>QEPC01013147.1:49557-64998 GCA_003113815.1 Sphenodon punctatus | reverse complement strand
CATCCAAACGACACACCTTCTGCATCGAGCAACCTGCCAGGGGAGAAAGTTCTGGTGATCTATACCTCTTGCTGACTCTGCGTTGATCATATACCTCCATATTACAAGGGACAAACAATACTTCAGCAAAATCCTGGGCTTCTCTGCTCTGGTCTGCTCCAAGGGCGACTCCTAAGGGTGGTTACCCTTGTGCTCTCGCCCTTTAGCTCGTGCCTCAGGCTCGCGCTCAGATTAACCCAGTACCTTTATCCCCGTAGGCGCCGGTCTCGTCCCCCGCTCAGCAATGCCCTGGCTCTCCCCTTCAGCAGGTGAGTAATTAGCAGGGATGTAGGCAGCAGCTCGGGCGTCCCGCCTTGCTCTCCTGGCTCCTCGGGAAAACTGACTGCCGGCAACTCTTTTATCCCCGTAGGCGCCGGTCTCGTCCCCCGCTCAGCAGTGCCCCGGCTCTCCCCTTCAGCAGGTGAGTAATTAGCAGGGATGCAGGCAGCGGCTCGGGCGTCCCGCCTTGCTCTCCTGGCTCCTCCGTTTAAATACTTTATAGTGTGTTTGTAGGACTAGGCCTTTGTAGATATTAGATAATATTCCATTTAGTTCCATAGGTTTTTTATATATATGACTGGTCTGCTGCCCATAAGGTGGGCAATGGGGCACGTGGTAGAGGTGGCAGGGGCAGTGCCAGAAGAGTGGTAGCAGAATCCGCAGCAGCCCGAGCCCATCACCATGCCCCAAACTGCACAGGCCTGATTTTGGCAGTCATGTTTCAGAGGCTCCCAGAAGCGGCACTAGTCGGGGTGTGGTTCAGAGGCACCTCCTACCAGCATTCTCCACTGCCATGCTGGGCGGAAAGCCTACAGTCCAGGAGACTTCAGCTATCTCTGCTGCAGCTGCAGGAGCAGGTGAAGCAGGTGCTTCAGGGTGGGATGTTCCTCAAGGGCCATCAATGTCCCCCATTATTGAGGTGATCCCCAGCAGTCCAGGGCTGGTGGATCCCACCCCAGCTGATAGTGGCAGGGCCCGAACCCTGAGCAATGGCAGCATGGAGAGGAGCAGCAGCAGCTGCAGCAGCAGCAGTTATAGGGGGCACAGGGAGAGTGGCAGCAGAACGGTGGACAGTCCATTAGCCTCAAGGTCCCAGTACTCCCCTTCGTGGGGGAGATATATTTTATTTATTTATTTATTTATTTATTTAAAACTTTTATCCCGCTCCTCCTGCCCTAAGGCAGCTCGGGGAACAAATCATAAAAACTCACTCCCCCTCCCAACCCTACCCCTCGCCAAAACCCTGGTGGAACATCCAGGTCTTATACAAATGTCAAAATGACAGGAGGGTGAGGGCCAACTGAGCCTCCTCTTGGAGTGAATTCCACAACACAGGGGCAGCCAAAGAAAAAGATCTCACATCACTGGCAACCCGTCTCACCTGGGGAACCTCCAAAAAGGCCCCCACAGATGATCTCAAGGATCACACAGGCACATGGGAAGTGAGGCAATCCTGCAGATAGGCAGGGCCCAGGCTGTGAAGGGCTTTGAAGGTCAAAACCAGCACCTTAAACCTAATCCAGTGCTTTATAGGCAGCCAGTGCAGAGCCCGGAGCACAGGTGTCATGTGCTCCCTGTGGTCTACCCCAGTAAGGAGACGGGCCATGGCATTCTGGACCAGTTGCAGCCTCCAGACCAGCTTCTCGGGCAGCCCCATGTAGATTGCATTGCAGTAATCCAGCCTCGAGATGATGAAGGCATGGATGACAGTGGTGAGGTCAGAGTCTGAGAGATATGGCCTAAGTCGCCGGACAAGATGTAACTGCCGAAACGCACTCCCCGCTATGGCCACAACCTGAGATTCCAGGCTGAGCCATGAATCGAGGAGCACACCCAGACTCCGTACCTGCGAGACTATGACTCAACCTCATCCAAGCCCCCACAGTCAGCAGGCACTGGGAAAATAAAGAGACTGCATGGTCTGGTTCGATGGAAAAAGAGAGGTAGAGCTGGCTGATGACATTGCATGCTCTGAAACCCTCTCACGATCTCCCCTAATGGCTGCATATAGATGTTAAACAAGAGGGGAGATAGAATGCCACCCTGCGGAACTCCACACGTGACGTCCTGGGGGGAAGAGGTACACTTGTCCAAGACCACCCAGTGAGTTCGCCCGGCTAGGAATGAACGAAACCAGTCCAAGACCATCCTGCCAATCCCGGCACAGTCCCGCAGGCAAGTCACTAACACCTCATGATCAACTGTGTCAAACACAGCCGAAAGGTCTAGCAGGACCAGTAAGGTCTGACGACCCTGGTCCAACGCCAGATGGAGATCGTCAACCAAAGCCACAATGCAGTCCCCATACCATACCCAGGCCTAAACCCAGACTGAGAGGGGTCAATGAAACAGGTGCAGTCCAGGTATTCATGGAGCTGCTGCACCACAGCCCATTCAATAACTTTCCCTAAAAAGGGAAGGTTACAGACCAGCCAATAACTGGCAGGAGCATCAGCGTCAAGATATGGTTTCTTCAGCAGGGACCTAACCACAGCCTCCTTCAGGCATTCAGTCACCCTGCCCTCCTGAAGGGAGGTACTTACCAACCCAACCAGCAACGGCCGTAGCATCTCCTGGCTGGCTTTCACCAGCCAGGATGGGCAATGGTCTGGGGACAGCGAGGCAGACACTAGTCCTGGGTAGGAGATGTCTGGTGCTGATGCGATGGCTGTCCTTCTGAGAGCTGTGTTTCCACCATGTTATGCACCTACCAGCAGCGCTGCCAGCCGTGCATCTCCTGGTGCAGGCCAGAAGGCAGGATTGGGCAAAAAATCCTCCATCTGGGCACATTTTAAATTGGTGCGGGTGGATAATCCCAGGGAGATGCAGTGCACTTTGTGTCAGAAGATGGTGAAGTGTGGGCAGGTGCTCACAAACCATGGCACAACTGCCATGGTGAGGCACCTCAAGGGATGCCGCAGTGCTGTGCTGCTAAGCGAGGAGGCAGTGGCAGTGGATGCCAGTGGGTTCCCAACTGCAGCGGCCAGTCATCCGCTTCCATCAGCGGGCAAACATCCTTTTCAAACAGATGCTTCTAGCAGCTGGAGCGGTATGGCTGCTCGGGGGCAGCAGCAGCAGCAGCAGTACACCATGGAGGAGCCACGCACATGTTGGTGGAAATGATAGCCCTGGATGGGTATCCCTTCTCAGTAGTTGGAGACATGGGGTTTAGGCACCTGATTGACTTCCTGGCACCCCAGTTTAAGCTGCCCTCACATGCCACCCTGAGTCGGCAGGTGGTACCAGCCCTGTAGCGGGCTTTAAAGGAGCAGGTGAAGGAGCAGCTGGCAAGGGCTGTGGGTGCCACTGTCCACTTCACCACCGACCTGTGGTCAAGTCAAAATGCGAAGCACGCTTATCTGGCAGTGACAGTTCACTGGTGGCAGGACCCAGAGAGGCAGCCTTTGGCAGTGGCAGGAGGGGTCCAGAAGCAGGGTATAGGTGGGCCCTGCTTCAGGCAGAAGTAATGGATGGCCCCCACACTGCTTGGAACATCGAGGCAGCCCTGACCGCCATGGTGAGGGAATGGTTCACGCTAGGTGCGGCCTTCACCAATGGATGCATGGTGACGGACAATGTGGCCAACATCTTAAGGCACTCTGCGATGGGAACTTCACCAACATCCCTTGCGCCGCATACACCCTACACCTGGTGGTCATGGACGCTATATGCTTGGGGGATAAAGGGATTGGGGCAGGCAAACTGAAACCCAAACAAATCAAAATCATGTGGGTGAACTGGCAAAAGGAAAAATGCTGACTTAATGTTGCACTTTGCCAATAACAACCCCCCCCCCTTTCCACAACCCCTGACCATGCAAACAGCGGAGTCAAAAGATTAATATTTCACTGTACACACACTAGATCAGTCCCATCATTGACTGATCCCCCCCTTGGATATGAGAGATGATGAATGAGACAGTACTCCCTAGGTGTCTTCTTTGGTACTATCTCCAAGGGGGACACCCTCAAGTTAGCAAATGGTGGGGAAGGAAAAGGGCCAGTCACCCTACCCGCCTGAATATCTTTCCTAATTTTATCCCGAGCTATGTTTTCACAACTCCTCATAGACTTGAGACTTTCAGCCCATGTCTGTATTTTACATCCTGTATAGGGAATATGAAAAAATTCAGAAAAAAACTTAAGTAAATAAATGGCCGGTGCCTTAGGGTAACTCTATAACCACTGACCCAAATTGTCACCTTAACTGGAGTGGGAGCCCTTGTTCTGACACCCTGGAGATGGAGAGGGGCCCGAGCCCCTTGATGAGCCAAACTGCCCTGCATCTCTCCCTCTTTCTTTTCTTTGCTTGTTCCTGGGGAAAAACAGGACTGAATGCTTCCCCAAGCACATTGAGCACTCATGTCAAAAATTACAGGGGGAACAAAACACTTCCCTTTCTCAACAAAAATCAAAACGCAAGAGGTTGGAACCCACTTGTTTACCACTCCACCTCTGACTTGCCACATGATCCCTTTGTCAGCACATGTCCACTATCTGCCCACTGTAATGATGTCGTTTGGAAAAGGTGCTCCCACATGAAGGTCCCAGCACATTGATGGATTGATCGCGGCACACATCCTAAACGTTTCATATTACCACAACCAACCTGGGCCCAGAAAAGTATTATATGCCCTGTAGATGATATCAAACTACTTTAACATTGCAAACGCCCACAATGGCTGCACCTGAAACACCACTCCCATATAAATTGTGTATGCTGAAATCCAGTTATTCCAGTTTCGGTCATCTTTGGGCTTCTTTACCTTCTCAGCCTCTCTCTTCTCAGTCTTCTCATTTAGATCAGTGACTGACTCCTGAAATAGTAAGGAAAAAAAATCCCCTTTCCATATTTTCTCCCTTGTATTTTGCAAAAGGTGTTCCCCAACGGGGCTGACACATCAGCATATGAGATCACTGATCCCACATACTGCTGGGGATGATCCGCTTCAGTTACATTTTGAGTCATTGGACCCTAACTCACCACCTCACCCTCCGGGTCCTGGAGTGACCTCTGTGGTTGGCTGGGGATGCCCTCCTCGAGGTCCCCCGGGTTTCCCAAGTTGGTAAGTGCCTCCCTTCAGGTTTCCATCATAGTGGACACCCGGGAAACCCTGAAAAATATCCCGGGTGTCCACTATGAGGACAGCATTCTCTGTGACTGCGCCACGGCTGTGAAACTCCTGTCGGAGATCTGCTTGGCTGCCAGCCTCCCAGGCCACAAGGAGCACATCCATATTATCATGCTGAAGCTGACAGATTGTGACATAGAGCTAGTTTACGAGCCTGTTGGTGACGCACCTGCGGGACAGTGCGGGGGTGCGCTGGTCAGTTCTGCCTCCCTCAACCCTTGGGTTGAGTCATCATTTTCCCATTGTGACCTTTTTGCTGATTATTTTGTGGAGAAAATCACTCATATTCACCAAGACCCCGATGCTGCACTTAATACAGTGGAGGATGTAGAGGTTGTAGAAAGCCCAGCTTGTCCGATTTTGTGGGATCACTTTCAGTCAGTGACACTCGCTGATGTGGTGGATGTAGTTGTGGCGGTTCAAGCCACTTCTTGTTAATTAGATCCATGCCTGTCCTGGCTGGTTAAGAGCTGCCGGGAGACAATGGGCCATTGCTGGTCGGGGTGGTCAACGCCTCTCTGAGGGAGGGCAATGTGCCAAGCTGCCTCAAGGAGGCAGTGGTGTGGCTTCTGCTCAAGAAACCATCGCTTGATGCTGACTCCCCTACCAGCTATTGGCCTGTCTCTAACCTTCCCTTTTTAGGGAAGGTTATTGAATGGGTAGTGGCTTGGCAGTTCCAGGGGCATATTGACTGTGTTGGTTATCTTGATCCTTCTCAGTCTGGCTTTCATCCAGGTCATGGCACTGAGACAGCACTTGTGGCTTTGGTAGATGATCTCCACTGTGAAAAGGACCAGGGTCGCTTGTCCCTACTGGTCCTGTTAGATCTTTTGACTGCATTTGATACCGTTGACCATGAGATGTTGGTGACGCACCTGCGGGACAGTGCGGGGGTGCGCGGGATCGTTCTTGAATGGTTCCGCACATTCCTGACCGGGAGAACTCAGCCGGTGGTACTCGGTGACTGTTTTTCATCATACCAAGACCTCCCGTGTGGGGTCCCGCAGGGTTCTGTCTTGTCCCCTCTCCTGTTCAATGTGTATATGAAGTCACTCCGTGAGGTGATATGGGGGCACAGGGTGTGGTGTCATCAGTATGCAGATGACACCCAACTGTACCACTCATTTTCAACTGACCCAGGCCCGGCTGTCTCGGTGCTTACCCAGTGTTTAGAAGCTGTGGTGGACTGGGTGAGGGCTAATCGACTGCGACTAAATTCTGACAAGATGGAGGTGATGTTAGTGGGTAAGCCAGTGGATGTGACGGCTCCCTCTGTTGATGGGATATGTTCTCCACTGACTTCCCAGGTGTGCAACCTGGGGGTGCTCCTCGATCCGCAGCTCCGCCTGGATCTCCAGGTGCAGGCTGTGGTGAGGAGTATCTTCTGCCAGCTACATCTGGTGCGGCAGCTTCAGCCGCTGATTTTGGTTCCAGACCTGGCCATGATTATCCATGCTTTTATTACCTCTTGGTTAGACTACTGTAACATGCTCTACATGGGGCTACCTATGGTGACGGCTCGGAAGCTGCAGCTGGGGCAGAATACTGTGTCCTGGCTCTTGGTGGGGCTGGGTCACTGGGAGCACAATACACCAGTGCTCCGATCTCTGCAGTGTATGCCAATAGTCTGCCAATCTTCTCTGAATGAATAACTAGGAGCTGCCCAATTTCATACTGCTAACTACATGCTATCATTCTATCTCAAGAAAAATGGTGGCCCTGAGAACATAAAGGTGCAGTTTTTTCCCTGAGATCAACTTGGTTTAATTTTCATTGCAAATAAATGGAAGTGCATTTTGTAAGAGATCATTTTGTTTGCTGGAAACTTATAGAATCGTCCACTCCCTCTTATAATACTTAAAGTAACTATACACTATGTTTAGTGCATAATGAAATGTGTAGTTCCAAATTATATTAAAGACACATTTGTTTCTTCTCTTTTCTATTGTTTTATCTCTCTTGCTATTACTACAGGGCTGAATTAAGACTATATTTGTGCCTCATGTATTCATTGCCATAAGAGACTAGTCAAATTTCTTTTACATTTAAATTTGCTTTTGATTTTTTTGTGTTTGTAATTCCTTTTTGGGGGATAATTACAATGTTTATGCAATTATTTTTACCTGTAAGGTACTGAAGCTTATCTCAAATTATAACATAGGCCATTTTTAAATAGGCACAGCTGGGGGTTGGGTCCATGTGTGCTGTGTGTAGTGCTGATGCACGTCCAGTGAGTGAGGGGATTTAAATGGGCTGGGATGGGTGTGCGCTAGTTGTGCATCCCTACCCATGCACCACCCACTCCTGCCCGTGCATGGAACATCCCAGATTTCCCCCCCTGATGCTTTACGCATGGAAAGGAGTGGGTGGTGTGTGGGTCATGGGAGCGCACACCCACCCACGCTGCCTTCAAATGGGCGCTTGGGTGGGTGGGGGATAGGTGGACCTCCGTGGGCACGTCCCATTTTAAAATGGCCATAGTTAAGCATGATATGGTGGTTGAGAATGATATCTTGTTTAACTTTATTCAAATGTCTGTTTCTCTGGTAATGTAGCAGGTTTTGTAGCGCTTGCATGTCTGAACAAGTCTTTTTTTCATACTGGACTTTTTTATACATTGGAATATTTCAGATCAGAGGTTCACTTTTCATATCAGCAGTTTGACAGCTGTTGATCATTTAAATGCTTGACTATGACTGGTCTTTGCCCCTCTTTTATAATACTGGAGTTGAGATGGTTAAGAAATACTATGCAGAGAATAGCAGAAGTGATTACAATTAACAAAGATGTTAGGAGTCATATTTATAAGCATGAAATCAAAGCTGTGGAAATTGCTGTTTATAATGCTGTAAGAATTAGCTAAACTTGAAACTTGTGCACTTGTGATTTGAATTTTGTATTCATGTTTACCATCTTCTCCATACAATAATCCTCAAACCTTTACTCCCTAATCCTTTCTTATCATGTCTAATTGGGATTTTCTCTTTGGCATTAGTAAGAATCTCAGATTCAGAGCCTGCAGTAATGAAGAGTTGGCTAGATTAACATGAATGGAATTCATTTTACGCCCTGATGGCTGGAATGGACAATGACAGCTTAAAACTGGGATTTAGGGTTTGCAGTTTGAAGTTAATCTTTTATACAGGCAGTTAGGAGTTTTATAAAAACACACCACTTAAATTAGCATTTTAGCTAATTTAGCTTCAAAGTGATAACTTTACCCTTCACTTAACTAGAGAGTCACATAAATAAACAATAAAAGGGCACCTATTTTTAAATCACTCCTGACTTGATTTTGCATCAGAAAGTTCTGAATGATAGGTTGTTCTTTAAAGCAAGTACAAGTAATTTGAGAGAGTATTTAACTACGTGTCTGTGAGAAGTTGATTACACTTCATAATACAAGTACACTAACTACAATGCAGTCTGGATCCTTCTTTGTGGTGCTCCTGGATATCCACTTGTAGAGCTGGGTTAAAAAAAAAAAAACCTTCCAATTTCATGGAAAAGTTTCACAAAACCAGAATGGCTTGTCCAAATTCTGATGGAACCATTTTGCACAAAGCTAGAGCATACTATAGTCATCTTGTATGACCTGCCTTTTGTCTCAGGTCAGTGAACCTCGTTTTTTCCCCTCTTGTGTCCCATTTTGAGATAGCAATAGCATTTCACCACACGTGCTTCATGTGTGCAACAAGTACAGGATGTGCCCAAATACCATGCATTTGGTGGATGTTAGATTGGCCCTAAACACAGACAAAGCATATCAAATATCAACCAGGATCACTATCCCATCTGCAGATAGTACAACCCCACTTGTGGTCCTGAGTCTGACCCCTCCCAGGATGGGAACTTCAGGCTTGGGTACTATTTGCTTGTACACAATTTTTATTTTTTGGTTGTCTTTGCTTTTAAAAACAGACTTGTAGTCTGCCTTTTCTCCCTTTTTCCTGACTACTATAACTGCTGCTAAAATAAGAAAAGAAGTTATGTACAGTATAAAGCTAACATTCACATCATGCACAGTTCACATTTAATAAGTTACAAAGGAAGGAAGACAGAAAGATTGCTAGGGGTCATAAGAAGCCACATCTCCATGAACAGAAAGAATCACAGAGGGCTCAGGGGAGAAAATGATGGAAAATCTAGGTCCTGAAGTCAGGTAAATTGCAGTCGCAATGAAAATTTGACTTGGCATGAGGACATAATCAGAAAGGACTAAGCGTGAAAGACAGGAATTTTGAAATAACGTAACTAGTGCTCTCTCTCTCTCTCTCTCTCTCTCTCTCTCTCTCTCTCATATTACTTTGGTCTTTGGAGTCATAAAGCTTACACTGCAACAGCATAATGAGAGTACATTGTGTAAAGGAAATGAATGATTAAATACAGGGCAAAAATGGACCAGCAAATGTCAGCCAGAATAGGGAAACAAGGGAGAAACTGTCAACATGCGGATGGAAAGACACCTGAATTGTATTGAAAGCCTGAATAGTATATAGATGCTATTACAGTAATAGTTCCAGTCGGCCTGTGTTGTGTGCTTGCTGTGCACAGCTGTCCTGTGTGCATGCGTGCCATGCGTGTGTGCATTGCACATACATTCTGCATGTGCTGTACGTATGGGCAGCATATGCATGGGATAGGATTTTGCCCATGGTCTCTTTCCATCTGCCCAACAAATGACTAGATGTTTCTTCTGTGTACCTCTATCTAGCAGTGTTACAGTTGAAGGAGATTGGGCTCCACAGCTCATTGTCTTCAAAGTCATAACATCACTATCATTTTGAGTGATAGAACACATCCCCCCTATTTCCATATGAGGGTATTTTCCAATTCAGAATATTTGCAGCTACTCCTCAAAATTAGAAGTGCTCATTGTAGCAAAAACAATGAAGGATTCATTTATTCCAGGTAATATTCCAGTTCCACCAGCAGGTCCTCCATGGTATGGCTTTGACCCTTAGCTCATCAATATATTTGTTTGTGGGCCTCTCCAGCTGTGTCAAAAAGGCCTTTGCCTCGTGGGTCTCCTTCTGGGGGGTTGGAGACTCCTCAGCAGAGCTGGAGGAGGAAGGGCTGTGGTGGTGGTGCTTCTGCCGGACCTTCCCCCCTTTCTAAGTGGGCTGTTCTTCCCTGGAGTCCCTGCTGGTGCTGCGCCTTCCAGCCCGAGAAGGACCACGCACCACCTCAAGTTGGTGGACATTCTCCACATGGGCGATGAGCTCCAATGTGGTCCTCTGTGATCCCCTCTTTATTTTGTTGTCACAAATCTAAAGAACATACAAAGATAGGCACATAAGAAGTGCTATACTGTGTCAGACCAATAGTCTGTCAAGCCCTGCCTGCATTCTGTCTTCATGAGGGGGTGGCTGGTCAATCTTTCTCCCTGCGGGCGACTTCCTAACAGGTCATAGGGCAATCCATTCCCTGATGTTCCAGCCCCCATGCCTTACCTTGCATTCTGTGAATCTGCCCTTGGGGGTATAGGAGTACCGCCAGACTGCGGACCTCATCGGCCTGGTTTTGATTGGCTCCTGCAGCTGCGACCTCCGCCATGATGGGGTTCTGGGTCTGGCACCAGCAGCATTATCATCATCACTGTCTCTGAAGCAGGAACACATAAACAACACCTAAATAATATCATGAATTTATGGTGATACCTCTTCTCCTTCCAAGAGCAATACCCATTCTCCCACATCAAGTGGATGGATGGTACTGCTGGTGCTGCTGCAGTGATGCCTACTCACCTCTTTCCCTTTTTCCCACATACAGCACCACCATCTGTGATGCTGTAGTGTCTGCAAGTTGAGACTCTGGCTGCTGCTGCTGCTGCTGCTGCTGCTGCTTAAAGAGTCTCCCCCCCTCTCTCTGGCAGACCCATAAATAAGTTATGTGCAAATCCTGCCCTTCATGGGGGTGCCAGTGTTGGCAAGTTGAGACCCTGGATGGCACGTGTCTGGGAGGGTGCTGCAGCTAGTGCCTGACTGTCGGAAGACCCCACCCTCTCTCTCTCTGTGGCAGACCCAGAAATAAGACACATGCAAATCCTGCCCTTCTTGGGGTGCTAGGGATGTCAATTAGAGACCCTGGCTGGCACGTGTTTGGTTGGGTGCTTCAGCTAGTGCCTGACTGCCGGAAGAGCCCACCCCCACCCCCCCTCTCTGGCAGACCCAGAAATAAGACATGTGCAAATCCTGCCCATCCACTGCCACCCGCTAATGTCCACTGTTTTTGCCTAACTTCCCACCACCCACCCACCCGCATGCCAGTGATCTCGTTCTAAAGGATAGTATCCTTCTTGTCCTCAAAGTTATATGGAATAATAAACAAAAATACATTGTACAAACCTGGAAGCAGTGGCACCTCCTGTGCCCTCTTTCTCCTCTGGCAAGGAGCCGACCTCCACCACCTCAGATGGTCCAGGCTGGGTCTCTTCCTCCTCCTCTTCCTCCACCTCCACCTTCATTTTTCTTTTTTTATTCTCACCCTCCATATCAGCTCAACCAGACCAAACCAAACCACACAGCCACAACACACACACACACACAATCTCACACTACTTTTCAAAACTTTTCACACAACCCAGACATACACCACGAGAACACAAGCAATCCAAATACCATTTCTGTTTTTTTGGCACGATCATGGGACCAAACGATATCGATACCGATAATGATAACAAAAATAAAATCTTTGAAATTATTGATATCAATAATATCAATATCAATAATAACAAAAACGGCATTGCACAGTCTTTGCCAGCCTATATGAGTGCCCTGAAAAGGTCCCAGCTTGCCTTCCCTACTGCCTCTCATGACACGCTGCCTGTCTGCCTGCCCACCCAGGTTGCCAAGATCAAAGCCAGCCTCAGTTTGCCTGCCTTCTGCTCATTCCACGCTGCCTGTCTGCCTGCCCTGTGGACAAAGCTTGAACCCTGCCCCAGCCTGCCTGCCTCTCATGCCAAGGTAGCTGTCTACCTGCCCTGGTGACCCCAGGTGATGTGCCCCACTGGCCTGGTAATCCCGCTGCTGCTGTCTGCTGGTCCATGGGTGCTCGGCCCTGGCCAATCCAAATGTGCCCAAGCAATCCTGCTTCTGCCATCTGCTGCTATATGGAAGATCTTCCATGGCAAATCCTACCATCCTGGCTCCATGGGTGCTTCACACAGTCAAATCCTGCTGCTGTCATCTCTGCTGTGCCATGGGTACTGTGCCCTGGAAATCCAATGTATGCTGCTGCTCCCAATGCCACCTCCGCTGTGCCATGGGTTCTGCTACCAAGCAATCCAATGTCTGCTGCTGCTGCCAATGCCGCCTCTGCTGTGTCATGGGTTCTGAGACGAGGCAATCCAATGTCTGCTATTGGGTGTCCACATGATTCACCACCGGGCAAGGCATGACCAATTGGCAGTAGATCTTCTTGAGAGTACAAGCCAAGCCTGCAACGATCGGATGAGTGGGGGTGCTAACAGCCACCAAGCCCTGGCCAGGCCACTGCCACTGCTCCACCCATGCCAGGCAGCCTGTAACCTCCTCTTGACTATTTCCTCAGCTGCCTCAGGGTTACCTCCTCTAAGTCCAAGTAGCTGTCTGTGTCCAACAGGAGCAGAGCCGGCTGTCCCTGGGCCATGCTGTAAGTGAAAAAGGACTCTCCACATGGGATCTGTCATTCCAATTCATCCAGAAGCTGCCACTCCTGTCCCAGGTCCCACCTTCAGGGTTCCGGGGCCATCATTCCACTCATTGGAAACTGTCATTCCCCTGCATCAAGAAACAGCCAGTCACTCCAGCTCCAGGACCCACCATCAGGGTTCTGGAGCCGACGTTCCAGGCAGGGAGGGCTGTCCATCTACTTCATCTAGAAGCTGCCACTCTAGCCCCAGGACCCACCTTCAGTGTTCTAGGGACGTCATTCTGCTCATGGGGCGCTGTCATTCCACTGCATCAAGAAACAGTCAGCCAATCCAGTCCCAGGACCCACCCGCAGGGTTCCAGGGCCTACATTTCAGGCAGGTAGGGCTGTCATTCCACTGCATCCAGAAACCAGCCACTCCAGTCCCAGGAACCACCCTCAGGGTTCTGCGGCTGTAATTCCGCTCATGGGGAGCTGTCATTCCACTGCATCAAGAAACAACCAGTCACTCCAACCCCAGGACCCACCATCAAGGTTCTGGGGCCTACATTACAGGCGGGGAGGGCTGTCATTCCACTGCATCCAGAAGCCAGCCACTCTAGTCCCAGGACCCACCATCAGGGTTCTGTGGCCATCATTCCGCTCACAGTGAGCTGCCATTCCACTGCATCACAACCAGCCACTCCAGCCACAGGTTCCACTCTCAGTGTTCTGGGTCCTACATAAAAATCTATGAAATAAATACATTCCAGGCAGGGAAGAGGGCCAGCCAAGGCTTGGTGGCTGTCACGGTACCCATATGGGGCGGAGCATTGCAGGCTGGTGTCCTACTCGCCAGAACTCAAACAACTCTTCTGAAAATTGGTCAAGTAGCCTTGCCCAGTGGTGATTCACATGGCCGGCCAGCCAGCCAGACACCACCTGTTGTGATGGTGACTAGAAATGGAGAACCCTGCCAGTATAGAGCGAGCAGACCTGGGGTGCCAAGCTCCAAGTCTTCCTGGTCTCTGCTGCTGCTGGGTCTCTGATGGCCTGCCATACCACCACGGGCACCCCTGGGGGTCGCTGGAGAGTCCCAAGGCTTGAGGTGGGTCCAAACTCTGCTGAACGTTCAGGGGGGACCGAACTCCGCTGAACTGAATGACTGAGCCTGAACTTGGTTTGCGAAACGAATGACTGAACCCGAACTTGGTTTTCAAACCAAATGTCAGAACGTCCAAACCCCGTTCTGTTCGTACATCCCTAGACATGGTAGGTATGAGGAACCTGAGACACTGTGACCATTCCTGTTGTTTTAGATCCTACTGTGCCAGCATCTCATGGGCTGTTTACCACCACCTGGCTGTGTGCCCTGCCCTTGGCACAGCACCAAATTCCCATCTCTAATAAGATGCCACCCTTAACTTTATTTATTTCTAAGTACAGACCTTAACACTAACTAGACTGATGCCCGTCCTGGCTGGTCAAGGTCAGCCGGGAGACATTAGTGCCATTGCTGATGTGGATGTCAGTGCCTCCCTGCAGGAGGGCAGAATGCTGGACTGTCTCAATGAGGTGCTGGTGTGGCCCCTGCTCAACAAACCATCATTGGACATTGGCGTCCTGGCCAGATATCAGTTGGTCTCTATTTTAGGGAAGGTTATTGAGCGGGTGGTGCCTCGACAGTTGCAGGAGTATCTGGACCGGATTAACTTTCTTGATCCCTCGCAGTGAGGTTTTCTCCCTGGATATGGCACGGAGACTGCTCTTGTAGCCTTGGTCGATGACCTCTCTCATGAGTTGGACCGGGGTCATTCAACCCTGTTGAATCTATTAGAGCTTTCAGCTGCATTTGATACCATTGACCATGACTCGATTGTTGGACTGGAAAGGGATTGGCGGGACTGTTTTAGAGTGGTTCTGCTCCTTCCTGGCTAGGAGAGTCCAGCGTGTTGTCCTGGGTGATTTTTCTTCTCCCTGGTGCCTCATGTGTGGTGTCCTGCAGGGTTCTATCTTGTTCCCTCTCTTGTTCAATGTGTACATGCAGACTTTGGAGGAGGTTGTTAGGAAGTTTGGCGTACGGTGTCATCAGTATGCTGATAACACCCAGCTTTATCTCTCATTTTCATCTGACTCAGGTCTGGCAGTCTCAGTGCTTACCTGGTGCTTGGCAGCTGTGGGGGATAGGATGAGGGCGAGCCATCTGAAATTAAATCCCGACAAGACAGAGGTGATGGTCATGGGGAAGGCCAGGGGAGTGGAGGCTCCCATCATTGATGGGATCCATCCTGCTCTGGTATCTCAGGTTTGGAGTCTGGGTGTGCTCCTGGACCTGCAGCGCCACCTGGATGCCCAGGTGGCAGCTGTGGTCAAAGGGGCATTTTGCCAATTTCATCTGGTGCATCGGCTTCGACCGTATGTCTCAGACTCCGACGTAGCCACAATCGTCCATGCTTTTATTACCTCGAGATTGGACTACTGTAAGATTGGTGCTGGTTCAGAGGCTGCAGGTGGTGCATAATGTGGTGACTCGTCTCCTAATGGGGACGTGCTGATGTGAGCATATGGCACCAGTGCTTCACTCTCTGCAGGCCCAATTCAAGGTGTTGGTGTTGACCTTTAAAGCCCTTAATGACCTGGGCCCCACCTACCTGCAGAAC
>QEPC01013147.1:1215-37657 GCA_003113815.1 Sphenodon punctatus | reverse complement strand
TGCACTTGAGACCTCGCATCTTCATGAATGTTAGACCCCTTGTCTCTCCCTCTGTTCCCCTTCCTATGTCTCTCCCCCAGCTCCTGTCGCTCAGATTGTAAGCCCTAGGGGCAGGGACTGTGTCTATTTTATTTCTTTGTAAAGTGCCATGTACACTGCTGGCGCTATATAAATGTTTGTTAATAATAATAATAATAATAACTTATAATGATACCTGTGTGATGCCATTAAGCAGTCCAGAGTTCATTCTCTGGAAATGATAATGGAACAAAGTTCATGCAAACAAGGATTCATTATAGAAAAAACTTTGTCTCTAGAGCAATTATTTATTGCATATTCTCAGTAGAGTTTTTTCATTAGTAAATCTTTCTGTATTTCTTGGCTTGGGAAATACCTTATTTCACCATTAAGGATGTAGTTTTAATGGATGTTACTAGCCCTTAGCTATCACCCTGTCTTATTTTAAGAATCAACTTATTTTTTAGTTTAATTTCCCCAGTCAGATTGGTTTCATGGGGAAAATATCTGATTTATTTAATACCAGAAATGTATTGTTTGAAATCTTTTATAATTTGTATCACATGAGGGAATATTTATTAGTGCTTTAATAATAAAAGCGTCCAGGTTTAGTTTTAAATGTGTAGCATTGGAGAATACATCTTTGGGTTCTTTCAAGTTCAAAAAGCCTTTGAGGCACTGGATTTAATAATTTTGGAATTAAATTCTCTATTAAGGAGAGGTGGCCACTGTCTTCTGCTTCTTACGGAACTTTAGATTAATTCTTGCATTTTTCTTCCCTTATCTATCCATGGAGCTGCATAAAATTGCCATATTACAGGTAAGTTGAGAATAATGTCTAATGTTCTCTTTATCTAGACTGAACATGGTGCATATTTTTTCAGGAAGGTCTTCATTTGCTCACACAAGAGTTAAAAACAATGGATGTAATCAAACGAGATGGTAGCCCTCTGGAGTCTGTGTTCAGTCTGTACAGCTCCCATGCATCTCCCTATCACTTGTATAGTGTGTCCAGCCTAATAAACGGGCAGCCTCTGGGCTTGCCCATATTTTATGTGCTTGCAGCAGCATCCACCGGTGAAACTAGTGATCTCTCTCCTCTCCGCAGTTTCCCTTTCTGACTCTCAGATGAGAGGAAGATGCAGGAGAGAAAGATGTGTGGAGCGAGATCTCTAGCATGCCTCTCAGCTGAGAGGCTGTAGTGGAGGCAGACTGTGGGAGGAAGGAAATCTCTAGCATGCCTCTGAGCTGAGAGGCTGCGGGGAAGGGAAGCTGTGGAAAGGGGAAAATTTCTAGCACGCCTCTCAGCTGAGAGGCAGCCATGGGGGAAGGTAATTTTTGCCATTCCCACCTCTCAGCTGGCCCAGCGTGCTAGGTGGGACTCTATCGTGCTTGCAGACCTGAATGCCAGCGAGGCTGTGGGAGAACCCAATTGACAGCATAGACACATCAGCATCCATTACCCCTGATTAGCTCACACAGGGTGATTTCAGAAATTACGCGGTCTCGATTCACCACAGTGGATTCCCAGTGGTGGGGAGCTGAACAACCACCCCCATGGTCCAGGAAGGTCCCAAACAGACGTGACAGGAGCAGGACCATGGTAGGGAACCGGACCAACAGACCATGGCCCAGGGCAGCGCAACACACATGACGCAGATTCCCGGACGTTGTCAAAACACCCAGAAGGCACTGGGGAGGGGCAGGAGGCAGACATGGCCAGCTGAGGGCAAACAAAACCAAAAGCACCAAAAGGAAATGCCCACACAAGGGAAACGGGAAGGGAGGGGGATGAGGGAGATGAACCGCAGAGACAGCACACACAGCAGGCACAGAGAGAAGAAGGTCACAGTGGAACACACAGCACAAAAACATGCACGGGTACATACACACCCATACGGGAAAGGAAAGGAAGGCGGGACACAGTGGGAAGGAATGGCATCCAGAACCCCCACAACCTCACAGCCTGCACGGGCATCCCCACAGCTACACAGCCAGTCCCGGAACAGGGGTACCCCACATGGACAGAGCACAGTCACAGGGGGAGGCCACAAGGAACAGGGAGCAGCCTGGGAACAGTCCAAGAGGCTGACAGGCACCCCAAGCACCAGAGAGGGTGTGATAGATGGGATGGAGGAGAGCCGGAGACGTACAGCCAGTCCAAATACACACACACACCCCAGAAGGATGCCGGGAGGTGCAATCCAGGGGCCCCAGAAGACCATGGTCACAGAGTCACCCAGGGGGAGGCACGGGCACAGGAGGGATCACAGGTGGACGAGGAAGGTTGGCAGCACCCCGGGGTGCTTGGTGCTGGCTCGGAGATCAGGACACGGTCACTGGAGAAGGCAGCGACAGAGGGGAACACCAGTTGCAGAGGTGGACGGGGGGCCCGTGGAGGAGGCCTGGAGCCACTGGCAGGGGAATTGGAACCCCAGGAAGCAGACATCACAGCAGCAAGGTCGGGACATCATGGAGGGAGTGGGCAGTGACCCACGGCATCAGGGAAGAGGTGGAAGCTCACAGCAGGGCCAGCAACCAGGGCCCAGAAGGCACAGGGGGCCTCAAAGCCAGCTAAAGGGGGTCACGAAGGGGCCCGGGGCCGGGTGGCCCACCAGGTGCATGAAGTGGGGCCAATGAAGCATGTCCCAATGTATCACAGTGCTTCCATGTGGTGGGCAACCAGGTAGTACACCTCGAAGGGATCCTGCAAGGCGAGCCTCACCTGCACATTGGAATGGGACCACACACCAGCCAGTGCAGCCAGCTCCACCCTGGTGGGTTCCGCCAACCCATAGTCAGCAGCTGGGGGCCATGGAAAGTGACCGAGCTCTAACAGCTGTTGATAGACTGCCCCACGGGACCGCTGGTACCTACAGGCCCCGTGAACACAGTCAAAGAAGAACACAGCCAGGGCAGGGTCCCCCTCCTTCAGACAGGCTGTGTAGGCAGCCAGGCTGCACACAAAGAGGGCAGACACATTCTCCGCAGCCTAATGTCATGTATTTCCTATTATAAGCGAATATTTTTGGCCATCTGTGTTCCTAATGTATTAATTTTTCGTTTTTATATGTTAACTTTTTGTTTCAATGTATTGGATTTGTGTTTTGAAGTATTGATTTCTAAAATCCACTTCTGTGATTAGCATTGGTTCAGGCTGAAGCTTTTTCAGGTACATTCCAATGAGCTTTTTCTAAACTTCCCAAATGAACGTTCACCTTATCCAAGGAAACAGTCAAATGGCTAGGAGTTAGAAGACAATAAAGATGCCCTCTGGCCAGGCCAGCCTAGGTGTCTGGAATTTTATCTAATACTTGTCTAAATGACAGATGGTACCATTCATAGAATATCTCCAGACTGAGAGGAGTCTTAAGTTAGTTTTTTCTAGCTAACATATCTATTTAATTAATAGTTGAAATAACCTTTTAGTTCTGGTTTTTCTCTCTGTAATCTGACAATTATCTTTGATAAAAATATAAAGTTTCAGTAAAAACCTTGAAGGAAATTTAATCCTTCTTTACTTGTTCAGAATTAAGAGAGCCAATTAGAATCCAGTGTATTTCCTTACTGACTGACGTAAAGCAATGTCAGCAATGACACTGCTCAGGAATGTGAGCCTCCTAGCAGGCAAACTGTTTAAGAAGAGCCTAACTTTCTTCAGACTGAAATTCCAAACACCATGGGATTTCTTTCTCACCAACATTTTGGCAGACAAACGGAAGATCTGGGAAGAACATAACGTATGATTCTTGATATCTTTGAGCCAATAAATTGTGCACATGTTAAGCTATTAGAAGCTTTTTCTTAAAATAGAAATGTTTTAAGATCATGTAACTTTGATTGGCTATCACTACAATTCTATGTAAGCTACTGATATTTTCTATTTAAATTTAAGTAAACTATGCATATATTTTAATATACTCTAAAATTCTCATGCTCCTTTATTTATAAATGTATTGTCATTTTGCAATACATACTCGGGGTGCCCCTGTGCCCCCTGTTCTCCTCCCCTCCATTGCCCTTACCCGTTTCCTGGGTGCCTCCTCTGTCCCAGTTGCGGCTGCTGTTCCCGGGGCGTCGCATGGCATCTGCTGCTGGGGGTGTTGTTCCCGGACGGGCTGCAGGGTCAGCATGACCCCTGTGTCCCCCGCCTGTGCTCCCTCCACCTCCACCGCTGCCCCTGCCACCTCCTCCTCCTCCACCGTCGCTCTGTCGCCCATCGCTCTCTTCCGCCTCCCTCCTCGCTCCATCCCGCCATGCTTGCCTGCTGCGGATTTCCCTTTAAATCTCCCTCTGGTGTCTGTGTTGTTGCTGGTTGCCCGGCAGCAATGCTGCATGCATTATCCATGGCTGGGGCTTGTTTCCTTTGTTTCTGCCCGGGGATTGGCGTCCAGACGTTACTTTTTGTTGGTTCCCAGTGGGGATCTCTTTGACCACACTTCCCAGGATATTCCCCCCGCTAGCCCGGGAAGCGTTGTTGAACTTGACCCCATGTGGGTATTGAGCATGGTGAACATTTGGCGTGCGGGCCAGGCGCGGGCCAGACGTTCCGGGCGCATTGGCCCCGCCGCGGGATTGAGCGTGGTTCACTGTGGTTGAGCGTGATCTCGTAACATCTGAAAATACCCTTTGTTTATCGAATACCCCGAGATCTTTCCAAATGTTTCCATTACTGTCAACAATTCCGGCAGCGTCTCCTTGGGGTTTGTAATGTATACCAATAAATCATCTGCATACAGCGAGAGTTTTGTTTCTTGTCCCCTGATTTTTACCCCTTCTATTTTACCATTTTGTCTAATTGCTGCCGCCAATACTTCCAGGACCATATTAAACAGTAAAGGTGACAGAGGGCAACCGTGTCTGGTCCCTCTATGCAGCCGAAAGGACTCTGAGAGCTCACCATTAATTAGAAGACTGGATTGCGGTTTCTTGTAAATGGCCATGAGCCAATGCAGGAAATTACCTTCCATCCCCATCTTCCCCAGGGTCTCAAACAAAAATTTTGGCTCCACAAAATCAAATGCTTTCTCCGGATCTGCGGAGATTACCATAGCAGGTTTTTGTTGTTTATTTAGAGCATAAATTACATTAATTGCTTCAGATATTGTCCCTTCCTTGTCTTCCTGGAAAGAACCCCGTTTGATTTATATGTATAATTTCTCCATTTATTGCTTTAAGCCTGTCTGCTAATATTTTAGAAAAAATCATAAAATCTGTATTCAGCAGGGATATAGGGCGGGAGCTCCCACATTGGTCTGAATCTCTACCTGGCTTAAGGATCAGCGTGATTGCTGCATTGTAAAATGCGGCATTTCCCTTTCTTTTATGAGGTTATTGTATACTATTGTAAGATGTGACCCTAGTATTTTTGCGAAGGCTTTGTAAAATTCATTCAGGTCCTGAGGCCTTATTATTTTTTGAGGCTAGTATTGCCTGGTGATTGGAACCTGCTGTGTGCTGCACAACGTGTGCAAGACTGATGGGCCTTCCCTCGACTACCCTGGGCCCATGCCTCTCTATGTGAGGGCAGAGAACCTGCGGGAGTACCAGTATGCAAAGCGCATCCCTGCAGCCCTGGCCAGGATGATCAGCCGGGAGGCCGAGGTGTGAGGGCACACACCCCAGTCTCCACCACCCCAGGGCCCCCACCAGCACCCTGGGCACGCCCCACAATGCCTACCCACCCCCAGTCTGGAGCCCATAAAGAGAACCACATAGGAAACAGTGGTGCCCATACATTTATTGTGACCACCACCTACAGGTGCCCCACCATCACCACCACCCACCACCCGGTGCCATGTCCCCCCCTCAGGCTGCCCTCCCCCTTCCCCCCTGTCCCCCCATTCCCTATGTCTCCAGGGCCTCCCCCTCGACCACCCTGTGGGCACCGTGGTGCTCTGGAAGCTCCCCTACCCCATGCTGTCCGCATCCCCAACAGTGTCCTGGGAGGCCTCAGTGTCCTGAGGCAGTAGATGTTGGGAAGGTGGGCGGACCTGGGGTTGGAGGCCCCCCCTAGGCAGCTGCTCCCTCCAGAGGCCTACAAGGACTGGGAGGCGGATCCGCGGGCCCAGAGGGTGTACCGGCAGCTGTGGGTGATGGCGGAGCTGGTGGGGGTGTCAAGGGACCCATCATTGGTGCAGGGGTGGGCAGGTTGCCCAGTGGGGCGGCTGCCATCATGTCCGTGCTCATGGTCCCCACGTGCAGGAGCAGCAAGGTGCTGATGTCAGCGGAGTGGTCCATCTTGACCGAATGCTCCCTCACCATCCTGTTGATGGCCAGTTCCAGCTGCACAAACGCCTCCACCTACCTGCTATGGTCCCAGTGCTCCCACCTCCATTCCAGTTGCACCTCCACCTGCAGCCTCCGGTCCTTTGCCTCCGCTTGTTGCATGGCCCTTTCTGTGGCCACCTCCATCTGATCGATGGCCGCAATCATCCACTTGCCCTGCTCGGTGTTGAGTGGACTATGTCCTCCACCTGATCCTCCCTCTGGCACCATACCTGTGCCCGGTGCTCCCTCATCCATTGCACCGGGGGCATGTAGCCAGCTTGCTGGGACGCATCGGGTCACCCTGTTGGGGTACACATTAGGGGTGCTTAGGTGCCCCAACCACCCATACCCTATCCCGTGGCACGGCTGGCGGGTCATGGCCCCTCCTTGGGTTGGTGGCTGGTGCCCTCCCCCTGCATTCCCCTGTGCCCAGGCCCCCCCTCCCCTGAACCACGTGCCCTGAGTCCCCTGCCTGGCCTCCCCTGGCCCCTTCTCCCCCCCCTGCTTGCTGGTGTGCCTCACCTGGGACCTCTGGCTGCTCCTGGGACTGCTCTCCACTGTGCTCCTCGCCCACCTGTCGCAGGTGCCTGGGTGTGCCATGCTCTATGGGGATATGGGTGGGGTTGGGTGGGGATGGGCTGAATGTGTCCCCTAGCGGGCCCCTGGGCCCCCTTCCCTTCGTTTGGGGTGCCCAGGGTTGCTAGTGGTGGCCCTGTGCCCGGTGTGCCCCCTCTCCCCCTCAGCCCATCTCCCCGGTCCATCTCCCCTCCCACCCACTTCCTTACCCTCGATGTCAGTCTTGGAGCCTTCCGATGTTGGTCCCTCTGTGTTACTTGGGTCCCCCTGCATCCACTGGCTGAGGGTGACCAGTGTGCTGGCCTTGGATTCTCCCAGTCCGGACAGGGTCTGGGGGCTCTCAGGGCTGGTGTGTGAGAGGTGTTTGCTGGTCCCTGAGGTCTTGGGGTGTTCCTATTTGGGGGTCAGGGCCCCTGGAGTCAGTGTCTTCTAGGGGGGCGATGAGGGGAGGGGGTACCCCAGCCCATTCCCTGCCCTGGACCACAGCGCTCCCCATGAGGCGTGGGGCAACAATGGAGCCCTTCGTGTAAAGGATGTGGTCCAGGGTGTTATAGTATGGGGTGGTCTGGGCTCCGTGCCCAGACCACCGGTTGTTGTCCCTGATGGCCTTGTACCCCCTCTTGACCTTCTTGAGCTTCAATCGGCATTCGGTCATGGTCCTGTGGTGCCCTTCCACCTCCATGTGCTGCACAATCTCCAAGTAGACATTCCCATTCCTCTGGTTGACCGCTAGCTCCAGCTGATGCTCCAGGTTCCCCCAGATCCTGATGAAGTCCTGGGTTTCTCTGTGCCCCCATTTCCCCCCTTGGTGGTATGGCCATCTCCTGCGTGGGCCCTCCTCCTCCTCCTCTGCCTGGCCAGCGCCCGCTGCCTCCAGGGGCTCAGGCTCCTGGGCCCATTTCTGTGTCTGTGGGTCATAAGGGGCGGGGGAGGTTGGTTGTCGGGTTGCCTCAGACCCACGGCTCTTCCCCCTGTCCCCCCCTTCCAGTCCACCTGCCTCCCTTGGTGCACCTGTGCCCTTTCACCCCCCTTTGGTCCCCTTAGGTGCCCCTGTGCCTTCGTGCCCCTGTGCCCTTGCACCCCCCCTCATCCCCTGGGCCAGTTGTCGTCTCTGGGGTGGCCTGTCCTGGCTGCCACTGCTGCTGCTGCTGCTACTGCTGCTCTCCCTCCATCACCTCCATGTGCAGCACAACCACCTCCTCTCCCTGCACCTGCACCTCCTCCTCCTCCTCTGCTCTCACACCCAACACTCTCCTCTCTCTTCCACCACGCTCTATCCCGCCACGTTCCCCTGCTGCTGGGTGCCCTTTAAATCTCCCTCCCCGGCCTGTGTTGTTGCTTGTTGCCTGGCAGTGACGCTGCATGCCTTGTTCCCAGCTGGGAATCATTTTGCTTGATTCCGGCCATTGGTTGCCATTCAGATGTTATGTTTTGTTGTTTCCTGTGGGAATTGCTTTGACCATGCTTTTGGAGATGATCCGGGCCGGAACTCCGGAAGGGTGGTTAATTTGAGGTATTTTCAGATGTTACATTACCACATTCAACCACGGTGAATCCCCCATGGTGGTGGATGGTCCCATAATGTCTGGTTGCTCACCGCCAGATGTTCACCATGGTGAACCATTGGTGGTGAACAAAATAACCACACTTTTGAGGATGGTTCTGGTACCATCCCCAAAAGCATGGTTAATTGAACTACGGCCCGGAATCGGCGGATGGTAACATCTGTTACCACCGCTGATTCTGGGCTGTGGCCCAGACCTTGGCTCAGAAACAGGTGCAGTGGCTGGATTGACTGCTGCACCCGCCCGTCTCCAGGAGGGTGGGTCACTGGGGGAGCATGGGGGGTGGGGCTGTGCAGCCGCACGTTGCACCCTGCAGGCCCCCCCCCCGATTCCCCACTGGAATCAGCCGGCAGGTCTGCTGGATGTGGCGTTTTGATTCAAGTGGGGAAGCAAAGGGTGATTCCATGATGGGGCCAATAGGCACCCTGTCATATCTGAAATCACCCTTTGTCCCCTGCTGGGGATTGTCTGTGGTGAACATCTGGCGGCCGCCGAACAGACATTCAGGGCCGTTTGGTCTCACCACAAGGTTGAATGTGGTTCACTGTGGTTGACTGTGATCTCGTAACATCTGAAATCACCCACAGTCTGCCCTGGATGCCCGTGGATTCTGTCATGAGTGGCAGCTCTGTGGTGACTACATGGAGACCTCATAGTGGATGCTTAATAGACAGGCATGCAGGAATGCACCTGGTGAAGACTAATCTGTGATATCATCTCATTTGTTTCCACCCAATAACAAATGTTTTAATTCATTTGGTAAATTTCCAGTGCATTGACCATGAACCCATGCCCTGCCGATTGTGTGCATGCACATTGTTTCCATAGGGCACAATGTGCCCCCAATGTGGATCTGTGAGGTTTGTGCACACAATCCGCAGGGCATGGAATTGAGACCATTGTTTAAAATGAAAAGAGACTAAAATTAGCTCCATTACTTACCTGTGCTATAGAGCACATCCCATGAAACTCAATCCCAATAATGACTATGAAATAAATATTTGAGATGGAAACCAGAAAGGGTTAATATCCTACTAATATACTCAGAGATCATCTGTTAAAGGTCCTTGGGTAAAAATAAGCAGAGAATAGGTGATGTACAGTTAGCAGGAAGGCTGTAGAGGGGCTGTGGTCTCTTAGCATGGCTGCATTTTCTAAGTGTTAAATCCATTAAAATAAATACGCTAAGCAGAAGTTTTTAATTAGTTTAAAAATAAAAAGAGAAAATTGTTTCCAGAGATAAGCAAACTTTAATAACCCCCCTATATAGTCAGATCCTCAGATTATTCATCTAAGTCAGTGGTTCCTAAACTTTTTATCTGAGTAATCTCATTTTATTTATTTATTTATTTATTTAGTTAGTTAGTTAGTTAGTTAGTGAGCTACATTTCTTTAGTTACATTTTGAGACTTAAATACAACCCTGTTACCCCTGACAGCAACAATGTCTTGCAAAATATGTCAAAATATGGATCATGGTGCCATCTGCAGACACCTCCACCCCACTAACAATCTTTGATCTTATTCAAGAGAAACTATGTTGATGATGTGGGCCTATAGTGAATATTAGGCTGCTTTCCCATGAGCTGCTTTCACGCTGTAGGAGCACGTGCGAATCAAATCTAGCGCAGCTCCCGTCTCGTGGGAAAGGAGGTAGTGAGGCTCTCCCACCAGCAAGCTCATGCATCAGACATGCTAGTGAAATCCTACCCTGTCTGATGTGTGAGCTTGCCGGCAGGAGAGCCACACTTCCTCCTTTCCCACAAGATGGGAGCTGTGATAGATTTGAATAGCACATGCTCCTGCATTGCCAAAGCCATGGAAAGGCAACCTTATTATGCACCCAGACACTGCTCATCCAACATGTTTCCCTACATCTTCCAGTCACTGGGTTTTAACGTTTAATTGTATGAATTACAGTAGCTTTATCTGTTGCTAATTGGTTTGTGAAACAAGTCATACTACCATAGAGCTTTCTTGCCATTCTTTGTATCTCTTTGTCTCTTCTGTAAGTCAGTGACCGTAAACATGTTACTTCTGTGACGTTCTCTAAAACTGAGTAAATGATGAGCTACTTATATTACGTAGAGTAATCCCCATTGAGGACAAATGTATGATAGGTTTTGTAGTGCCCATTTGGTCTAAGTAGTTTAATGATGGCTCTGTTTGTTTGATAAGACCGTATTGATTACATTCTTAAACCTCTGCAGAATGGAAGGCTAGTGTTGGAATATTTTTGCAAGATATTTAACTAGAACTTTTGATTTGTGAGCTTCAGCTGAAGTGGTGTAGCAGGATGAACACAGGCTAATATCTCTGTCTGGGGAATGGGAGAGAAAGAAAGCATTAATTGGGGCCTTCTATAACATAATGTGGCACTCGACAAATTATGTGTGGTGTACTTAATTATGCAAATAAAAAAATCCTGCAGGAGAATAAACACATGATACCCTGGGGTGTAAATTAGAGAGTGAAAAAAGGACAACTAAGAGTTCAATATACACTGTTTACCAGTACCCCTTTCTCCAACTGCCTAATTATATTTCATGTTTTGCACAAAGTAAAATTAATTTTACAAATGATTTTGAATAAATAAAAAAGTGGACCCTGATCTACAAGCCATCCAGGTATTTTCAAAGATGATGTGCTATACTTCATTTCTTTTTCCTATGTACTTCAGAGCTTTTGGATAACTGTTGAATGAAAGGAAATGCAAACATCCAGGCCCACACAGTCATAACAGACAAAAGAACTTATTGCTTTTAATCCAAACATGGAACGTAGGAGGAGAAAATCATACATTGGGATTCGTCCCTGCATCCGAAAGGAGGACACAGACAAGCAATATGGGTAAAACAAGTCGCTACTCTTTATTAAACTGTCAATTGTCAGTCTGGGTATCAACACATTGGATGGTGTAAAATGAACCAAACCAAACAACCCATAACAATACCCCTCCAACTAGGGTGGCCATACCTCCCCTTTAAAAGAGGATGCTTATGAAAAATACATGTTTCAGGACTGCATTGGTTCCAGTGCATCCCTACACCATGTATTTTTCATAAGTGTCCTTTTTTAAAGGGAAGGTATGGCCACCCTACCTCCAACCAACCTGTCCAGTGCCTCACCTCATTGATTGTTAATGGAGTCTTAGTTTATTCACATTCCAGCCCTCCTGACCCCCTCTGTCGGGGTCCTGAGTGGGGGATTTGCTCCCTAATCAAAAGTTCTAGAATTCACCAAATCTTTCCCTCTAAATTTCTCTCACAGGAATGCACGGTGGACACCAATTTATTTCAAATAGTGTTGAGTTTATTTTAAGCTAGAGCAAGCAAGTAAATGACAGGTAACAAGAGGTTGTGGTTACATGTGTCTGCAGAGAAAATCAGTCAACAATACAGAAAGTAAAGTTTCCTGGTTACAAGAAATATAAAATGGTTATAAAGCAATCTCAAACAACTTATTAAGAAAGAAAGCTATTATTAGAAACTTATCTTAAGAAGATAAGTTTTATATATATATATATATAAATTTTATTTGTCTGTTTAGTCTCTGGCCATAACAAACCAACAAGGTAACAAACCACAAACCAACAAATAGCCAACCTACTACAATAATATAAATATTATATATATATATATATATATATATATATATATATATATATATATATATATATATTACCTAACTACATATGTCACATTTAAAAAAAAAAAAATTACATTTAAAATTATACTAATTAAAACAATGTCCATATCCAACTTGAGTTGCCTTACCCTTCTCGGGGTTTGCGATGGCAGTACTTGGCTCCTGATCACTAACTCATTATATTTACCCCCTTTTCCACTCCTATTATAACATTTTAACCCTTAATTTTGAACAATATTGTAGATTCCTTTTATTCCAATATTTTCATAAACCAAAATTTCATATTCTTATATATATTGCATATTAACCTCCCATTCCGAAATTCGCCATTCCCCATTTCCTATTTTCCACTATAATGAGAAGGAGACATTTGCAATTTCCTATCCCACTTCATCCAAAACCAATCCATTGTCATATTTTTTCCTCAAAAGAGAGACTCTAAGACCAAATTTGGCAACCATTTTCGTAATTTGAGGAAAATTATCTGACAAGCAAAAACTTAGACTTTTGACTACCTGTGAAGGGGGAAAACCTATCTCAGCCCACATTTCTTGTCTTAATCTATCGTATAAGCGGCAAGCAAGGAGAAAATGGGCCAAATCCTCAACCATCTCTGATCCGCGAATACAAGTCCTTTGTTCCAAAGGTATTCTCATATATCTCCCCAGGGTTACAGCAGATTCAAAACATTGTAGTTGCAGGGTTGTAAAAGCTCTTCTCAGCTGAAAATCCTGAATTTCAAACAAATACTGACAACCCTCTTTAGGGGGGAGAAAAATACCATATTTCGGGGCCATTTTTGCAGCTAATCCATTCATCCTTCCCTCTTGTAATCCTATATCAAAAATTCTCTCTTTTATCATATTTTTACTTTTACTCAATGGGAATTGTATTAAGAAGAAGAGAGATAAACCTATCAGATTTTATTGATTAATGACCTATTTCATCCATACAGAAGTCGAGGAGGCAGTTTCCACCTTCCAAACTTTGTGAATCAATGAATCCCCCGGTCTTATATTCAAATTCAAGGCGTAAACTAGTGTACTTATCTTTAAAGCAGCTTCCATGGTAAGAGAACCTGTTTCCAGCCTTACCATTGCTGATGAAACACTCATTGGGACTCCCAACATCTTTTTAAGAATTTCGTTTGTAGGGATTCTAGGATTGCAGAAATTTTTGAAGAATACCCCCACAACTGCACCCGATAGGATATTTTTGCTAGCACCTTCCTTTTAAAGATCTCCACTGCTGGGGCAAAAAAGGCGACCCCCTTTACCAAAATAAATTTTTTCCACCAGCCTTAAACTTCGGTCAGCCTCTTGCTTTACTGCTTTAACGTGAGGCTCCCAGGAACTGTCATAGGAAAAGATTAACCCCAGATACCTAAAACAACAGACCTGTTCGATTCGAACCCCATTTAAGGTCCATGCAATTTGTTTGTATTTTGTTGCAAAAACTATAATCTTTGTTTTTTGATAATTTATCCGCAACCCTTGGTTTGTACATTCCCTTCCAAAATCCAATAGTAATCTTTTTAAACCGAGTCTCGCTGTAGATAGCAACACCGTGTCATTGGCGTACATTAATAACGACACCCACTGGTCTGCTATCTTAGGTGCCAAATAGGTTCCCTTATCCCGGTGAAGCACTATCAAGGAGTTGACGAAGAGGGCAGGGGCCAAAAGACACCCCTGCCTAACACCCCTAGCGGTTGGGATCCTTTCCGTCAAGGCTCCCCTCCTTCCCATCCTGATCTGCAGACTGGTTCCTGTGTACAATGATTGAATCAATTTCAGCAGGCGAGGGTCCATATTCAACTGCTGTAACTTATCCCATAGCTTATTTCTGTCCACAAGATCAAATGCCACCGAGAAATCAATAAATGCAGCATAAAGATCTAATCCCTTTTTTTGACACTGGCCAACTAGATGGTTCAACACAAAACAATGATCCACTGTGGATCTGCCAGCTCTAAAACCTGCTTGCTCTTCCGCAAGGAGATTATGGTCCACTATCCATTGATTCAGCCGAGTCAAGAGAAGCCTAGTATATATTTTTGAGATGATTGATATCAAACTTATTGGTCTATAAACTTATTGGTTCAGTGGATCATCTCTTCTTCCTTTCTTATAGATTGGTATCACTACACTCTCCTTCCAGCATTTGGGCACCTCTGCCACTTCATTTATTAGAGAAAAAAGATGGACCAGTGCTTCACTCCACCAACTAGCATTTTGTTTGAATAGTTCCGGGGGGAGGAAATCCCGACCAGGAGCCTTCCCCCTTTTTAATAAGGATATCGCCTCCTCTACCTCCCAAACGGCAACCTTCTCCCATTTTGGAAATCAAGTCATCGCCACGTTTGTCCGCTGACTCTCTGATGGCAAGCAAGCATTGAACATATATAAAAAATGCTTTATCCATACGTCTGATGAAATTGGTGGATCTATTTTAAACGTGGATTTCTTTGTATAATTATTTACCAGATTCAAGAAGACCCTGGCGTCGTTAGTTTTAAGCTCATTTAGAATTTTGTCCCAGCTATTAATTGCAAAAGCCTGCTTTTTCCCCTTAATGAAAACCTTATACTGGGCTCTAGCATGACTATATTCCTTGATCTGTCCCCCAGAATTTTCCCCTATAAGATGTCTTGCCAACCGCCGGAGGTCTCTTCTTCTTCTGTCACATTCCCTATCCCACCAATAAAACGGCGAGAAGGAACCTTGTCCTAAGAAACCTCCCTTGGTTAGCCTAGGGAGTAGAAGCTTTGAAATTTCCTCTAAGATCTCAAAACCCCTCTTTATGTCTCCTGCCACCAACAGATCCGCCCTTAGGGAGACCAATAATTCTGAATTTAGGCAATTTAATAATTCTGTTTCTAGTCTTGAAGACCAGTGTTGCCTTACTAACCCAATATCACATATCTCTCCCGACCTTTCCTGTGGTCTGCAATTAATTTGTGGTAGCTAGGTTAGCAAAATTAAGGAGAGTGGGAAATGATCGCTTTCAGTTCTGGGGACCACCCTAAATTCTTTTATGTTTTCCATTTGAGAGGGAGTGATAATACCATAGTCTATGACACTAGCCCCATTTGTATTGGCAAAGGTATATGCACCCTGATGATCTCCTTGAGCGTTCCCATTCAAGATGCAAAGAGAATGTTCCAATATAAATTTATACATTGACTTGCCTTGCTTGTTTACGACCTTATCCTGTGAAATCCTTCCCGCATTCCAATCTTGATGCTCATCGGAGACTGGACATAGCCCCAGGACACTCAGAACCTGCTTGGTGTTTGACCCTATCCTTGCATTTAAATCTCCAAGTATTAGACAGTCATCCAACGGGAAGGCCTCACAATTTTTAGCAAAGGAGAGTTCAAACTCTTCCCAAATAGAAGGGTCTTGCAGCCCTGGCGGGATATAGATATTATAAATTAACAGCCCTGGTGAGTGATCAACTAAATATCTTATCAATTGAAATTGAGCCCCCGCCTCTGACAGATTCAATAACTTTAAGTCTAGCGAGGACCGTGACAACATAGAAAGACTGCCCATAGGTCTCCCTTTTTTCCCCAGTCACAGCTAAAGCTGGTATTGCCCAATGAGTAAAACCTTCAAAATTTAGAGTCTTGGGATTTTTTGCCCAGGTCTCTTGAAGACAGATCATATCATAGTCTCCTAAAAATTTCAAGAATTCATCATCCATACATTTTATTTGAATACCAGCCACATTCCAAGATAAAAATTTTAACACGGAGGGGTGCCCTGACTGATATCAGGATCTTTGATCAATGGGGGTCAAACCAATTCTCCTCCTTTCCAGGGATTTCTCCCTTGCTCTATCCTTAAATGAGAAAACCCCTGGTAACAAATGGGACTGTAATTGATTCCCTTTCTGATTATCCACCACCAGAGACCCAAGGCCCCTTCTTGCTTCTCTCTCAATTCCCTTTGCTTCTCCCTGACATTGTACATCATGTTTCACTTTACCCTGGGCTTTTATTGGGGAACTATCCTCCCTCATTCCTTCCTCAATCTTCAATCTGACTTTTTGGAGACCTCCTAACCAAGCTATCATGTCCCTGTTGAGATCCATACAAGGACTGATCCAAACGGGATTTCCCTATTTCATTTCCCTGGCTCCCTGTTAGAGGAGAGATTGGGACCACTTCCACCCTAGAACTGTTTTGCATTGGTGTGGAGGAGGCCATTGGAACCTCCAACCCAACCCTAAACTCCTGAGACAAATGGGAACCTCCTTGAATCCTAACTCCAGACCTCCTCCCCACTTCCAATTTTTTTGAACCTATATTTCTGAACTTTCCTGTTTTTACACATATGGAATCCAATTTATCTAAAATCGCTACAAAATTCAGAGGCTGTTGAAGAGAGCAAGGTTTATACATAGATATTCTGGAATGAGGTGAAGAACTACCCAGTTTTAGAACTGGGGAACGTTGTAACTCCAACTCCATAGATTCGTCCTTCTTCTGCTCTAATACTTTATTCCGAGGCTGCCCTATCCACATTTGCTGTGGTTTTTGTAAAATGGAAAGTGGTCTAACCCTTTTACCTCCTTCCTGCACTATATCTCTCTCTACATTCTGTCTAGGCACAGATGGCTGAGCTAAGCCTGGTGTTTTTAAGGCTATCTTTCTTTCCTCCATCTTGAACCCATTTTTCTCCCCCCTTTCCATTGGAAAATCATTATGGAGAATTCTTGAGACATATATCCCTCTATTACTTAACTTTGCCTCCTGAGTCAAAATTAGTGCCACAATATCAGCTGAACGGAATGTAACCACAAGCATCCAGCGCTTTTCCCGCGTTATTATGTGATGTACAGCTATTATATCAGATCTTACAATAGTATCGCCTCTATGAGGCTGCTCTAACAAAATCCTCAGGTGTTCAGCCACATCTAAAGCTGTGTTCCAAAATGGAAGAACCCCCGAGGGTAGGGGTAACACTACAAACATCAGCATAACTGAAGAATACACAAGATAAGTTATATTAAAAAGGAAGCAAAAGAACTACATTCAATTTGAGTTGGCCAGACTCAAATGAGGCAGAGTTATGCTCACCTAAGTATGATCTTTCCTAAACCCAGGGTCTGAGATGATGGATGAGGAGGGGAATGAGTGGCTTTGCCTGGAAGCAAGCCAAGCTATGGACTGGACCTCACTAGGCCTAAAAAGCCTTATGCCAACTATGATATCTATGAGTAAATAAGCAAGGAAAATAAGCCAAAAGCCATATCCATAAGGTAATATCTTACAGGAGGAAAGTGTGATGGTTTGTGCACCAACTAGGGACAGCATATGTCCCGCTTAGTGGCACCCCCACGTGTTAGGTGAAACCATGGTTTTGCATATCTCCTGAGTGGTTCACTCTTCCCTCACCTCATTAGGAGGTGCCTTAGCTGTTTCCATTATATTTAGGGTTATAATACCCACCCTTTAAAAGACACTTATGAAAAATACATGGTACAGGACTTCATTGGTTCCAGTGCAGCCCTAAAACATGCATTTTTCATAAGCATCAAGGGGATGTATGGTAACCCTAATTATATTCCTTTGCATATTCCGATCCTGTTTGTGTGGTCTCTTTTTGCTTTTGGTTCTGGGCTACCACCGTAGAGTTATGACAAGGGAATCCTAAACTAAAAACTGTGCACTTGCCACTCTTTCAAACGCACAACTTGCACCTTATAGGGGGATGGCACTGCAGGGAATGGGAGGGGGGGAGAACTTGGACTGATTTGTCAATTTTCTAGGGAAAACTCCTTCCTGGCCCCAATAAAGGTGACCAGTTATGCTTGTAATACCAATCCAAGAGGGCAGGTGGGTGGGTCTTCCTTGTTCTGAATCTGAACTCTGACGCCTGGATGCTCTAACGGTCATATTTTAACTACTGATGCTGGGAAACTCTTCCCCTCTAATTCCCTCCACAGCCTCACATGCAGCAAGTGCACTGTTTAAATGAACCACCTGACACTGCAACTACAAGGTAATCCCTGGCCTTCTCACAAGCTGCAGCAGATGGGGGGAAGGGAGCAACATCCCCTTGCCACCATCCCCTGTGTCTCGTCTCAATTTTAAGGGTAATTGGTGACATCCGCCTTCCCCCTGAGAGGGGTGGGGGAAGAGGAAATTTATCTTATATTTGTAACTTAATCAAGGCCTCAATCTTGCAAACACTTATGTATGTGATTCTTTTTACAGTTGTGAGTAGATTAATTTTTTGAGTTATGTCTGGCAGTAAAAAGTTTGTTATGTGCATAGGTTAGCAGTTTCCAAACTATGAGTCAAGTCTGCAGATGATTTGATACCACGTAGGGTCTTCTTGACATTGAAGAAGAACCCAAGTAGTATGAAATCATTTGCAGATTGGGTCACAGCTCCAATTGATACTTGGTATACTTCGCAAAGTTTTATTGCAGTTCGTGGGAGGTGTTACCAGTGATGCTTTTTCACACAAAATGACAGCCCCCTCCCCTTCTCTGGGCAAAGCAGCACCCCGTAAAATGCAGTTCAAGGGGTGCACTGGAGAATTAAGGAGCCCAAGTCAAGAGGTCAACAGTTCAGAGTCAAGCTGGGTTGAAGCCTAAGGAGTAAAGATAACCCCCTCTTGCAAAACCAGTCTAGTCTCAGAAAGGGAGTCTAGAAGAAAACCTGAGTTAACATGAAGCAATTGAGTCAAGGGCATTCTCCCTTTTTTGATAAACTTCCCACGGTAACTCTGAGAAACTCCTAACTAGCAATAGTCTTCAAGGTATAAGATTAGGACTTAAATATGGACACAAAAGGTCATTAGGGCTCCACGTTTTCTAAATCTCACCTGGATCCTTCCACCCACCTGAATGCCCAAGATTGTTCCCTTTCTGTGACTTTAGAAATTCCTCCCAACCCTGTGATTGATACTTTCTTGCTCCTTTAGAGACTCCTTGGAACCCATGTTTATATTTGGAATTTTCCTCTTGTCCCACACTGGAGGTCCTCGAAAAACCCCTTTGTCACTTTCAAGTATCTATTGTACTTGCTCCCAGATCCTTTGTACAAACCTCTATAACTGATCCCTGTCTCCCCTGGGTAAGTGAGCTAGTCTTGAATGTGGACACGTGCAGCGTGCAGACCTCTCTGCCCGTGACCACCCCGAGGGGATCTCCCAGACCACAATCTGCCCTCCCCTCTTTTCCCTGATCATTTCTGGATCCATGGGGTGCCTGTCCCCTTTTGCAACAGGAAAGGATAGGTAACTCTCAGCCCCTACTTCCTTCCCCCCCCCCCATTTCCTTGAGCTCTTCCTCCCTTTTGTCCTCCTCACTACTTTCACTTTTCCCTCCGTCGCTTATGTTTATTAAGCTGGAGACTTGTCTTTGTAAATCAATTTATGATATCCTGAATTAGCTTGTGAGTGTGTGTGTGTTTTGCCCTCCCCTTTTTCTTTGTTATTTGTTAACCCTTAATAAAAATAGCCCCTTATTTGAAACAACCCACCCCCGTTTATGTCTTATCTCTGAAGAGGGGTACCCCCACAGGTTGTAGCATGCCACGACCTCAGTCTTGATCCCGAATACGCGTGAACCCTTTTTGATAAAATCCCCAAAATTGAGACCCAACTTGATCAAAATTGAGATCTAGCTTGAGACCTTCCCCCTTTTGGGATCACGTGTGGAACTGGGTCACTTGTTAAAAGAGGTATAACAAAATTGTATTTTAATCTAAATATGGTGTCACACAGGCGATGGGGCCAATCCCAAACTCGGTGGATCTTTTTCCCCGCACACACATGCCTGCAGTTTCAGCGGAGTATAACGTGCCTGCAATAAAGATCTGCGTAGTTTGTGCACATGTGGGATCAGCCCCTAAAACTTTAAACCACTCATACAAGTATTTGAAGGGTAATGTGCAATAGAGCTGATCAAATAATATTTGTTGAACATTTAATTCAACAGATTTTGCAATTGTTTTAATCAAATAATGTCTGATGAATATTCTTGGCAACATTTATTTAGCTCTATAGCTTGTCAAATACTATTAATCAAACCAATTGTTCATTGAATAAGAGTAAAATTAGTCTCATTATTCAGTATTTTAAGTATTTAATTATACCAACTCACTATCATGAGTGGAAATCTATGAAATTAGACTGCTTTCCAACTTCTCAATTTTTTCAGAAACTACACTAAATCTATTGACAGTTTGGGGAGATAAACTTGTAATGGTCTGCTGTGACAGGTGGAGAATGGGGAGTGTTTGCGGTTGGCCTGTTGAGAGATATTTGTTGCCCCAGCACATCCAGGAAGTTGGGGACCCCTACCTTCCATCCCCCAGGATCTGGAGATCATAGTGGTACTTTATTTACGTATTACTTTTAATTATTATTTTACTCATCATGTTAATGTCCCTTCCTGCCCAGCAGCATCCCTTACTGCTCTAGAAGAGCTGGTCTCGGTGGTGGTGCTGAACTCCTCCAGGACTTTGGTCATGGGGGACTTCAATACACATGCCGATGCCGGTCTTGTGGGAGTGGAGCGAGAGTTCTTGGAAACCATGACAACCATACACTTGTCCCAAGTTATTAGCTGCCCAACCCATGTGGGGGTGCATACCTTCAACCTGGTGTTCTGTTCTGGCCTTGGGGCGGGTGATCCGGTAGTGGGAGATGTGAGGGTTGCACTCTTATCATGGACAGATCATTACCTCTTACAGGCCAGTCTCTCAGCACACCACCTCCAGAAGGGGAATGGACCAGTTAGGTTGGTCCGTCCCCGGAGGCTGATGGAACCTCAACATTTCCAGGAGGCCCTGGGGGATGTAACCTTAGACCTTGGCAGCTACTATGTCAATGAACTCATCCGAGCTTGGAACATCTTGCTCGGAGAGGCCATTGACAGGGTAGCTCCGAGATGTCTCCTATCTCTGTCTCGTCACTGCAGGGCTCGTTGGTTTACTGAGGGGCTGCAGTGTATGAAGCAGGCAGGTAGGCGACTAGAGTGACGCTGGCGTCGGACTCGCACTGAATCCGACCGACTTCTCCATAGGGCCCAGTTGCGGTCCTATGTTGAGGCTTTGAGGATGGCAAAGAAGGATTTCTTTACCTCCCTCATAGCATCTGCAAAGTCTCATCCAGTGACGCTGTTCCGGGTGGTGCAGGGGCTGGTCAGTCCGGCCTCCCTCCGCCTGGACGGGGACTTGACCCAGGCCTGCTTTGAGGAGTTTGCCATCTACTTTGCAGACAAGATCTCTCAGATCCAGAGCAACTTCGACACTGGATTAGGAGCAGTAGAGGTGAAGCACGAGGGGATGGAGGCCACGTCTGGTCCATCTTCTTGGGATGAGTTTCAGGAAGTGACGTTAGCCGATGCTGTGGATGTCCTGGGGTCTGTTATAGCCACCAGTTGTGAATTAGACTCATCCCCGTCCTGATTGGTGAAAGCCTCCAGGGAGACATTGGGGACGGTGCTGGTGAGGGTAATCAACACATCCCTTCGGCAGGGGAGATTGCCCTGGTGCACCGCCTGCTGAAGTAATCATCCTTGGATGTGGACGCAATCACCAGCTACCGACCTGTCTCTAACCTTCCCTTTTTAGGGAAGGTTATTGATCGGGTAATGGCACAGCAGCTCCAGGTGCATCTTAACAGCATCGGTTTCCTTGACCCATTTCAATCGGGGTTCTGCCCTGGCTATGGCTTAGAGATGGTGTTGGTGGCCTTGGTGGACGATCTCCATCGGGAGATAGACGCAGGACGTTCAACACTCCGGGTCCTACTATATCTCTCAGCCGCCTTTGACACAGTGGACCATGGGCTGCTGTTGAGACAATTGTGAGCCCTGGGGGACCTGGACGAGACTGTCCTTGGATGGTTCCGATCATTCTTCTCTGGGAAAAGCCAGTAGGTTGTCCTGGGGGCTGAATGTTCTAGCCCCTGGGCCCTGGATTGTGGCATTCCACAAGGTTATATTCTGTCTCCATTATTGTTTAATGTATATATGCAGCCCTTGGGGGAGATCGTGAGAGGGTTTGGTGTGTGTTGCCACCAATATGCTGATGATACCCAGCTTTACCTCTCCTTTTCAACTGACACAGGTCCTGCCATCTCAGTGCTGTCCCAATGTTTGGAGACCATGATGGATTGATTATGATAGAGCAGACCGAAGCTCAATCCTGATAAGATGGAAGTGATGGTGGTGGGCAGGATGAAGGAGGTGCTGGCTCCCCTTGTAGAGGGGGTCTGCCCTCCCGTAGCCCAGCAGGTTCGGAGTCTGGGAGTATTGCTGGATTCAGACATCCGACTGGATCAGCAGGAGGAAACAGTGGCTAAAGCTGCCTTCCATCAGCTGTATCTGGTGTAGAGGCTGTGTCCATATATTTCCAGACCCAACCTGGCCACCCTCATCCATGCCTTCATCACCTCAAGGCAACGCGCTTTACGTGGGGCTTCCCTTGATGCTGGTTCAGCGGCTGCAGCTGGTGCAGAATGCTGCAGCTCGTCTCCTGACAGGGACGAGCCAACGGGAACACATCACTCCCGTGGTCTGCACGCTTCACTCACTGCCTATAGCGTACCGAGTCAGATTCAAGGTGTTGGTCTTGGCCTATAAAGCCCTACACGGTCTTGACCCTTCATACCTCAGGAACCGCCTCACCTTCCACACCCCTGAGCAACCCCTTCGGTCTGCCGGGGGCGCTTTTTGGAGGTCCCCCGTGTAAAATGTGGGGCCGCAATGGCGAGGGCATTCTCAGTAGCCAGGCCACGATTATGGAACTCCCTCCCAGAGGAAGCCCATCTAGCCCCAAGTCTGATGTCCTTTCATTGGGCCTGTAACACCTGGCTGTTCTCCCAGGCCTTTGGAGGGGGGAAAGTTGTTGGGATAATGGTTTTTGGGGGGTGGCTGCTTTTAGGTGATTTTTTAGATGTTTTAAATTTCTGTATTTTATTGTTTTATTGTTATTCTATCTATTGTTGCTTTTATGTTGTAAACTGCCCCGAGATGCCATGGGCATGAGGGGGCAGCTAAGAAATGCAAATAAATAAATAAATAAATAAATAAAATGTTTTAATGTATATTAAGAAAGAAAATTCTTAGTGGGGTGGAGCTGAGCTTGTATGAATCTATGAAGACTGGCCAGCACGACCGCCTTGCCTTGAAGAGACCTGGTCTTGTCTCCAAGATCCTTGTGAACACTCCTTTGTTGGTTGCTATTTTCCAGTGGAATTGCCATGGTTTTTGCTCATATCTTGAGGATGTCAAGTCTCTTCAAGAGCTGTGTTTGCAGGAGACCCTTCTCTCTATTGCAAAGGTCTGTTGCATCAAACACTTTCCCATCACTGACACAGATACATACAGCACTGGCTAATGCCTCTAGTGAGGTTGCCATCTTGGTCAGGAATGATACTCCTTTTATCCTGTTCTGCTGTCCCTCCACAGCTTGCTTCCTGTGTTGTGTTTATTTGCTCCTGAAACACCATGTGAACCATAGAAGTGTCAGTTGCCCACAGTGACACTGAGGCCAGAGAGGCTACCTGAGATGGGCTGGGGTCCCCCTTGGGACCTTGGAGACTGATGGCCCAGAGGAGAACCCCAACTTCCCCCCACCAGACCATGAGGAACCCCTACCCCAGCCACAAACCTCAGCACAGGAAACATCCCAGCAGCAGGGTCAGGAAGCGGAAAGCCAGCAGAAGCAATCAGCAGTAGGGGTGGGGTCCACATCTGTGCAGCGCTCTGCAAGGCTCTTGGAGCAACAAGGAAGGAAGGAGGGGCTTAGAGACTAAAAGGAAATGAGAACTAGCCTCTTTGCTGGTAATCAGAGTCTGAGAGACTGGCCTTACAGCATGAAAGCTAAGTGTGCTTTACTTGGTTGATATTGTGTTTGATCACTATTTCCCATTGCCTTCTTGTGTGTAGAGTATAAGTGTTTTGCCCTCGTTGTTTCCCTGTCTTTGAGTGAGTGACTGGTGAAAGCTGAGTGTGTGGAGTGTGTTGCCTTCCCCCTCTCTGGGATCACCCCTTCCCATGGACCGTGTAAGCCCTGTCCTTGCCCTGTACTCCCGGGACCCCTTTCCCTTCCTCCCTTTCACCCTCCGTAGCACTATTCTTCCCTCTCCACAACCAAACCTGAGTGCTTGTGCTAGGCTGTACCAACCACTTTACCAGTGGTTTTTAAAGAGCTCTGATCCTTGTGATGATAGAGGCCTGGCTTCTGTGAAGTAATTAGGCCATAATTCTGTCCTGAAGGGATCTTTAACCCCGTGTGCAACCTATCAGAGTCTAGAGAGCATGTGTTTATTATTATTATTTATTATTAACAAACATTTATATAGCACCAGCAGTGTACCTGGCACTTTACAAAGTAATAAAATAGACACGGTCCCTGCCCCTAGGGCTTACAATCTGAGAGACAGGAGCTGGGGGAGAGACTTAGGAAGGGGAACAGAGGGAGAGACGAGGGGTCTAACATTCATGAAGATGCGAGGTCTCAAGTGCACGTACTTGACTTGGTTACGATGAGAATGACAGCAGGCAGGTCCATGTTGCAAGGATAAGGGTGTTTGGATGGGACCCCTACTCCTTCCTTTATCTCCCCCTTCCCACTGACAATGAGGTTGTAAAATTTGATCTTCCATCTTTAGACACCAATTCGACTCCTGAGTGACTTCAGCTACATCTTAATAAATAATTTGATTTGATTTGAGTGACTTCAGTGGATATCATGGGTTTTAGGGATCACCACATACAAATGTTCAGCTGCACATCTGGAATTTTTTTCCCCCTTAGACAGTGACCAACGTATTTCCATTCTCCCAGTCACACCTTTTCAGCCATCCTTTTTCACAGCTGTTCAGCACTGGGCATATTGCTAGTGCTATATACAATAACAGACCTTTTTTTAGGGCTGTGCAAACCCCCGGGGGTTCGGGGTTCGGCCCATTCAGGGTTAGTCCAAAACCGTTCAGGGGGGGCAAACCCGTTCGGGTGGGGGGGCAGTTTTCACTCGCCCCTCCAGGCTGCGCAGGTGGAAGGGGCACCAGGGAGAACCTCTCCCCCCCCCCGCTGAGCCTGGAAAATTATTTTTTTAAACCCCCCACCCCAGGGATTGCCCTACCTGGTGGTGCCGGGGCTCTGGCCCCAGGTCCAGCACCAGCACTCTGGAGCACTTCAGGCCACTACTAGGCCTTCTGGGTCAAACTGGAAGGCCTGGTAGTGGCCTGAAGTGTTCTGGAGTGCTGCCGGACCCACTGCTGCTGCTGCTGCCGCTTCCGCTGCCACCACCAGACCCAGGGCCAGGGCCCCAGCACCACCAGGTAGGTCTGGGTCCAGGTCTGACAGCACCGGTGGCAGTGATGGCAGGTCCAGTGGCAGTGGCACTCGGGAGCACTTCAGGTTCTGAGATGGGACCCAGTGGTGGCAGCAGCAGCAGTGGGTCCAGTGGTGGTGGCACTCTGAAGCGCTTCAGGCCACCACTAGGCCTTCTGGGTCAAACCGGAAGGCCTAGTAGTGACTAGGCCTTCAGGTTTGACCCAGAAGGCCTAGTGGTGGCCTGAAGCGCTTCAGAGTGCCACCACCACTGGACCCACTGCTGCTGCTGCCACCACTGGACCCAGGGCCAGAGTCCCAGCACCACCAGGTAGGGCAATCCCAGGTGTGGGGGGTTAAAAAAAAAATTCCCAGACTGGGCAGGGTGGGGGGTGGAGGAGCTCCCCAGCACCCCTTCCACCCACACAGCCTGGAGGGGGGAGGGAAAACCGGGTTCCTCCCTGCCCCCTGCCCCTCTCCTGATTGCATTCAGAACCCAAACTTTGTTCGGTCAGTTCAAATTCAGGGTGTTTGCGAAAGGGCCGAACACCCTGAATTTGGACCGAACCCCAAACTTCCGAACCGTGTTCACACATCCCTACTTTCTGTTGTCTCACTGGGTTTATCCCCAAGCTTTTCTTTGACGGTTGTTGACTCTCCTAGGGGGGGGTGTAATCACTCCCCCATTCTCCTGCAGGTTATCAGGTTGACTGACCCATTAGCAATCGGGGCAAACAGACTGGGTCCCATCTCAGAGCCTGGCAGTTGTGGAAGAGGCTGCTGTCACAACACGGAGACAGTGACATGTATATGGACAGGTTTAATAGTTATCTATATCTTGCATAACAAAGATCTGGTGTCAAAACCCCTAAGCACCTGCTTGGCCATTATGTGCAAGCACCATAACAATCCCAACACCAATTTGGCCACCTGTTGAACATGTGATGTCAGCACCATTGCATTACAAGGACAATTTGCATTTTCCGGCTGAACACATGGCCAACGTTGTGTGCAATGATATCGCGTGGCGTGTTAGCAAGTACAACACAGGGTACGAGGTGGCAGCACATGTGTGCTGAAATCAGGTGGTGAGCAAAGTACTGATTTGCCCCAAGATGGGCTGTGTGTCTAAGCAGCACCTCATGGTGAACACAGGGCCAAACTGGTATTCATATCAAGGTCAAAACACATATTCAGACACCTACTGATGTTATGTCAAAAGACCTTGCTGTCTCAAGTTTGGAACTGACCGCATTCCCACCTTCGTGTCCAGGCCAGTCTGCACAGAGTTTGGCTCTGGGAGAGAATCTGGAAGCCAAAACGTCCAGAAGAGTGCAGTGCAGGGTGTTTGTCAGCAAATCCATGCGGGGTGGAGGGGACTTTCGCACTGGCCAAACCCCACACGTGTTTTGGCTTCCAGATTCTCTCCCAGAGCCAAAATCTGTGCAGAGCAGCCTGGACATGAAGGTGTGAATGTGGTTTTAGACTACAATAAGCAATGAGGCAAGCCTGGCACATTTTCTGTCATTATCTGATGCAGCTCAATCTTTTGGCCTTTAAGAAGTCATGAAGAGCAACCTGCCATATTCATCACCAGAGTGCAAAGGAGTTTGGGATCTGCTATGTTTCAGGTGTTTCCAGTGCCACTAACCCAAAAATTAGTTTGGGATAAGTTACGGAAAATTTCTGATTTCTATGTGTCACACTCCATACTCATCTTAAGAAACCAGGGTCATGAGGTTGCAGACCTGCCTAGCATAGCTGACACCATTGGACATTTTTTTTTCTCATTACTCCAGCTTGGCCAATTACTGTACTGGTTTCCTCATCAGATGCAGAGCCAAGGGAACTCATTACATTGAGTCCCCGCAGCATGAAACTTATAACCAATCCTTTACAATGTTTAAATTTCATGCTGCATTGCAGTCAAGAAGTAATTCTGCTGAAGGCCAGATGGTAGTAGTGTGCATTCATAAAGTTTTCTATTAGTTGCAAAAACAAATGGAGCCATTTGCATGTTTATTATTATTATTATTATTATTATTATTAAAATAACAACACCCCCCGACAAATGTTTATGAACCCACCAAATGAAGGGGTTTTTGTAAATGAAAACAAATTGGCCAGCGATACATCCATCAGATACTGCTGAGGTGCTCGCCTCTCCCAGCACAGGCACAGTTCAAGAGTTCAACCCTGTTTAGGGCTCCTAGAGGTCTGCTCCCTCCTCCCCTCTCCACATTTTCCCTCCAAAACCCAATTGCTACAGTACTAATAATAATGATAATAACGACATTGTCTTTTTTTTAATCGATGTTGTTATTGTTGGGTTTTGTTATTGCAATAACAAAAATGACAAATTTTGTTATAGTTATTGTAATAACGAAAACAACATACACACCCCTGCTGTGAAAGCCATAGGATGTGTTGCAGATGCTTTGTCTGACTGCTGTTAGCTTTAGAGTATTTAACAGATTCTATTTCTCCTCTGTTTCAAAACCAGACATTTACAATCCACCCGAAACCCACTCATTTTTCACTCCAGAGTTTTCTGCTCTTCTGCCCACCCACTGCCAGTGCCTGCCACATTCTCGCTCTCTTATGCCTGGCATTCACTTCTTTAATGGATGAGGGTTACTTAAGCGTTCGAATCACCAATGAGAATCACCAATCACCAATGAGAATTCTCACACCTCAATGGAAGAGAGAGACACAGGCCCACAGAGGGAGTCACCTAATGACTGGGACACTTAACTGTTCACAGCCACAGTTTGGGGATGGGAAAGCACCGTTTGGGAATTGGAATGTGTCAGTGAGCCAACTAAAAACAGCTTATTTTGGCAAATTGGAGCCATCTAAGTGAATACCCATTCAAATGAATGGAATAACCTTGACCACTGAAATGGAAAACAAAATTTTATACATAAAATTAAAATGAAGTGAACATGTAACAGAAAAAAAAACATAAACAATTTGAAAACAAAAATTAAAATGTTACTTCCTGCATATCACTAACATGCATGTCTGAGGTGGCTTGTATCGGTGTGCTGAAGGCACATCATTCATTTCTGTTTTCATTTTCATTTTTATTTCTAGAAACCTGTTCATTTTTGGGGGTTTCATAAAAGACTACAGTTTTTATTTATTTTTGTTATATGTTATTAAAAATAAAAATAAAAAACTTTGCATGCGCAAATAGCCATTGGGGGTGTTCTGCATCTGTGGGTATTTTCAGATGTGACGAGATCCCATGGTCAATACCCACCTGGGGCCACAGTGCCCTGAACATCTGTTAGGCGGCCGTCAGATGTTCACCACGGTCAATTCCTACATGGGGTCAGTTTCAACCACACTTCCGGGGCTCCCCGCCGGACAATCCACAAAAGCGTGGTCAAAGAGATCCCCGGTGGGAACCAACGAAAAGTCACGTCTGGCCGGCGACCATGGCCTGGAATCCCTGGCAGGATTCCGGGCCATGGTCAAATCGAGCGGGCGCTGCGGCCGCATTGGCCGCGGCGCCCGCATTGGCTGCAGTGCCCTCCCATCTCCCCAGAGGGCGGGCGGTGGGGGAGCATGGGGAGGTGGGGCTGTGCAGCCACACATTGCACTGCGTGGCCCCGCCCCCTCTCCAATTCCCTGCCGGGATCAGCCGGCACGTCTGTTGGACGTGCCGGAGTGATCCCGGTGGGGAATCATTTGGGTGATTCCAGGACGGGGCGAATGCCGCCCCGTCTCATCTGAAATCACCCTGTGTGTTCCTTTTCCAAAATGTCACCAGCAGCATTGGTGCCATTTTGGAAGAGTTGTGAATGTCCAGAACAGCCCAGGTGGCCATTTTGCGTATGCACAGTGATTTTTATTATTTTCAATATTTTCAATACATTAAATGAAAAATAAAAACAAAAACAAATGTCATTTACTTATTCATTCATTTTTGTTTTATTAGTTATGAAAATGAATGGGGCTACATCCATTTTCATAATTAATCAAACAATATGAAATTGTACACCCCTAGTGTCTTGGTATTTTCACCAATCAATCAAACACAGATTACAGAGGTTTTCAATTTAAAATCCAATTCTGGATTTTTTTAAAAAAAATGTATGAACACAAGAAAAAAATGTACGATAATCAAGTATCTGAAATAACTTATACAATTCTTACTTATTTTACTGAGAAGTTCAAGAGATAAACAAATCACTGTATATTGTTTTGCTTAGCTTGTTTTCTTCCTTTATCGATACTTAACTCAATCATGTGAGGTTTTGAGCACTCTTCTAGGTGCTGATTGTCCTCAGCTTGACTTGTGAATGATAAGAGCTGGAGAATGTCAGCATTCACAAGATTGAGTCAAAAACTCAGAAACCTGAGTGTCTGTGATTTTTTTTCTTAAAGATCGATTAGCATGGATTCATAATAGGTGGCTAATGAAAAACTGAATTGATCCTAAGTGACTGAGGACTGAAAGACCTCTTGAAAATATAGTTTAGCAGAGTCGTGATAAATGTTGAAAATGAATGCCTTATCAGTAGTTCTACAGCAAACTCAAATTATTCTGCCCTGCTGTCTAAGGTTAATTCAAAATTCCACTTCTAAAAAAAATCTTTCTTCTTGTTTTTTATGACTGGCCATCTTATAGAATGAGTTTAAAAGGGTAAAACAACAATGCATGAACATTTCCATACATCACATTGCAAAATTAACCAGACTGTGGGTTGTGGAATCCATCACACAGTACAGCCATACAGCAGCATTATTGACCCATTTGTGATTAATATGGTAACTTGTTCTAAAACTTAATTCTGCTCAGAATCTCCCTCAGCCCACCCCCTTCTATCAGGGGTGAGGGCTGTTTTTCCCTCTTCCCTTCAGAGGAAGGAGCAGAACACCAGTGTGGCTGTACAGTAAAGTGTTAGAGGAGGGACAAGTGGCTGCAGCCGGGGTTAGTAGGCAACCACCAGGTCTGGCATGAACAAAGCCTTGCATTGCAAGGCATCACAGGATGAAAACAGACATGACACTAACCACCCTTCATGGTCATTTAAGCATGTTTCAGGGCTGCATAGGGCACCAATGCAGCCCTGCAACAGGCATAAATAACCACTAAGGATGGTTAAAGGGTGGTTAGTGTCATGTCTGTTTTCACGTACAGACACCATTTGGAAGCTCCCACAGTTCCCTCTGCAGTTAGTAATAGTCAGGGGATAGAAAGTATGGGAAGGGACAAGCGACTGTAGCGGTTTGCTAGGTAACAATTGGCTCTGGTATGAACAAAGAGCCATACCAGAGCCTTCCCCCTCTCAGTTGGTGTTCCTCAAGGCTCTGTTCTTGGCCCTCTCCTCTTCTCGATCTATACCTCATCCTTAGGCAAACTCATTGCCTCCCATGGCTTCCAATACCACCTCTATGCTGATGACACTCAACTCTATCTCTCTACTCCCTCTCTCTCTCCCTCTGTTCAAGCTCGTCTCATCAACTGTCTCTCTGACATCTCTACCTGGATGTCTCAACGTCAACTCAAACTCAACATGGCTAAAACTGAACTCCTTATCTTCCCCCCTCATCCTTCCTCTCCTTCCTCACTGTCAATAACTATTGATGGAGTCACCATCCTGCCTGTCCCCCAAGCCCGTAGCCTAGGCTTCATCTTTGACTCAGCCCTTTCTTTTAAACCCTACATTGACTCTGTTGCTAAATCCTGTCGCTTCTCCCTCCATAACATTGCTAAGATTCGCCCTTTTCTCTCTGTCTCGTCTGCCAAAACTCTTGTTCATGCTCTGGTCATCTCTCGCCTCGATTACTGTAACCTCCTTCTCACTGGCCTTCCCCGGTCTCACCTTTCTCCCCTCATCTCTGTCCAAAACTCTGCTGCCAGGGTCATCTACCTCGCCAGTCGCTTCGACCATGTGCAGCCCCTCCTCTCTTCGCTTCACTGGCTTCCCCTTCCTGAACGAATCCTGCACAAGCTCCTAGTCTTCACCTATAAAGCTCTTCACAACCTTGCTCCCCCCTACCTCTCTGCACTTATCGCCCTCCATACTCCAGCCCGTGCACTTCGCTCCTCCTCTGTCCCTTCTCTCACCCTTCCACGCCTTCCCTGCTCCCCTAAGCGCCTTCGTCCCTTCTCACTTGCTGCCCCCCATGCCTGGAACTCCCTCCCTGTCCACATCCGCCTTGCCCCCTCCCTTCATACCTTCAAATCTCTCCTTAAAACTCACCTCTTTCGCTCTGCTCTGTCTGACTCTTTATCCTGCTGAGCCACTATTCCTATACCTACGATCGGTTTACCCTTATCCTTGCCACATGGACCTGCCTGCTGTCATTCTCATCGTAACCAAGCCAAGTACGTGCACTTGAGACCTCGCATCTTCATGAATGTTAGACCCCTTGTCTCTCCCTCTGTTCCCCTTCCTATGTCTCTCCCCCAGCTCCTGTCTCTCAGATTGTAAGCCCTAGGGGCAGGGACCGTGTCTATTTTATTACTTTGTAAAGTGCCAGGTACACTGCTGGCGCTATATAAATGTTTGTTTATAATAATAATAATAATAATAACAAAGCCTCATGTTGTGAGGCTTCATGGGAACCATATGCAGGCACCCCATGCACAGTCAGTAATAGGTGGGGAAGCCGATTGGTCATGCGAGCACAGGCTTGCACCAATCAGCTGTTAGGTGGAAGCTGGGCTGAGTCCCAGAGTCAGCAAGATGGAGGTGGATTGGGACAATTAGCCAGGCACCCTGTGAGGTGTGCAGCTGGCTGTGAGTAGGTGCAGGGGAGGGTGAGAGTATGTGCAGCCGTGGAGCACATGGCCTTTGGTGACCAGATCTCTGGCCATTGCTAAAGAGGGGTGCTTGCCCTCTAGGTATCCCAGTGATGTAGGCCGGGTCTCACTGCCCCTTTCTTATATGACATCTTTAGTCATAATGAAGATTGGGTATCAAAACCCCTAGACACATGTTTGGTCATTGTGTGTAAGCACCATAACAATCCCAACACCAATTTGGCCACCTATTGAACACGTGATGTGAACACCATTGCATCACAAGGACAATGTGCATGTTTCTGCTGAACATGTGGCCAACATTGTGTCTAATGATATTACATAGTGTGTTAGCAGGTACAACACGGGGAATGAGGCAGCAATACTTGCGTGCTGATTTTGGGTGGTGAGCAAAACACCGATTTGCCCCAAGATGGGCTGTGTGTCTAAACGGCTCCACAAGGTGAACACAGGGTCAAAATGGTCAAAACACATGTTCAGACACCTGTTGACATAGTAGGTGTCTTTAGACATAATGACAATGGGTGGCTGAATAAGTGTTTTGACCTTGATGTGAACACCGGTTTTGCCCTGTGTTCACCATGTGGCACTGCTTAGACACACAGCCCATCTTGAGGCAAATCAGTGTTTTGCTCACCACCTGATCTCAGCACTCAAGCGGTGCTGCCTCGTTTCCAATGTTATACCTGCTAACATGTCAGGCGATATCATTAGACACAACGTTGGCCACTTGTTCATCCGGAACACACAAATTATCCTTGTGATGCAATGGTGTTCAAATTGCATGTTAAACAGGTGGCCAAATTGGTGTTGGGATTATTATGATGCTTACACACAACAGCCAAACAAGTGCTTGCGGGTTTTGACACCCGATCTTTGTTATGTCTAAAGATGCCCTATGTCTAAAGACACCCATAGAATCATAGAAGGGACATCAGAGGTCATCTTGTTCTCTCCCTTTCCCCCCTTGTTTCCTCCTCCACTTGGGTTCTGCATGGAACAGAACTCAACAGATGCGGGGAGGCTCCCTTCCACCCCCCCATGTCTTCAACTCTCACCCCCTGCTTTTACACAGTCCCCCTGCTCCCTTCCCATGGTAGGGGTGAATCTGGGGATTTCTTCCAGGGCTGGTGAACTATGCCCAGACAGGTTACGAAGATGAAGTCCCCCATGAAGGGTGGAGCCAAGGGGCATGAAAGAGGGCCAAATCCCCCCACATGCCCTCCAGTGGGAGTGCAACAAATGTAACACTATTTTCCCTCCAAGAAAGGATGAAGGGATGTGAGCAGAGAGTTCTCCAGACAGGGGCAGGGCCTGGACTCCCAGGCCCAGGGCAGGCCCAGAACTACCTCTTTGCCCCTCCCACAAGGGTTTCAACCACCCCCTGAGGGGCCCGAGCTAGAGGAAGAAGCACAGGTTATCCATGTGGACCTGCATTAAGGCATGAGGGCAGGGTGGCAGTGAGTACTCTCTTCTTGTTACAGTAGTGCAGCCCCAATCCATGGCATCCTAGGAATAGTCAGGAAGGGACTGAAGAGGAGAGGTTGGTAGCACTGTTGAGTCAGATGGAATTCTTGGAGCCAAGTACTGAGAGGTTTGCAGAGCAGCCCCCTGACAGATGGGCTAATTCAGAAGAAGGAAGAGCAACCATGCTGAGGGATGAATATACAGGAGAGTGCTGTTGCAAGCAGGGCATGGGGAGACCCCTTGGGGGCAGTAAGGAGGGCAAGCATTGTACCCTTCTGGGACAGTCTGACCTTCAGAGGTTCTGTTGGAATGGGTCATGGATACCCAGGTCCAACCAGGTTTGTAGCAGCTCATCCAATCACCTCAACTGTAGACATCTGGTACAGTCAAGAGTGGCTGGTGGCAAACAGTGCAGGCATAGCACACAAGTTTGGAAGTAACATTCTTGTTGCAGGAGTCATTGCTGCCCTTTCATCTCCCCAACCGAGGAACCCACATCCCTTGCAGGGGGAATGCAGATGTTTCCACTCCACTGGGGTGCACGTTCTCCAATCCACATGAGGAAAATTTTGGAGAGGGAAGTATTTTACTAGGTTTGCACTGCTGTTTAGCGATCCCAGCAATCCCTCACCCTAATGATAAAGGGGATGGGAAGGACTGAGGGTGATTTCAGACATGACGGGGCACCTATTGGCCCCGGCATGGAATCACCTTTTGATTCCCCGCCAGAATCAGAACGGCCTATGAACAGATGAGCCAGCTGATCCCAAAGGGGAATCGGGAGAGGGGGCGGGGCTACATAGTGCAACATGCGGTCTTACAGCCCCGCCCCCCACACTCCTCAGGCCTCCCGCCCTCCGGGAGATGGGCGGGCGCAGCAGCCAATACAGCCGCCACGCCTGATTCCGTCCCGGGGTCTGGGCCATGGCCTGGAATCGGCAGCGGTAACAGATGTTACCGGCCGCCAATTCTGAGCCGTGATTCAATTAACCACGCTTTCGGAGATGGTGCCAGGACCATCCTCGAAAGCGTGGTCAATTTGCTCACTGCCAGTGGTTCACCATGGTGAACATCTGGCGGTGAGCAAACACACATTACACGACCATCCGCCACCACAGGGGATTGTCTGTGGTTGACCGTGATCGCGTAATGTCTGAAAACACCCTAGGAGAGGTTCAAACAACCAAAGACTGACCAGAACTTGGCAAACTGGATGGTAGACTTCACAATCTTTCAAGGAGTGATGATCCAGGCATACCCTGAAATGAGGTAACTCAGGGGCATGGTTTTGGTATGATGAGGCCTTTAGGCATTTCACTGCCATTACCCCAGGGATACATTGGGACATCCATGTATAAGATATGTGGTTAGAGTAAATGAACAATGCAACAAATGCCCCAAGTTCAGACAGAGGTCATGTTCTAATGAGACCCTTGAGTGTTATTGGGGTATCCTAGAAGTAGTACCATATTGCTAGCACTTTAACAACTCAGGAAAATGTTATTGTTTCTCATGCAGATTTCACCACATCTGCACTCAGTGTGTGGGCTGAGGCTCGTATTCAGTATACAACTGCACTAAATTTCACCTCCACAACTGAAGTGAATGATCCCCTGCCTATGAATAATCTGAGCACAGAGCATTCCACCATCACAAGAACCTCAGTAAAAAGAGTGAAAAAACACTTTGAGAATTAAGCTGTCCATCTGGTTATTTTGTATCTTCATGTCAGCTGGCTGGTGGTATGTGTTTTCTATTTGTCTCTCCTATTTCAAGTGCTAGCTTATACCCCTCTTCACTATCTGTTCCTAATCTCAAGAACTAGACTAACTTCTCTTCTAGATCTTACCAATAGACCCAGCAGAGGTCAGTGTACATAACTGAATAGCGTTTGGATCTTCAAAATGGAATGTATACAACACATGGTTTCATAACAGCTAGACTAAAGAGTATTGTTTAACACTGGACCTACCTGCCAGTTTTCAAAATCTACTGAGGTGATTTCAAGTGGAGTAATGGAGGTACAAACTGTATTAGTTAATTCAAATTTTACAGTCTCTTGTTTTCTTTGTTGCCACACACAAACTTACTAAAGATTTTCACAGAGATGAACATTTTAATGTTGACAGAATTTTAGTGTTTCTAAGTGAAAATACTTAAGGGCTATAGCAATTTAGAGAAGTACCATTCCGACTGCTGTTTAACAGAACATGTCCAACACAATGATATGGTGCTTTATGCTGTACCCAATGGAAAGCTCTTGTGAAAATTGCATATTTCATTTCAACTGAGTATCTTTGCCATTTTAATGATGGCCTAAATTACGGAGTTATCCACATTGCTACAAACATCATATGATAAACCTATCACCAGCACAAGTATTAGCTGGCAGACAACAGCTTTATAGTCTTACTAAAAGACTTTTTATGTTGTAGGAAACTTCCTAGTGCTCAATCGAATAGTCAGAATTGTAAAGGCATACAAATCATATTCAGGAAGAATACACAATGGGGAAAGTTATTTTTTTTCTTTAGACCCTAGCAAAATATTAAAAACCATTTGATTTCTACGGAAATGTGCAACATAATGCAAAAACTGAACATCTGTAAACCATATATTGTGCATGCATTGCATCTGCTTGCTGGACAAGATTTAAGAATGACAAACAGTTTGGAGCATACCCTTTAAATTTGTTCTGACCATAAGAAGTTGACACTTTGTGTTAGTTTAAGTTTATACCATTCGTTTTAAAATGCACAAGTCTGGCAAATTTTATGCCTAAATATTACGGAAAAAATACATTTTTGAGA
>QEPC01013141.1:21371-34239 GCA_003113815.1 Sphenodon punctatus | reverse complement strand
ATGTGAATAGACAGAGCACTGGCAAAACCACCTCCTCTTGTTAGATCAGGGGCAAGATCCGCCTCCCCCACGTGGTGGTGGGGGGGGGGGGAGGAACGGCCTGCTTGTAACAAACTGCCCTGCCTTTGGAACCGCCCCTCCCCAACTGGCAGCCAATGGGAAGCCGTGGAACGCGGTGCTGGTGTCTCAGCGTTCTACGTCCGGGCAATTCTGCGACAGTTTTCCCTGGAGCCTCTGGGGATCAGCTGTTACGGGATTAAAGGGGTGGCTGCTCCGGAGCAGCAGGTAAGCGGAGGCCGGGAGGCTCAGATCCCATCCGGGGAGGGAGTCAGGGTGCACGAGGTTAGACTCCCCTTTTATCCCTGTTTGGAACAAGCGTAGGGTGAAAGCAGACATGAGGCTAACCACCCCTTGGTGGTTATTTATTTATACATGTTGCGGGGCTGGATTGGTGCCCTAGGCAGCCCTGAAACATGCATCAATGACCCCCAAGGGTGGTTAGCGTCATGTCTGCTTTCACCCATAGTTGTGTTTCCTACTTTCGCAGGACCCTACAATAACATCGGCCCGGGGGTGCGTGCTCCCGCCGGGCTGCCCCTTCCTTTGCTAGGGCTGCCGGTTAACTTTGAGAGTTCATGTCCAATGGAGGGTGTTTCTGGGGTGCTTTACTCCGGATGCAAACGAGTAATTCCACGGGGTGCCCGGTTCTAACTCCGTGATCTTCCCCGCTAGCAGCATGTGTGGGCAGGGGGGTTGCGCTGTGGGAAGTTTCAAAGATTTTATTTTTAGGGCATAAAAATGCACGTCAGATTATTTGGTTGATACGTTGATCGCGGATAAAAGTGTGATACATTTAAAAAATATTTTAATATATGTAACTTAAATACATATTTCATTTCAAAAGTTAAAATTCTCCAGTACAGTACAGGCCTGCCCCCAAAGAAAAGAGTTAACTAAAGAGTATCTTTAAAGTGTTATGTAGAGTCTAGTCCATGGTGGGTAATCGCAGTCCCGGGGGTCAAACGTGGCCTACAGCTTGTAGGAAGACTTTTTATGTAGCCCTCTTTCCAGTTGTTGCTGGATCTGTCCCCTGGATCCAAGGGACAGATTCCTGGGGAAACAATGGCCTCGTCCAGCCTCACAATCTGTCCCTAAACTAATACTGCATTAAAACGTTAATTTTGGCTGGGAAAAAAAATCCCCCCCGCCCCAAACTATTAGAAATACAGAGAAACCTCCAAAACATGAGCGTTCAAAACCAGTGATGTTTCATGGCAGTTTCTGCAAAAAACAGTTTATTATTATTATTATTATCAAACATTTATATAGCGCCAGCAGTGTACCTGGCACTTTACAAAGTAATAAAACAGGGTAAACAGACCGTAGGTATAGGAAATAGTGGCTCAGCAGGATAAAGAGTCAGACAGAGCAGAGCGAAAGAGGTGAGTTTTAAGGAGAGATTTGAAGGTATGAAGGGAGGGGGCAAGGCGGATGTGGACAGGGAGGGAGTTCCAGGCATGGGGGGCAGCAAGTGAGAAGGGACGAAGGCGCTTAGGGGAGCAGGGAAGGCGTGGAAGGGTAAGAGAAGGGACAGAGGAGGAGCGAAGTGCACGGGCTGGAGTATGGAGGGCGATAAGTGCAGAGAGGTAGGGGGGAGCGAGGTTGTGAAGAGCTTTATAGGTGAAGACTAGGAGCTTGTGCAGGATTCGTTCAGGAAGGGGAAGCCAGTGAAGCGAAGAGATGAGGGGCTGCACATGGTCGAAGCGACTGGCGAGGTGGATGACCCTGGCAGCAGAGTTTTGGACAGAGATGAGGGGAGAAAGGTGAGACCGGGGAAGGCCAGTGAGAAGGAGGTTACAGTAATCGAGGCAAGAGATGACCAGAGCATGAACAAGAGTTTTGGCAGACGAGACAGAGAGAAAAGGGCGAATCTTAGCAATGTTATGGAGGGAGAAGCGACAGGAATTAGCAACAGAGTCAGTTTAGTTAACTGTTTAAATGAATTGGAGGAAAAACTAAGGCAAACCACCCATTAGAACGCTTAGTCGATTAACTGTTGCTTTTAAATAATCGTGCTAGATTTTGTTTTTGTCCTGATAATAGGTTGGGGAGGGGATGCAATTTATTTCAGTTGTGACAGCTGAGAGCTCATTCACATACTGTACAGACACACCAGGTCCAACCATTCAGCGTTCCCAAAGCAGCCTGCCCCACCTCTCCCTCAGATGTGCTAATTACCTGAGAGCACCAGCAAGCAGTAAAATACACACCTTGCAAGTCTCATAATACAGTAGAGACACAGTACAATAGTGATGTAGCCAAGGGAGTGATGGCAGGCGGACTATAAAAACAGACCTGTCAAGTCTGTCTCATTGAGCTGGAGTCTAACACAATTGCATTACTTTTCTCACTCTCCTGCTGAGAGGTCAATCATCAGCGGAAGATCACCGGGCGTCTCCTGCTGCCCGCACCGCCCTGTCCCCAGCTCTGACATCTCTTTGTGTCTGTACTCCCAGGCCTGGATCGGCTGCATTGACTCTTCCCAGTGATCCGAGAGGATTTTCTAGCCGCTCCATGACCCGGCACAGCAAGCTGCAGAAGCAAATCTTGAGCTTGTACCGAGCGTTCCTGAAAGCCGGCAAGGGGAAGCCAGGTTTCCTTCCCCGGATCCAGGATGAGTTCCGCAGGAACGCCCGGATCCCCCGGACAGACGTCATGCACATCGAATACCTTCTCAGGCGCGGCCAGAGGCAGCTGGAGCAGCTCCGGGACACAAACACCAAGCAGATGGGCACCTTTGTTAAAACCAGACTGGAGGAATGGTGACCCCTGCTGGCGGACAGAGGAAGCTCCTCTAGCTTGAGAAAACTCTCTTACAAATTCCTAGCTGCTCAGCGTGGATTCATGCGGCCAAACAGAGCAGAGCAAAAGTGTCTGGTGGCTGTTAGTGCAGATCAAATGCTGGAACCGAGCCTGTCAGGAATAAATGAAGGCTGGGTTTAGGATGGTTTTTCATGAAAGCTACCACTAGGGGCTGTTTTGGGGGAAGGTTTCTGTATAAATCTCTCGTTTGGAAGTGTGGACAAGGCTGGATTTAGGTTGGAGCTATGATCTTGGGCCTCACACTTTCCTTTGTTTTTGGCATCCCCACAAAATGCCCCCCACTACACTGCCCCCCTGATTTCCCAGAGCAAGGCTCCTACCTAATGCGGCCCCAAACACAGGGGTCTTTAGGGCCCTGTATTAGTAGCCCTTCCCATTTCAATGGCATTCCGTGTTGCTAAGAGAACACCAGGCTGCCAAATTTTAAAGTGGGCGGGGCCATGGGGAGGGGGTGGGGCTGTGGCAGCCCCCACATTTCGTTTTTACCTGGACCCCCACAAATTTTAAGGCCGGCTCTCAGCGCAGGCTCCTGCTTCCTAAAATAAATTTGCCTACAGCCCGTGTCCGAGCAGAACTGAGGATTCCAAGTTGCAGCAAGACCGTGCCTTGTCAGCCTCCCAGACTACGCTGCCTGGTACCAAATCCGTTCTCTCGAATCGCTGTCCCAGGCTGCAGCTTAGGGTTTAAAGTGCCTTTTTAATCAAGAAGGGTAGAACTGGAGAAGTTGTTTGCGTTCCCCTCGCCATGGGCCCCTTGGTTGTCTGCATCCCTCACCCCCTACCAAGAGACGCTCCTGGCTAGAATAGTCTCATTTTGATACTTCAAACCAACGTGCCACAATCTGGGAACGATTCCTGAAACAGCCCCTTCTGCTGCTGTCGTCATGGGTCTGCTTCTCCGCTGAAATCGAATCGATTGTGGGCAGCTTAACCCGAAGTAAAACAAGGGCGAAAAGGATGCTGCCAGGTTCGGAGTGGAGCTCTTCCCCTCCTGCTTCTCATTAAGCCACTGGTTTGATTAAAATCAAATGGAGATGGTGGTTTTATTTGTCTTTATTTAAACGTGTATCCCGAAGACTTGGGGGGTGGGGACAGCACCATTCCATCAATGAACAGGTAGCAGGTTTAAAACAATTGCAAGGAAGTCCCTCTTTCACTGGATACACAGTTAACCTGGGGAACTCATTGCTAGGGGACATTGTGAAGACCAGTGGCATAACTGGATTCAGGAAAGGACTGGATATGTCTGTAGAGGAGAGGGCCATAGCTAGCTTTTAGTCAGCATGGTGGCCTTATTACCACAGGGCCATCTGGGACGACCCCCTCTAGAACCCCATGGAGTGGGATCCCCAAAGGGGCATGGTTACGGGAGAGGGGGAGGGGCTACCAGGGAGGCCACGCATTTTATCTCTTCCCCCTGCCCCCCCAGGCCCTGCAAATTCTAAGGCCAGCCCTGCTTGTCTGGTTCTCTATTAATAGGGGGGCAGTTACCTTGGTGAAACTCTGGGTTTGAAGCTGCGTCTCGATCAGGGCTGGGGAACCTCAGGCCTCGCAGGGAGCGAATGCAGCGTGTTTGTATGCGGCTCCTGGAATCCAGTTCCTGGACCCTCCCTCTTCCTGAGCGCGCCTGTGCCAGGGTCGGACTTGCCGGGGGCGAGTCTTTGTCAGGATTATGGCCCAAAGAAGCACTCGCACTCTCAACATGGGAATGTAGCTCAAATCCATTTCATCCTTCAATCGGTCCGTACAAGCCCATAGATCTCACCATACAGCGTCCCTTCCGGCCTGGCACTTTCCCCACAACGCCCAGAATCTCTCCGGCCAGGCATTCCCTTCCGGCTACCATTGCGGATTATCTCTAAGCCAGACGACCCCCCTGACTTCCCCAACGTCTCTCAATGTCTGCCTTGTTCAGGGAGAGCCCAGCATCAGCCTCTTTGCAGCGTCATCAGCCTTCTAGCTCCGGGAACTCCCTCTGAGCTTCCTAAGCGACAGTGCTCAGCTGCTGCTCTTGTTCCCTTAGCACAGAGCTCTTCCTGGCTTTCCAGCATCATGAGGCCCTAAGTGGCTTCGGGAGAGAAAAACGTCCCCACTCCTGGCCTTGAAGAACCTCCCCCTCTCTCAGTACAACTTGTGCTCAGAAGTTTTGGCTCCCTCTGTTTGCACTGGTTGGGTACCCTGGGCAGGTAAATTGTCTCCCATTGGCAGGTGTGTTGATCAGATGCGGGCATTAGCTGACCCAGAAGGGGTTCAGTGCGATATCTGTGTCCTATAGGAACACGGATATAGGTGTCCCATAGGTACACAGATATAGTTTATTAGTTAGTAATTTGTAACCTACCACTAAAATCTGCCACTGTCGCTGAGGACTGGAGGGTGGCAAATGTAATGTCAATATTTAAAAAGGGACCCAGAGGTGATCTTGGAAACTACAGACCAGTAAGCTTGACGTCTGTGCCAGGCAAAATGGTGGAAACTATCATTAAGAACAGAATTGCTCGGCATGTTGATAAACATGGCTGAATGGGGAAGAGTCACCATGGATTTAGCAAAGGGAAGTCAAGCCTCACTAATCTGTTGGAATTCTTTGAGGGTGTAAATAAGCCTGTGGACAAGGGAGACCCAGTAGATATAGTGTACCTGGATTTCCAGAAAGCATTTGATAAGGTCCCTCACGAGAGACTCTTGAGAAAATTAAAAAGTCACGGGGTAGGAGGTAGTGTCTTACTATGGCTCGGTAACTGGTTAAAGGACAGGAAGCAAAGAGTAGGACTGAATGGTCAGTTTTCACAATGGAGAGATGTAAAAAGTGGTGACCCTCAGGGATCTGTATTGGGACAGGTGCTGTTTAATGTATTCATTAATCATCTGGAAAAGGGTGTTTTAAGAGTGAGGTGATCAGATTTGCAGACGACACCAAGTTATTCAAGGTAGTTAAAACACGAGCAGACTGAAGAACTGCATCAAGATCTTATGACACTGGGTGCCTGGGCATCTAAATGGCAGATGAGATTGAATGTGGACAAGTGCAAAGTGATGCACGTAGGGAAAAATAATCTAAACTATGCGTACACAATGCTGGGTACTAAGCTAGGAGTTACCACTCAGAAGAAGGATCTGGGGGTGATTGTGGACAATACACTGAAATACTCAGCCCAGTGCGCAGCCGCAGTCAAAAAAGCAAACGGAATGTTAGGAATTATTCGGAAGGAGATAGAGAATAAAACTGAGGATGTTATAATGCCTCTACACAAATCAATGGTGCGACCGCACCTGGAATATTGTGTGCAGTTCTGGTCGCCCCATCTCAAAAAAGACCTAGCGGAACTAGGAAAGGTGCAGAGAAGGGCAGCGAGAATGATAAAGGGTACGGAACGGCTTCCGTGCAAAGAGAGGCTTGACAAGCCGGGTCTCTTCAGCTTAGAGAAGACGGAGAGGGGACATGAGAGAGGTTTATAAAATCATGAGTGCTGTGGGATGAGTAAATAGGGAATGGTTATTTACCCTCTCAAATAGTACTAGAACTAGGGGACACTCCAGAACTAGGGGACACACCCTAGGTGGTGGGCCCCAGTTCTTTATAAGCTGTTCTGCTCAATTAATGATACCTGTAGGGTCCCTGATTCTTGCGGCAGGAGCTGGATTCTCCCAATTTATAAGAAAGGTGATTTTACGGACCCTGTCTGCTACGGGCCCATTAGCCTTCTTCCAGTCTTAAGTAAGTTATATGCAAAATTATTACATCAGTGGGTGATTTCAGACGTGGTGCGGTGAGATTCACCACAGTGAATCCCACCCCGGTGTCAATGGCTTCACCGCGGGCCGTGGTGAGACGCGCGGCCCCAACAGACGTGACAGGGGTGGCAATCGGAGTGAACCTGGGCCAGCGGAACCCAACAGACGTGACGCGGTGGCGAGAACCGCGGTGGGAGCCCCACAAGGCACCGGGGTTACGCGGATGCCAACAGGGCCGCCTGAGGGCAAATGAAGCCAAAGACAGCGGAGGGCCCCGCCCAGGGAAGGGAAACACGAAGGGAGGGGGTGGAGGGAGCCGCAGCGCTCACAAACAGCGGCCGCACGGAAGGCGCGCGCACTTCAAAACGAGAAGCGCACACACACACAAAGCACCACACCCACACAACAAAGGGGAGCTGGTCAGGGGGACAAAGGGAGGCACACACTAGGGGGGGGACAGGGAACCCCATGGCCGGTCGGATGCACAGGAGCTGGGGGGAGGGGCCGGCACGGGCAGCCCACCCGGAGGAGGAGGGGGCAGGACCCCAGCGGGCAAGGGGAAGGGGGACCCAGCAGCCCAAGGAGACAGGAGGTAACACAAGGCACAAGGTAGCACAACAGGTGTTTATTGAGGACACAAGTGGCACCGGCCCGGCGCAGAGCCATACAGAGCGGGAGCGTGCGGGGCCAGGGCGCGGGAGAAGGGACAGCAGCAAGGGGGGGCACGGGGCCCAGTCCGGGAGGCAGGGAATCACCACAACGGGGGCAGTCCAGGCACGGACAGAGCCCCCGGAGCCTCCGAGCGGGGCCTCGGGCTGGGATGCAGCTGCCATGGTACAGCTCCTGGAGGGTCTGAGCCGCAGCGGCCGTGGGGGCAGCATGGGATGCGGGGCCGGGGGGCTGGACAGGCAGACGGGCTGCCAAGGCCGACAGATAACGGCTGGACGGGAACAATGGGGCTGCTGTGGAGGGAGGCGAAGGGAGTGGGCAGCGCACAGCTGCCGGCATGCAAGGCCGGACAGCCCCACGCATACACACCTGCCTATGGAGATAGCAACGACTGCACGCGCATGCACAGGGAGGGGCAGTGGCCCGAGCCGCGGGGACCCGCACAGGGTACCCCCAATGTTGGACCATATACGGTACCTTGGGGTGGGGCACACAACCGAGTCGTGCCTGGTGCGGGATGTCCGCAAGGCCGGGGGTGGGGGTGGGGGGGGTATGCACCTGTAGGAAAGAAAGCAGTCGGGCACGGTTAGGTGTGCTAAGTCCATTTATTGTGCTCCCCCATCCCCGCCCCAGACCCCGGAACATCCGTGTGCCCCCGTGCCCTTCCCCCCTCACACACCCCCTCAGTGGTCCCGGATGCCCCCTCCCCACCCCATCCCCTATGCTGCCCTGCCCCTCCCCCGTCCCCTGCTGCCCCTAGGCCGTCCCCGGCCAACAGAGATGGCCGAGGCTACCGACCTCCCCTCGTCCGAGGAGGAGCTGCTGTCAGCCGGAAGGGCCGGGGACCCTGCCCCCCAACCCCCCAGGGGGCCCCTGTCCACCCCGCGCCGCCTGCGGCCGTATCGGGGCCCGGCTGCTGGCATCCGAGCTGTGGGGGCACGGGTCCCCTGATCCGCGGTCCCAGGTGCTGTTGGAGCGGCGGGGGTTGCGGCGCCGGCAGGGCCTGTGGTACGGCCGGGGTGGGGTGGGGTGGAGGGGGCACGGCTCCTGACATGCCCTAGAATCTTTCCCAGTATTTATGTCACGCTGACCGGTCTATAGTTTCCCGGATCCTCCTTTTCCCCCTTTTTTTGAAGGCAGAGACAACATTTGTTCATCTCCAGTCTTCTGGCACCTCACCTGTTCTCCAAGACTTCTCAAAGATTATAGACAGAGGTTCCATGATTAAATCTGCAAGGTCCTTCAGTCCCCTAGGATTCCTAGCAGAACTTGCAGACGTAATCGCGGAACCTCTAGGATGTAATTCATCTGGCCCCGAGGACCTGAACGCCTTTAAAGCAGCTAGGTGTTCTCTTACCATCTCTTTACCTATCCTGAGCTGCAGTTCCTTCCCTTCATCATTAGCGCTGATGCACTGGTTGCTACTGCCACTCAATTAACAAAATAAAACAATATCCCACCCCAGCCTGAGATGGAGCCCAAGTCTCTCCCTTTGCAGGTGCGTGTGTGGGTGCTGCTCCAACTCCCTCCTCCTCACCAGCCCCGGCACCCCCACAACATATCTCTGCCTCCTCGCCAAAAGCCAGCTGTGGCTGTGTTCTTTTCACGCCGAATCTCTTCTCTCGGATGCAGGCGCACACAAGAACATCCACAGAGCTTCTATCGTGTTTAAATTTCCACTATCGCTGCTGCTGCCAGCGAGGTTTTGCAGGCAGAAATTTCCCCGAAAAACTCAGAATTTCGTGTTTTTCTCTGGAAAAACAGGAATTGTGTTTTTAATCTGTTTTTCTGCACTAAACAGAAAACCAGGAACCCTGCTCATAATACAGCAGGGACATAGCACAATAGCCATGTAGCCAGGGGAGTAGCGGGAGGGGAACTATAAACACCTTTCAAATTTCCCTCATTGAGCTGGAGTCTAACACAATTGCATTCATTCTCCCACTTTCCTGAGAGAACAATTATCTCCCTTGACAACAAAGCAGCCTGATCCCACCTCTCTCTCAGTGGTGCTAATTGCCTGCTGCCTGGCAGAGAGCTCTGAGTAGCAGCAAGCAGTAAAAGTAGCTGCTGATCCATGGCTGGGATGGGGGCTGGGAGCCAGGACTCCTGGGTTCTCTGGAGGGAGAGATGTGTGGCATGATATGGTTCACTTTGGTGGGGAAGAGAGAGCCAAACAGTAGGGTGTGAGGAGACTGTAATAGGGCTTTGGAAATATAAGAGTTCAAGTCTAATTTATGAGAGAGGTATTCTATGGATTTGGGGGGGGGGGGGGCAGGGGAGTTTTTTTCAGCCCAGTCTTAAAGTGAGATAACAGGCTATTTAAAATGTGCATATATGTTTACAAATACATGTACATGTTATGCAAATGATCCACTACATTGCAGGTGATGAAAAACCTCCCTCTTGCCAAAGCTTCTCCTTTCGCAGCTCTGCTACAAAATCCCAGGGAAGGCCCTCACCTCAGTAGCAGAGGAGGAGACGTGCAGGGCCTTGGCCAGGCTGATGCCAGACAATTTGGTCCTGGTAAGAAAAGTTCTCCTTTCTGCAAAGGACCAAGGACCTCCCCTGTGCATGATGACCAGAAGGCAGCTGATGACACTGTTGTTGGCAAACCCTTGGGGCACCATCAGCTTCCCAGTTTAAAGCTCAAGCTGATGAGATGTGGCTCAGCATTGAACATGAAAGGTCTCAAGACAGGGTTAAGAATTTCTGTGTATTATATCAGTAAAATCAAGAAACACCAAGCAGTTCTGTGTTCCTTGTCAAGGTCAACTGACTCCTTGAGGCTGACTCCTTGACGCAGAATTGCAGGAGAATTTATGTAAATTGTAATTGTACAAACATCTGAAGAGGGAAAAAAGAATAACCAGGTTGCGGGAATTCGCATTAACCTACAATGTGAGTTGGTTACAAATACCAACCATCACTAGCCAAGAGGGGGGCAGAGGAAATTGAAATTCCCACAGAGTGCACTCACACACACACAGAAAGGACTCTGCTCTACCATAACAATAACAATGTTGCATGAATCAGAAACAAGCTCTTCCTCTCCCCACATGACAGGATACAACAAAGACAAGACCTTTGATACCTCAATTTAGTACCCATGGACATAAAGAAGGATGAAAAAACTCAAACCCAAAGAATTATAAGCCATTTTTTTGAGCCACCGTATTCCCCCCGAGGAGAGGTGCACCGTTCCTGGAGGTAGTGCAACACCAGACTGATGCATGGAGTGGATGAAGCAAGCTCCTAGTCAGTGGTGTAGTGCTACATTGAGAAGTGCAGGAGCGTATGAGTTTGGTGGGTCACTAAGGCGGTCTGGCAAGCATAGGGGCGGAGCCTAGCCTGCAGGTGGAGCCAGGGAAACATAGGCGGAGCCAGGGGAACGGTAGGTGGAAAAACCACACAATAAACCAGAAAACCACACATAAACCAATGACCCCCACCATGTCCCCGTGTGCCCCCACCATGTCCTCATGTGCCCCCAGAAAACCACACATAAACCAGAAAACCATGTGCCCCCCAGAAAACCACATATAATGGCTCCGACTGTGCCACAAGGCAGTCATGTATAGCTTCCTAACCCCACTGTGCTTGAACCCCATGTGATAACATAACTCTTCCAAAAGGTGAACTCAACAGTATAGATCAGGAATGCGTTATATTTACCTTTGATTTCTAGTAACCACTCTCTATCAACTATCTTGCTTAAGTAATCAATAAACTTACTTCTTATCTTTATGAAGAAGTGTCTGTGTCTCACATTGGAACACAAGTGAGCAACAAGAGCCCTCAAGCTCTTGCGAACCCAGAGAGTAAAGAGTCTCTAAACGGGAAGGATCGGGCCCTTGAGTGACAAAGGAGTTTCATTGTGGGAGACTTGAATTAGCCAGAGAGAGAAACTAATTCAAGAGGGCTGTGCACAAGGGAAACTGAGTCACTCAAACCTGGTAAAGTGGGGGGGTTTGGACCCTCCAACCCATGACAGTGGTGCCCCATGTTGGGAGTTAAAGTAGGGGCGAGGGGACTGGGAGCCAGGACTCCTGGGTTCTCTGGGAGGGGAGTGGGGGCTAGTGGGTTAGAGCGGGGGGGCTGGGAGCCAGGACTCCTGGGTTCTCTGGGAGGGGAGTGGGGGCTAGTGGGTTAGAGGAGGGGGGCTGGGAGCCAGGACTCCTGGGTTCTCTGGGAGGGGAGTGGGGGCTAGTGGGTTAGAGGAGGGGGGGCTGGGTTCTCTGGGAGGGGAGTGGGGGCTGGTGGGTTAAAGCAGGGGGGCTGGGAGCTTACCCTAATGAAAGTCCGTGCGTGTGCATCCTTTATCTCAGCCCAGGTGGAGGGGCTGGGGTCCCAGGCTTAGAGTTGCTAGAAAGCAAAGGTGTTTCTTTCAGCCTTTCCTGGCCACAAGATGTTGAGTGAGTTTCCAATAGTCACTGTCCCCCTATGGGGTACAACTGTCCTTATATCCTTGGGGGTGGGAAACCCCTAGGGCGTTTATAGACGATCCCGCTTACAAGCGGGATCGCCAAAAGCCGGCTTTTCCCCCCGCGCCGTCTCTGCATGCCGTGTCTGCTGTTCAGACACGGCACAGAGTGTGAGTGCGCATGCGCGCCCTTCTGTGCATGCGCGCGCGCCCGCGGAACCCGGAAGTGTGGCGTAAAGCCAGCACTTCGGGAATCCGCGTCGGAGAGGGATCGCCTGCCCCCTCCGACGTGGATTAAAAAGCAGCCCCAGCGAGTAGACGAGCGCCAAGAAAGGCAGCTGATCAAAGGATCAGCCGCCTTTTTGGTCTCGTCTATAAACGCCCCTAGTCTCTTCTGAGCCTTCCAGAACACCCTTTGTTCTCTTCTTTACCTTGAGTCTGCCATTTCATTTCATTTACATCCTTAAGGGTTGCTAGACGTACTGGTGCCTTTTGGAAAGCCCTCTGTTTACATATCAATGCCCCTTGGGGAGCTGTATCTCCTATTTCGTACCCTCACAGCTTGGTTTCTACAACTTGGCAATACATGTTACATGAACTGAGTTTAGAGTTCTCAGTTTTACATGAAATAAGTTTAGAGTTCTCAGTTTTAACATTACATACATGATCAGCCTTTACATTTACATATTTGTTAGATCGGTAGCCTACATGTAGCTCAGTATCTCTCATGTGTGACCCTCTGTTCCATCGTGACACCTACTCCTGCACCAAAATAACCCCTATGCAGGGAGCTGCGTTCACTGCGTTTTCCACATTGGCAGCGATGGGGAAACATACAGCATGCTGCCCCCACCCCATAACCAGTTCATTTGTGCCCCTGGGACAGTGTGACTTGATTATATGGGGGGGGGCGCAAATGAATTGGTTATGGGGTGGGGGCTTGAAGACAGTATTCCTGTTAGCAATAACTTCCTTAAGAAAAGTGAGTGAAATAGCAGCCATAATAATCTCAGAACCATGCGGCGGCTCGTCTTCTTACAGGGACGGGTCGCCGGGAGCACATTACACCGGTGCTCCGAGCGCTGCACTGGCTGCCGATAGTGTGCCGGGCCAAGTTCAAGGTCCTAGTGATGATCTACAAAGCCCTATACGGCCTTGG
>QEPC01013141.1:0-12219 GCA_003113815.1 Sphenodon punctatus | reverse complement strand
GGGGGAGCATTGGAGGAGGCTGCCTGGGGGGGTAGTTTGGGGAGTGGGGCTGGGGGAGCATTGGTGGGGACTGCCTGAGGGGGTAGTTTGGGAAGTGGGGTTGGGGGAGCATTGGAGGGGGCTGCCTGGGGGGGTAGTTTGGGGAGTGGGCCAATGGGGTGTGTGTGTGCACAGGGATAAAGTTAAAAAAGAATGTAAGATTGTTATTTATAAAGGTTCAGAGTTTGCGCTAGTCACGATTCTCCAGCTGGGGAAAGGGGGCACAATCTGGATCCAGGGACGGACTCAAGTGCGGGGCTGGCAGTACGGGAGGCAGCACTGGGCAGGATGGTGTCTGGGGGAGTGGAGAGTGGAGGCCAGGCAGGGCGTGGGGGGGGGGGGGGGGGGTGGCAGGAACGCCCCATCTCTTTCTGGCAAGGAGGGGCCAGACTCGGACTGAACGTTTGAGACTGGAGACTAGTCCATGGTCGTTCAAAGTCCAGATAACTTAGCCAGGTGACGAGCTGGGGTCAACTTGGGAGACCAGGGGGCAAGACCCTTGCACTGGCAGGGCCACAGATAACCACTGGGATCTCCAGCGCTTCTCAACTCCCTCTTGGTTGTCTGGCTCTGTGGATCCTGGCTCCAGTTCCTCTCCCCAAGGGGTGAAAGGGGGAATGATGGGGAAGGGAGCAGAGATGGGGGCCTGCACTCAGGCAGGGGACAGATCCGTGCTCCAGACTCTCTGCTTCCCTCCCCCACCCTTATGCACCTTCTCCCCCAATTTCCCAACTATGTGGCCTTGAGCTAATGATCAAAGTGGCCCTTGAGAGGCTTCTGGGGCAGGCCTGAGCCCTAGTAAATTATTCTTTTAAAAAAATTCTTGCTCCAAATTGAGCACTGATCCTATTCAGTCTTCACTAACCCCCCCTCTTTCCCCCCATACTCTCCCACTGCATCTGAATGGCACTTGGTGGGCGTGGGAAGCTGCCAGGATTGGCTGGGAGCTGCCTGACTCCCATTGGTGCAAACAGACATCAGTGGGGAAGGGATGGGGCTGATTGGGGCAAGGAGGATTCAGTGCCCCCCTTGGGGGTGGGTGGGTGTCATTTTCAAACAGAGCAAAAAGGTTGGTTCAGCCTCATTGCAGAAACTCCGGTCAATGGGCTCAGAGACTGACAGGGGAAGAGGAACAGCCCTTTGCTTTTCTTGAAATAGCAGCAAGGAGCCAGCCAGGCCAGCCCCCCCCCTGAGATCAGCCCAGAGCTGGAGAGCAGAGCCCGGCTTGGGGCTGGCTGGTTTGCAGGTGAGAGTCCCCTGGAATGGGTTGGAGCTTGTGTCTGCAGGAGAGAAATCCCAGCCCCTGCTGCCTAGCTCCCCTCTGGGCTGGGGAGCCTGCAGCCTGGGGGGGTTTGTGGCCTCCTAAAACCCCAGCTGTGCTGCTTCTGCCCTGGGGCATGAAAGGCTTCCAGGCTCAGCTCTGGGGAAGCTTGTTCGGGGGGAGAGAAAGCTGCTCTGCAAATGATGGGGGGACGAAAGCTGGAGGAGCCCCATGCAGGGGCAGGTTTGCTGCGGAGGGAGAACGAGTTGCATGGGGCAGATTTCCACTCTGCACGCCGGAGAGGCTTCTGGGGAATGCTGGCAGCCCCCCCAACTCTGCCTCTTGGTTGCAAATAGAGCTATTTGCAGCTGGTTTGTGGCAGGGGTATCTGGGGCCTTATTCCTGGCTAAGGGTGTAGATGGGGCAGCAGTGGGGTGGCCTTTCTCTGCCTGATCAGACAGTGTGTCCCCCCCCCCAGTTCAGATGCACACCTTGTAGTGGGGAGGAGGCTGAGGGGAAATGTGTAGGTAGAAAAGGGAAATGGGAAAAAGGCCGGGGAGGGACAGGGGACTTGGTTCCAGCTGCCCCCTCTGTGCGCTTCAGCTGCCATTTCCTTGCTGCTCTTGCCTGTGGAAAGAAGGCAGGGGGGAATCAGACAGTGGGGGAATGGAAGAGGCTGAGGGGTGAGGGGGGGGTAAGGAGCAGCTGGGGGTGGGTGCAGTGGGGGCCTGAGGCCGGGAATGCCTGCTGTCTGGGAGGGATACGGAACCAACCAACCAATCAACCCAAAAAGATATGAAATCCTGGGATTGGTTAAACCAGGGGTGGGGAAGCTTGGGTCCAGGCCCCCATGGCTAGTTTCTATGTGACCCCTTTCCAGTGTCTGGATCTGGTTTCTACCCCCAAGCACTGACCAACTGTGCTCAGGAGAAGGGAGCAGAGGGGAGGGCATGCACGCAAGGGTAGGGGACGGACCCAGGATCTGGACCCGTCTCTTCCTGAGCGCACCCCTTAAAGCCCCCCCCCCCCGATCTTTATGCAGCCCGCGGAAATTGTACAAGTTTTCAAAGTGGCCCCTGGGAGGGGAAAAACTCCCCACCCCTTGGGTTCAAGGGTTTGGAATACAAGTGATAGGGGGAAAGGTGGAAGGAAGTGGGTCCGTTTAGCCTGGAGGAAAGAAGATGAATTGGGGGGGGAGGGGGGCTGGGGAGGCGGCATGATAACGATTGTGCAGGGGATGGACTAGGTGGCCTCTGAGGTCACCTCCAACTCTAGGATTCTTGACTAGGTCAAAGGTCGCTGTGTTGACAATGGGAAATGACTGTTCTCTGTTCTGCAGAGAGAGAACGGGCTCACGTTCTGGGAAGTCAAATTGTAGGTTAAACGCCAGAGAAAGCTTGGTACCTGATGTGGGGAGTTTAACAACGGAACAAGCTACCTAGGGGGATTGGGGAACCCCGTTGCCTAAAGCTAGGGAACTGTGTTCGCTGCATTGTCCCCCGTTGGCGGCCATTGGGGGGGGCGGGGAGCAGCAAACATGGGTCCCTGCTTTGAAGGTTTTCAAGAAAATACTGGTGAGACATCTGCTAGAGCTACTCGAGGATAGGGGTGGAGAACCTCAGGCCCGGGGTCCAAATGCGGCTCCCAGTTCATTGTCTACGTGGCCCCCTTCCCAGTTCCTGCCCCCAAGCACCAGAAATTCGTACTTGGGGTAAGGGAGCAGAGATGAGAGGGGACAGATCCATGGTCTGGACCCTTCTCTTCCTGAGTGCATCCCTTAAGCACCCCCCTAACCCAACTTCCGTGCGGTCCTCGGAGCTTGGACTCATTTTCAAAGTGGCCCCTTGGAGAGGAAAAAGTTCCCCATCCCGGCTTTAGGAACAGGGTATCCTGACCCAGGCAGGGGGCTGGACTAGATGACTCTAGCAGGGTGGAGTTTAGCCAGGGTGAGGAGAGGCAGGATCCGACCCACAAAGTCACTGTCCCATGGGCTGTGCTCAATCTCTTTATTTCCGCAATCTCTGTCCACAAGTCGCTCTCTTGAGACACCGACAAAGTCCCACTCTCAGGGGTTTCTCTCTCTGGGTCTCAAGCAGCCTTTAAACCCTGTCCCTCTGTAGCCCCAGAGTACTCGCTCCGAGCTGCTGAGGCTCCGTCCTTCTTACAGCCAGCTGCCATCAGCTTAGCCTCAGCTTAGCGTCCTGCTTACAGCCAGCTACCATCAGCTTAGCTTAGCCTAAGCTTACCATCAGCTTAGCCTGGTCCCCGTAAAAGCCCGCGACGCCATTTTAAAACATGCGTTCTCCCATCTCTTCCCAGTTTGCAGCACGTGCCCGACGCTTGCTCTTCCCAAGCCGTTGCATTTGAAGGAACGACTTGCAGAGGCTTCCCATCTCCGGGGCTCATGGCTAATACCGACAGCCAGGCAACAACCAGCACCCCTGTCCCATCGCCGCCACTCGCCACCTATAGAGCCACGCGCCAACGCTGCATTCCCTGGACCGAGGAAGAGACCAAGGCCTTCATTGCTTTGTGGGGGCATCAGAAAGTCCAATGTGCCCTGGCGAAGTGCTATAGGAATGAGGCCGTGTTTCAGGAAATCTCAGTCCAAATGCTGCAGCAGGGCTACATCCGGGACATGAACCAGTGCCGGCAGCGGGCCAAGGACTTGAAGAGAGGTTATAAGGAGATCCAGAACAACAACTTCACCTCCGGCCGTGGGAGGCACACCTATCCCTACTACGAGCTCCTGGACCGGTTCCTGTGCATGGAAGGAGCGATCGTCGCATCCCGCCTGTCTAGCTCCGCCTTCACCGGGGGCCTGAAGGAGGTGGCCCCGGCTCCCCCACGGCCTGCTCCCGCTCCGACCGCTCCCACTCCCGCCACGGAACCCGCAACTGCCGGCAGAGATCCCGCCTTGGAGCCAGCGCAGGTCAACGCGGACACGGACACCGTGACTCTCAAGCTTGAGGCCTTGTTTGAGGAGCCACCCGCAGTTCTGGCGGAGGGCGTGGAGAACCTGAATGCCACCTTTCTAGAGGAGGCGGTGGAGGAAAACGGTACGTTAACACACTGGCAGGGTGTGTATGTGTGTGTGTTCGTGTTGTCACCGCTGCATGACGAAAGCTTTTAGGGGTCTGAAAACCCAAGTCCGAAGGAGCTGGGTGTGTTTAGCCTAGAGAAGAGTAGACTAAGGGGAGACATGATCGCCATCTTCCCCTACCTGAAGGGCCGTCACAGAGAGGATGGCAAAGACTTGTTCTCTCTTGTCCCTGAGGACAAAACTAGAAACAATGGGCTCAAATGACAAGAGAGCAGGTTTCGGTTAAACATTAGGAAGAACTTCCTAACGCTAAGAGCTGTTTGACAGCGGAACAGACCGCGTAGGGCAGGGGTGGGAGCTCCTTCGCTGGAGGATTTTCAAACAGAGGCTGGACGGCCCATCTGTCGGGGATGCCATCGCTGCGGATTTCCTGCACTGAGCAGGGGGTTGGACTAGATGCCCTCTGAGATCCCCTCCAACTCTATGATTCTATCATTGTTATTTAAGTATGTGGGTTTTTTTTCTTTCTTTCCTGTGTTGACAGGTGGCCAGGAGAGCGAAGAGAAGCCCCAGCACAATCCCCGGGCACGAGACGGGAACGGTAGGCACGGGAAGTGGAAGGCAAGGCACCGTGGCGGGGTTGGGGGGTGGGGAAAGGCGGCATGGCAGGACAGCAGGGTGGTGGAAGCCAAGTGGGGAGGGGGAGACGGCAGGAATGGCGGTGCTTGAGTTCTGTATGTTCTTCGCTCCTCTACAGTGATCGCGGGAGGAGAACGGCGCGGCGCTGGAATCCCGCTGCAGAAACCTCCCCAGCAGCAGCAGCGTCGGCCAGGTACTCATTCCCACTTCCCTTCAGGTGGTCGAAAGTCTGTAAACTGGGTAGGGAGGGGAGGCGGAGACTAAAACACCAGGGCGGGAAGGTGGGTGGGGGCAGTCTGAACAAACGGCTTTCCTTCTTGCCTTGCTGCAGGTCTGCCAGCGAAACGGGCCCGAACAGAACCCCCAGCCACAAGCGTCCAGCGGAACCAGAACCTGCGGGCCCGCAACCGGCGGCGCCGGGAGGATCTGGCGAGGGAGCTCCTTGGGGAGACCACGAGGCGGGCGGACGAGATCCGGGACGCCATTAACGGCATGGCACGGGAACATCGGCAGCTGCTGCGGCAGAACGTCGCCGAACGCAAGGCCTTTGCTGCCGAGGCCCGCCTGGACCGCCGGCGGGAGGACGGGCACTGGGCCTGTCTCTGGCGGCAGTTCGAGCGGTCGGACAGCATGATCGAGCGGGCGAGCAAGGAGATGTCTGAGATGTGGGCACAGGCTCAAAGCTGCCTGTCTCAGTACATTCATCTCCAGACCACCCTGCTCGAGCATGTTGCCGCCGCGACCGCAAGCATTGTTGCTCAGGGGCAGGCGCTGTCTCCCAACCCCCACCAGCCGCTCACACCCCACACCGTGGAACCTGCCCATCCCCCCTGGTTTCCCCAGCAATCCACCCCTGAGGGGAAGCAACCGAGCCCTCTCTCTGCCGAGCTCGCACCGGTGAACAATTCCCGGGCCAGACAAGCCTCCCCCTCTGCCAAACATTTCTCCGCACCTCCCGTGGAGACTCCTCCACAGGTGGATCCGCGGGAGAAGAATTTGGAAAATCTCCCTCCGCCACCCAAGCGAGCGTGCCACGCTGCCCCCAAAAGTGCCGGGCACAGGAAGAAATAAAGTTCTTCACTTTAAAAAAAAATAATTTTTTTAAAAAGTTCCTAAGTTTTAAAAAGGCTCTTTAGTTTTTCTACTGTTTTTTTATTTAACTGCTAAATAAAGTTCTTTAACTTTTCTTTGGTTGTTTGTCTGCACTCTTTAACTTTTCATAATCCGTGGTTTCCATGCTGCTTCTGAGAAAGGAGGGAAATTTGGGGGATGGTCCCTTGGAGCGCGGCGGTGCGGCGTAGCGATAAGCGGCGTTGGGGACTGGCGGGCACGGGCAGCTGCCCATCGGGCGGCGGTCAAGGCATCTCTCTGCCAGTTTTATTTTTACAGCGATTGTCGATCTTATTCTCTGTAAAGCGCCAGATACATTGCTAGCGCTATATAAATGCTCATAATAACAATAATAATAACTTGGAGGAGGGTAGTGAGAGTTTGAAGGATGGCTGCTGAATGTCCAGGGGGTGTTGGTGGGAATGCGGGGGCTATGCCCTGGCCCCTCTGAAAGAGTGGGGTTTGGGGAAGGGGGGCTATACCCCATTTCCTCTATGAGAGAGTGGGTTTGGGATGGGAACAAAGGGATCGTAATTTTTAAATTGGGTTTTAACTGTTTTTCATTTGGCTTTTGTCATTTTATTGTACAATATTGTCTTTGTGTGTCTGTCTGTTCACCCGTTCACCTCCTCGCCCCTCTTTGAATTTCCCACCCTCCTGTCCTTGCCCTCCAGCCATCCTCGTCTCCTTCACCCCTACTCCCCTTCCCCCCCTCTCTCCTCCCTTCCCCATAGCCCCTGTTCACCTCTCACATGCTCTTCGCTGTAGCCCTCATTTGTCCCCTAAACCCCCTGTTGAGCCCTCACACCCTCTCCTTCCCCCTAGTCCCCTTCGGCCCCTTCCACCCACTCCTCCCTTCCCCGTAATGCCAGTTTGTGCCTCCCACCCTCTCCTTTTCCCCCTTAGTCCCCAACGGCCTCCTCCCCCACACTTCCCTTTACGACACGTTGCCCCTCCTTTCCTTCCCCCTAGGCAAGCCCCCCCCCCCAACTGCTCCCCACATGGCTAGGGGGTGGGGCGGGGGACCGGCTGGCAGCCCCACAATTTCCCTGATCTTAGGGCCTGGTGCTGGGGCTCCCAGGGGGAGGCAGCAGGGACCAGAGCAGCTGCCCCTGGCCACTGAGGCGGAGGGGAAGTTCCTGACTCCCCTGCCCCAACCCACCCTCCAGCCTCTTTCTCCAACCCCCTCACCCCTTGGAGCAGATTCCCTCCAGACAAGGGGGAGGGTTGTTGCCCCCCAGCTGCAGAGGGGCAGGAGTGACCACCCCCATCCATGCATCTAGCAGGTGCAGTCCCCTCAAGCCTGTCCTCCTGCCACCCCTTCAAAATGCAAATGCGTACTTTGTCTATTTATTTTTTTAAACTTTATTGATAAGCCCCCACCCTCAAAGTAAAGGTGTTTCTGCAGCAGTTGCTATGGGAATTCAAGCCAGCAACAGCTCAAGTTGTGCCGATTTCTCTGTGTGTGTGTTGTTGCTTTTTAACAGATGTTGTGTGGCAACCTGCAAGACTACGAGAACGAGGTGATAACGGACTGCGGATAGGCGGGGCCCAAGCCGTTTAGGGCTTTATAGATCAAAACCAACGCATTGAATTGGGCCCGGAAGACTATAGGCAGCCAGTGCAGGAAATGGAGCACCAGTGTAATGCGGTCGCGATGACCGCGTTCTGCACCGACTGCAGTCTCTGGACCGTCACCAAGAGTGGCCCCGCATAGAGCACGTTGCAGTAGTCCAGTCGGGAGGTGATAAAGGCGAGGATGATGGTGGCTAGGATCGTACGGCCTAAGCCGTCGCACCAGATGTAATGGGCAAAATGCGCCCCTCGCCACAGCTGCCATGCGGACATCCAAGCGGAGCTGCGGATCCAGGAGCAGCCCCAGGCTATGAACCTGTGGGACCAACAGAAGGCGGACCCCATCCCCGAACAGACATGCAGCGTCCCCGGCCAGAGGATGGCAGACAGCCTGGCTCTGGTAAGAGACACGGCCTCCAGTATGCAAAGGATCGTGCGTTACCCTTGTGCCTGGTGAGCCTGGATCAGGAGAAGGCCGTCGACTGGCCAAGTCATACCTTACTGAACAAGGCGCTCCAGTGGGCCAACCTAGGGGCAAACGATCAGGTTGTTGTACACCGACTGCGTGAGCCGAGTGATTGTCAACGGACACATCTCCGAGACTCTGCCCATCCACTCCAGGGTGCTCCGAGGGTGCCCCCTTTCGCCGCTGTTCTTTATCCTTGGGATGGAGCCTTTCGGTGCAGCGCTGAAAAAGGAGGAAGGAATCGGAGGCCTGGTGGCTCCAGGAAGCAGGGAACGATGTGACAACGTGACCCTGTTTTGCTCCGACAACACGACATTGCAACGAGTCGCACAACTTTGCCAGCAGCTCACATGGGCCTCAGCCGCCAGAGTCAGTCTTGGCAGGAGCGAGCGCATGTCCGTGAACTGGAAAGAGCCCCAAGAGGACCTGGGCCTCCGAATCCAGCAAGAGGGAATGGAAGTGCTGTGGTATTCTTCGGAAGACAGGATGAATAGAAACTGGGAGGCCTGTGTCTCCAAACCGCAACAAAGACTGCACGTGTGGTGTGACTGGGAGCTGGCAATGTCAGGCCGGATCCTGATCACTAAAGCGGTGCTAGTGCGAACCCTGATATTCCTGGCCACAGTGTTCCCATCCCCCAGACAACGTGTTACCACTGTCACGAGACTCCTGTTTGTGTTCATACGGGGCAGTAAAACAGAACGGGGGAGGAGGGAAGTGATGTCCAAGTCCTGGGGCCTGGATGGGAAAAGGTACTTGACCTGTGGACCAAGCTGTTATACACGTTTTTGGCCTTTACTGTTAACGGCTGCATAGAGGGAGCTCTGGGTTCGAGGGTGTGGAGTTTTTTTTGCAAATTTTACATGTCTTACACTGTCCTCTGGCAGCAGCTGCTGAACCTCCTGGTTCAACACGCCGAGCAGAGACTGTGGTGCTACGCCTTTGCTATTAAGTTCCTGAAAACCCACAAAGCCAAGTGGAGCGGGCTGCCCCAGCCGATGACAGCACGAGACCTGGAGAAACAGATTCGACCAGACCGAGATCTACCCGAGAGAGTGTCCGGGTTGAGCGAGAAAGAAAGCAGGACCATGGACGAGGGTGGCAGCTCCGTATCTACAAAATAAATGCAAAGACTTGGCTTGGGCCATAGTACAGGTGTTATTGGGTATTTTCAGACGTGACGGGGCCTGTATTGGCCCCGTCACGGAAACACCCATTGATCCCCCGCCGGGATCAAACCGGCACGTCCAACAGATGTGCCGGCTGATCCCGGCAGGGAATCAGGGAGGGGGCGGGGCCGCGCAGCTCAACATGTGGCCGTCCCCCCACGCCCCCCCAACCGCCCGCCCTCTAGGAGACAGACGGGCACCGCGGCCAATGCAGCCGCAGCGCCTGCCCTCCCGGGGCATTGACCACAGCCCGGAATCCCGCTGCTGATTCTGGGCCATGGTCTGGGGACAGATGAGATGATCCCCCTGATCACGGGGGGGGGGGGGAAGGGGGATCACATTGAACACGCAAACGGAGATGGTCCTCCGTTTGCGTGTTCAATGTGATTTCCCCGCCGTGATTCACGGGGGTGAACATGGGGCGGGCGGCTTCCGTTCGCCCCAACAGACGTTACGAGACCACGATCACCATGTGGGAATTCCCCGTGCTTGAGCGTGATCTCGTAACATCTGAAAATACCCATTGTCTCTACCGGTGGCGGCAGGAATCAACCACTACATGTGTGCGAAGAGGATGCCCTGCAGAGGAGACCTCAAAACACATGGTGTGGGACTGTAGTTGTGCTAAGCGGGTTTGGCAAGGTACTGAGGCCTGGCTGTGCCGGCTGAAGGCAGCCATCACCTCGTCAGCCAAGGCGACAGTGTACGGGGTGTTCTCCTCGCATCTCCCAGACCGAAGGGCATGGATCCTGATGAACTGCGTGAGACACGCTCTCCTGCGTGCACGCAACCTGCAAGACCGCAAGAATGAGGCGATAGCGGGCTTGCAGGTTTTCAGATTGGCAAAAGCGTTTGCAAGGGACTACTGACTGGTGGACTTTGTAAATAGCTGCAAGCAGGAGGCAGTACGGCTGTGGCACTGGGACGGGAGGGTCTGACGGACTGGACCTGTACACGATACTCTGCCAGGTGGGAGATTTGGGCGGCTTTCACGGGAAGGAGGATGATCTGGTTAACATGTCATGACTTAGTGTGTAACTTTGGGTTGCTGGGATTGGGGGTCATGAACGACTTATAAATGTAACTTCGGTAAGATGGACTAAACAATCTGTCCTTTGACGTACATGTCCCAGGGCCTGGGTGGGAAACAGGTATGTGACCTGTGGACCAAGTTGTCGTACACGTTTGTGGCCTTCATCTTTAATGGCTGCATAGAGGGATATCCGAGTATGAGGGAGACTCCAGCCAGGCGCGATTTCCCTTGAGGCATCAAAGTTGTAGCTGATCCTAATGGCAGGATAACAGGGTCTGCAATGAGTGGGGTGGGTAGAGGAGCTAACAGGTCATAGCAGGGACCAAGGGGGATCAGTGCTTCCTATGTGGCAGTGCAGTGAAGACAGATCCCTGATTTATATCCTGGCCCTGGGGGAGAGGGGTGTGCATGTTGGCCCAGAACTGGCTGTCTCCTGATCTGATCCCCTAGTACAGAGAAACCCAACCTTTTCCTGCTTGGGTCCTTGGAGACGCATGTCCTATGTGCACCCCCATATGGGGGCTGGGGGTTTACTCCGATACCCATGGCGACTTTCAGACACCATGGGATTGTTGGGAGGTATGAAAACTTACCTCTTCCGTCAAGATTTCCCTAGTTCCTCACCCTCCTAGGCGGCTTATTGATGCTTCTCCTTATACTCTAGGATCCCCTTTCTCCCTGGCTGTAATTAAGTTCAGCACTGGCCCCTGCAACTTGTCAGGTTCACCAATGTCTCCTGGTCTCTCCCAAGCTTCCTCTCCCCCTTGCCCATCCTAGACTGCAAGCCCCTTGGGGCGGAGACCTCTCTCTAATCAGAACGGTTCAACCTTAGGGCCATTGTGACCGCTAGAAAGTACTTTCCCCTAGGTAACATCGCCCTTTGCCTCTGTGGCCCCACGCACTTTAAGGTGGTGCCGGGAGAAGGGACGCCCCTGTCCAAGGAGCCAACGCACAAAGGGGACCTTCCTCACGTACTTTGACATCCGCTTCCCCCTGCGGCTCAGCCCAACCGAGAAAGAGCTCCTCCGAGAAGCACTCCTGACACAGCGACGCCGGCACGCAGACTCCCCAACTGCCCCAGCTCCGGTGAAAAAAGGACCTACTTGCAATTGTTTTAAACCTGCTATTCCTTAATTGATGGACTTACATCGTCACCCCGAGCCTTTGGGATACAAATTTAAATAAATAAAAACAGGAAATAAAACCATCATCTAATTTGATTTTAATCACATTAGTGGCTTTATGATTAACAGGCGAAGAGAGCCGTGCTTGTAACCTGGCAGCGTCCCTTTCCCCCACCATTGTGTTATTTAGGGGGAAGCTTCCGGCGATCAATTTTATTTCAGCGGAGGAGCAGACTGATGACGAGAGCAGCAGAGGAGACGGTTTCAGAAATCTTTCGCAAAACGTGGCACGATGGTTCGAAGTATCAAAATAAAAACATTCTAGCCAGGAGCGTCTCTTGGCAGGGGTGAGGGATGGAGACACCCAGTGGCCCACGGTGAGGGGGGCTGGTGGCCCCGCAAACCCTAACATCATCTCCAGTTGTACCCTTCTTGATTAAAAAGCGTTGCTGCGTCCGCTTCACGCTTGGTCTTAAGAGTCTGGGACAGCAATTTGAAATAACTGATTTGGTACCAGACAGCACGGTATGGGAGCCACAAGGCAGCAGGGTCTTGCAGAGACCAGGAATCCTGGCGCTGGGTCTGTCCCTGGGCAGATCTCTTTTGGGAAGGGCAATCCTGCACTGAGCGCTGGCCTTACGATTTGTGGGGCCCAGGTGAAAACGCAATGCAGGGTCCCTCCCACGGCCCCACCTGCTTTAAAATTGGACAGACTGGCATTTCCTTATCAGCACAGAGCGCCATAGAAGTTGCAAGGGCT
>QEPC01013139.1:0-12159 GCA_003113815.1 Sphenodon punctatus | reverse complement strand
CCGAATGGTACCACTCGCACACCGATTAGCTGCGCCTCCTGACTGCAGAGGTGCACCTGGGCGCCCACCTGCAGGTTGACATGGCCTGGAGCATGGTTAGGGCCCGGAGAGCCCACCACAGCTGCAGGTGCTCCGTGGCCTGGCTCAGGGCTCAGCGGGTGTCTGGGGCGGACCATTGCCCAGAACAGGGCCGCTGTGCTCTGCGAGGTGGCCGGGTGCCTCCAATGGTGAAGGGAGACCATGGGGCATGCTGCCCAGCTCGCAATGCCCATTTACCGGCGGGCATGGGTCACGGAGCAAGCACAGGGGTGGTGGTCCAGGGCGCTGGCTCAGTGGGACGAGGCCACCTGGAGGCCACACTTTTAGATGGACAGGCTCACCCTACTGTGGCTTGCGGAGCTGCTCACGCCTTGGCTGGAGTGACAGCACACCCCCATGAGGACCCCCATCCCCATGGTCCAGTGGGTGGCCATCAGGTTCTGGACCCTCGCAATGCCCGACTCCTGCTGGTCTGTCTCGCAGCACTTCGGTGTTGGGGTGAGCACCGTTGCCTGTATCCTCTGGGATGTATGTGAGGCTGTGGAGGGCATTCTCCTGAACCGAGCAATCCAACTGGTGGACCAGGAGGCCATGATGGTCGGCTTCGTGGCTGGAGGGTTCCCCAACTGTGGGGGGAGGGAGGGAGGACCCGGGGCCTGAGGGCCCCCCCATGGTGACTGCTCCCTCTGGAGGCCTACAGGGACCGGGAGGCGGATGCACGGCCCCAGCTGGTGTGGCGGTGGCTGGGGCAGTTGGGGAGGCAGTGGGGGCACCAAGGGGCTGGGCATCGGGACTCGGGCAGGCACGGTGCCCAGCGGGGTGGCTGCCATCACATAGGCACTCATGGTGCCAGCATGCAGGAGCAGCGAGGTTCCGATGTCATGGGACCTATCCATTTTTGTGGAATGCTCCTGCACCATCCCCTCAATGGTCTGTTCCAGCCGCCCAAACACCTCTACCTGCCAGCTGTGGTCCCGGAGCTTCCGCCTCCGTTCCAGGCGCACCTCCACCTGTGGCCTCTGGTCCCTTGCCAGACGATCCCCCAGAGGACACCGGCCCTGCATGGGCGGAGGCAGCGGAGGAGGAGGATGACTGGCTGTGGGGATGCCGGATGAAGGCGTACCGCCAAGGGGGCCATTGGGGCCTCCAGGAGACCAGGGACTTCATCCGCATATGGGGGACCCTGGAGTACCAGCTGGAGCTTGCCCTCAACCAGCCCAATGAGCATGTCTACCAGGACATAGTGTGGGACATGGAGGCGGCGGGGCATTAGCGCACAGCGGCACAGTGCCACGCCAAGGAACTCAAGAGGGGGTACAAGGCCATCCAGGACAACAATAGGTGGTGGCCCGTGGTGGGCCTGGAGGCCCCATGCAGTTGCGTGGGCCAGGGCAACCCACACCCGGGCGGCCAGTTGCACCTCCGCGGTCAGGAGGCGCAGCTGCTCGGTGTGGTCGTGGAACCACTCGGCTCCGAGGGTGAGGAACATCCAATAGGCCGCTGCCCTGTCGCGCTCCATGGTGGTGGGGCCCAAGGGGGGGCAGAGCTGTTATACAGGGCCTCTGAAGGCAGGGCTGTCTGGGGGGTGGGTCCCTGGGCGGCCATGGCCCTCCCCGGGGGGGGCGGGGCATGGGTGCGTGCAATTGGGTGCACCGGAAGGCAGGGCACCTGACCTCGCTCTTGCATGGGCGCGCGGTTCTGCGCACTCTCAGGACAGCTGCATTCCATCAGCCCTCTCCACCGCCAGCCCAGCCCCCCTCCCCCCACTGTTTGCTGCAGGATGGCCTTGAAGGTGCGATTAGCCGGACAGGGAGATCGCTGTTGTGTTGTGCAGCTGGGCCGGGTCCTCGCCCCACACCTCGCTCTGATGTGCTACAATGTTACGGTTCGCACCCACATTCCCTGTACTCGGGACCCCTCAGTGCCCCTCCCAGCCTTGGAGGGTATTTTTGCCGCCGGGGCTCTGTGTCATTCTCCCTGTCGTGCCGGACCATGGCTGGCTGCCCATCCACGGGGCTCCTGCTCCCCGGCCCCCATGGGGCCCCCCATATCTGGACCTTCCACGAGACCATGTCTCTGTGTGACCTGTGGCATACCCCAGCCGTGCAGCTGCTCCTGGGCACCCCGGGCAGCCGTGCGGGTGCTTATGAGAACATAAGCTCTGGTCTCCGTTACTTCGGCTATGAGGCGAGCGCTCGTGATTGCTGGCTGCATACGGAGGCCCTGGGGCTTGTTCGCTTCCCTGAGGGGCGCATCCCGGACAAGCGGTGCTCCCATGTGCCCTGGATTGGGTCAGAGACCATGTCTGCGCTGGTGGTGTGCGGTATGGGCGCCTTCACAGAGTGCCTTGCTGAGGGTGGCCCTGCCTTGGCCGTGTCCTACTTTTCCTGTGTTCACGGGGCGCATGGGTACCAGCGCATCTGTGGGGCGGTGTACCACCGGCTTCTGGAGCTGGGACATCTTCCTTGGCCCCCTTCTGCTGCCTGCTGTGTGCCGGAGCCTTCCGCGGTGGAGATGTCGGCCCTGTTGGGGGTGTGGGCCCATGTGGACATCCAGCTGGTTCTCTCCATGCATGATCCCTTCGAGGCATACTACCTGATCGCGCACCACATGTCCATGCTGGGGTACTGCCGGGGCTTGCTCCATTGGCCCCACCTGGTTCACCGGGCGGGCCACCCGGGCCCTGGGCCCGATGTGGCCCCCAGCGGCAGCCTGTGAGTCCCTGTGCTCCTCCCACCCACCTCCGGTGTCATGCTCCTGTGTGGGCCCCTGCCCTGGTCTGGGGGGGCCGGTCCCCGCTTGCTGCTCCCGCCCTCATGTCTCTGCTGTGGTGTGCACCTGCCTGCTTCGTGGGGTGCTGCTGCCCCTGGCTGTGGCCCAGGGCCCCCTCCACCCCCCCGGTTGCCCTTCTGAGTGCCTGGGTGGCCTCTCTGACCCGCCCGTGTCCAGCTGCCTGTCCGCATCCGCCAGCGCTGCCACCTGCTGTGAGCCCCCCCCATCTTGGGTGCTTGTGTGACCTGGCAGTTGGGCCCCCCCGGACTGGTCCATGGTGCTTTCCCGGGGGGAGTTCATGTCATTGGACCTGGAGCACATCTCCGCCTGTCCTGGCTGCCCTCCCTCTGCCCCTCTGTTACTGTGGGGCCACCGTTCCCCTCCTGGACCATCTCCGCCGGGCTTGCTGTGTCTTGCGGGCCCCCATCGTGCCTTGGTCCTGGGGTCCTGGCCCCTCTTTCCAAGACTGCCTGTGTTGCTGTGGGGGCGCCTATGTGGACTGTGGTGCTGTGGGGGTGGGGGGTTGCTGCAGCCTGTGTCCTGCCCTGCCCATTTGCGGTGCCCCCATCTTCCATGTCCCCCCCTGCTCCCGTTGTTCCTTGTGCTTTGTCTGGGCACCCTGCCCCCCCTTCCCAACCTTTCCCTTGGGTGGGTGCTCCCGCGTGTGCGTGTGTGTGTTTGTGCCCTGACGTGTGGTTGTGCTGTGTGTTATGCTGTGGGTCCGCTGTGTGTGTGCACCTGCTGAGTGTGGTACCTGTCCGCCTCTTGTTCCTCTTCCCCCCTGCCTTCCCGTTTCCCTTGTGTGGGCATTCCCTTGTGTGCCTTTTTGCTTCGTTTGCCCTCAGGCGGCCATGTCTGTGTCCCGCCCCTGCCCGGTGTTGTCTGGGTGTTTTGACCATGGCCGGGGATCGGCGTCACGTCTGTTGCGCTGCTCTGATCCGTGATGTGTCGGCCCGATTCCCAGTCGTGGTCCCGGTCCTGTCATGTCTGTTTGGGGCTTTTATTCGCCCCGTGCCATGGTTGTTTTAATCACCCCCACTGGGGATCCACTGTGGTGAACCACCCACTCGTAATGTCTGAAATCACCCTTAGTCTGGCTGGGAGCCTCCAAATGGTTTCTGCTTATAGAGATCCTGCTCCTTGCTTTTGGGTGGGGGGGCATAATTGGGATATGAACCCATTGGGATATGAGACTTACTTTTTCCCTTAGTCCTTGATATTGCCTCTACTAATATCTCCTGGCTAATGATCCAGTACTCTGATCATAGCTATGTTCTCTCCCTTGGTGTCATGCACTCCTCTGATTCTCTGGTTCCGGCATGGCACTGTTCATTATTTATTCATTTATTTATTTAAAGACTTCTACCCCACCACATTCAACCTCAAAGCATCTCGGGGTGGCTTACATAATTTAAAACAGATAGCATATACAAAAATATACAAAGAGAGGGGGTTACAAAGACAATAAATATGATAAAAAGAGATAAGACCCACTGGCTAAAAATCCCCCCCCCTTATCCCTTTACCCCCCTCTCCCAAAGGCCTGGATGAACAGCCAGGTCTTACAGGTCTGGCATAAAGCCAACAAGCTGGGAACCAGCCAAGCCTCCTCTGGAAGGGAGTTCCACAGCTGTGCTGTGACCACCGAGAATGCCCTCTCCATTGTGGTCCCACGGTTTACCCAGGGGACCTCCAGCANTATGCATGAATAAAATCTAAATTAATTTTATACTTATACTTAATACTTAGAAAGCAGGCCCTTGTGGTGGATTGGTCTCCTGGATATGCATGAATAAAATCTAAATTAATTTTAAATTGCATTCAACTCAGTCTTAAAATTATTAGCAAAGGGCCACCCTTGGTTTCACTGAAGTAAATTTTGTGACCCCATAGTTCTGAAGGAAATCAAGATGGGATCCATTTTAAGATGGGCCAAAAAATCCACATTTTATGTTAAAAAATAATGAGAATTCTTCTCATACAATTTTTTTTTCAGTGCACTTACACAACATGAACATAGGTTCAGAAATGAGTCTTAATTTCCCATTTTCCCCATCTACTCTTCCCACTCTCTTCCACACATTTCCTCCCCACCTCCACAAAGAACCTCTGGGTCCTCTTAATTTGGCATACTGATATCTGTTCCATTGGAATATGCAGACATGCATGTTTGAAATTAACTGTACCGAAATACACTACACTGCTTAAATCAAAAAGATTTCTCTCTGTATGAGAACTGGGCTACACTTTGGCTATCTCTGTTTATTTCTTCATAGTCTTTATTGGTGACAGGCGACAGTTTCTCTGTCCTTTCATCCTTAATGATGAAGTAGCTGGAAAGTAGAAGTGCATAGAAATGGTGAATATTTTCTATAAGAAACATCAAGAAATCACTACCCCACCTAGGCCTGAAATGACAATTTTTTTCTGTTTCCATCAGAAACAGGTCATTCACTTTCATTTGTGTAACATGGAAACTTACTGTCTTTTCCTCTGTTTTCGCCATTTGTCATTATTTTTTGCAAGTTGAACAGAGGCGCTACACGGCCAATCCCAAACCCCATGTGCACCCTGTGTGCACCCGCTGGGGCTGTGGAGAGGCAAAGGTGCCAGCTAAGTGCTGGGGAAGTGCTGGAAATTACCATAAAAGTCCCATAAAAGTGCTGTAAAACTGTTGTAAAAGAAGTCCCAGAAAGTGATGAGAAGTGACAAAAATTACAAAACGGATGAAAAATGGTGGGGGGGGGGAAGGGGGGAATGCTGAAAAGTGATGAAATTGATGGTAAAAGTGATGAAATTGATGGGAAATGACACAAAATCAAGGAACTGATATTGACAATGGTGGAAGCGCAGAATCATGAGAGACTGAAGAAGTATCGATGAACACTCACAGTCACTGTCCCTGCTGAATGGGAACACTTGCTCTCATCTTAGCCCCACCCTCAGTCTTTGGGTAGTTTTTGAGACCTTTGCAACCAAATATTTTTTATTTGTATTTTCAGGCAGCGGTAGCTGCCTGAATACTTAAATGTACAGCCACTCTTCATTATAAACAGGCGACTGCTGAAGCCCCAATTTTGCAAAAACCGCTTGACCTATGTTTCTGAAAATTTCATCATGGGTGTAAATTGTGAGGACCATCATATCCACAAAGTTTGAAAAATATCCATCAGGAAAATAAAAAGTTATTGCAGCTTAAACGTTAATTGCTTGTGGTCAAAATTCATACTGGCCTTGTGCATTTGAATCATCAATATCTCCTCCCNAGTGTCACAGAAAGGAAGGGACATTTCCATCAGGTCGGAAGAGGTTTGTCCCACAGCCTTTGTACATTTTACTCAGGAGATGATGAGACCCCACATGCCACTTTCCCCCTTGGGCTTCATTCCTGAAGAGCTCCTTTCAGCTTCGGTGCTAATTTGCATTTCTGAGATTACAGGTTAAGTGAAAGGCTAAATGTGCCTGAAAATAAAATTTGTCTCCACTGCCATGTCATGTTGCTGATTTCTGCACAGCTCAAATGCCCAAATTGCAAATACAATTTGAGACTGTGTGTGGGAGAGGCAGATTTTAAAAGTTCAAAGCCACTTACACAACCCTTGCCAATTATTGATTGTCAGCTTCAGGTAAGCATTTGTTTCTCCCATTACTTTTGTCATTACATCATCAAATTAGTTGGGGTGGAATTGTCTGGGCTAGTGTATGAGTTACATAGTTCTGGAATGGTTTTTAATCTGGGAGCAGAATTTGGCCCAAAGAGTGAAAGCTTTTTGTTCCTCTCCATCCATTCTCCAGAATGGTATATTCTGTGCGTGAATGCCAGTATAACCTCAGCAGTTATAAACTGACAATTGTGATAGCTTGACCCTGTTTTTACCCTTACAAAACTTTGCTTGAAAGCACTAAAAGGTTTGCAAAAGGAATTCAGGCCAAGGGAAAAAACCATATGAAAACCAGACAAAGAAATATATCATATTATCCTAGACATGCTTAAAAAACAATATTATATTAGAAGAAGTTAAGGTTTTGTGAACATGAAAAAATAAAATAATATTTTATTTGAATTACCCAGACTTTTGTTTTTAATTATGGCAAGCCTCATCTTAACATAAAACTCTTCTATTTCTTTCCAGATTGCATTTTATTCTCTATTGAGATACTGTGTATTAAAGTTACTCTATAAAATAAAACTGTCTGTAAAATATTGTATTCTATTAAAAGGTACCTAAATCTTTCATCAGCTGTTGTAAGTATCCTGTGAACCAAGAAACAGAAATGTATCCTCAGTTGCTCTAAACAAATGTTCTCCCTGACTTGAAAGTAAGTCTCTTATTTGAAAGGCTTTAATTGAAAAATCTGCTGTCATTTCTGTAGTAAGTAGTATCTTAATGTACTCTTTATAACCAAAGTTCTTCCATTCACTTACAATAACTAGTTTTCAGTGACATAGCACTCATGATCGTAATTAAATATTTATCACATAGTTGTCTTTTGTCAGTTGAATGCTACAAGGCAGGCAAAGCTATACTTTAAAGGCTGAGTGGTAAGCTATATTATGATGGTATATCAGGCAAACGAGTGTTTGATGGGCTGTGTTAATGTGAGCTAAAAATAAAATCCCATCTGTTCACCTTTCAAACTGCATCAAGGCATTGCATATTGCTTGCAGAATAACTTAATGGAACGCAAATGAAAATATGTTTATTTCCATCTTACTGCAACAACTGAAACAGACAACTTGTTAATAAAGATGTTTTTAACAAGGATGGAATTGTGTGCTTCTGGTTTTTCTGCAACACAGTGACATGCCATCAATTGTATTAACATCAGTTAATTCAAGCAAAAGTACAAATACCCACTTAAGTTATTGGCTCAAAGAAAGGATTTAGTGTGCCTCCTTAACATCAGTTCATCTAACCATATTGTATACCATCCAATCAAATATTCTTTTTTCCTCTCATTTGAACCCAATTCTGCATTTGAACCCAACTCTCATTTGAAAGAAAATCATTACTGCATTTTCTACATACTGGGGAAATAGAAGCTAGAATGGCATTACACTAGTATTTCCTAAAACAATGTTTTGAAACGTAACTATAATTCTATGACCCCACATAGCCACAAAGTCATTAGAAGTATATTAACTATTAATCCAAATTGCAACCCCATCCACAGATGGCATGACCTACAGTTTGGGAATATGTGCACTGCACTAGCTTAGCTGGGATTGGGACAAACAGTTCTATCTTCAACCACTAGGGGTTCAGCAGCTGGACCAGCAGAGGGTTCAGTGCCAAGGCCACCAGGGGGCTGATGGCCACCAAGGGGCCCACCAGCCAGTCCAACAAGGGGTGCAACAGACAGTTCAGCAAGGGGGACAACTGCTAGTGCAGCAGGACCCCAAACAGTTGAGATGGCTCGACAATGTGTGGTGACCACAAGGGACCGTGAGTGGGCCTCCTTCGCAGCTGAACAATGTGCAAACAATGGTAACAGGCGAGGTGGTGGGAGTGCTCCCAATGTCAGTAGCAGTGGCTCATGGAGCTTTGTGAGGTTTAATGGATAACGGGCAACCTGGTCAAGTGCCTCCCCCTGCTGCCAGGTATGAAGTCCCACCCCTACAGGGGGGATATACAGAGGTATATACCCCCATCTCCTGAAATCCACATGGGGGGGAGAACTGGTAGGGCAAGTACATCAATATATTGGCTCTGCTCTTTACTGATTCCATGCCTGACCCTAATGCAAAGACAGATTCCAGGGAGTTTGAGAGGGTCAAAATGAGGCCACAAGCGAAGTCTCAGTGCCATAACTCAGATGAAATCCAGACTGTGAGGGATCAAAAAAACCAATGTGGTCCGGATGCCCCTGAAGCTTCTGAGCCACCACCCATTCAATAACCTTCCTAAAAGGGGAAGGTTAGCAGAGAACCCCTACTTTTCTGCTCTTATAGCCATGGCATAAGCCTTTAAACTTGCTCTATGCCACAATCTGCAGTCTTCACCATGAGTACGACACCACCATCACTCTAACTGCCTCCCTTCCTGCTTCAGCCATCACAGGTCCTGCCCTAGGAGCCGAATCCAGGGAGTCATCCAGTCGATGGCCTCAGTCAACAAAGTCTTCCAAAGAGCCATGAGGTCATCAAAAGACCATGAATGGCCATCAAATTCAGAGGGTACTTAGTGAGGAGCATTCTGGAACCTAACCAGTTTCATCAGCCTCTGGGAGTGGACCAACTGAACTGGCCCAGAACCTTTCCGGGGTCTGACATGTGTCCGGAGACCAGCCAGTAGGGATGTGAGAACGCCGTTCGGACGTTCAGTGTTTGGTCCAAACTCGGCCTGTTCGGATGGCTGAACCGAACGGCTGAACCAAACGCCTGAAGCCCCGAACAGTTCAGTCACATTCGGGTGAGTTTGGTGGCGTTCAGACAGGAAACATTAGGGATGGGTGAATAGAAATGAGTTTGGAAATTCGGTTCGGTTCGAAAATTCAGTTCCGTTCGGAAGTTCGGTTTGGTCGACTGAAATATTCGAGTTCGATCCGAACTCCGAACTTCCGAACAGAGTTCAGAAATTCAAACCCCATTGAACTAAATGGAATATTATCTTATTTATTTATTTATTTTATTTATTTATTTCATTATATTTATATGCCGTCCCCCCATGCCGACGGCATCTTGGGGCGGCTTCCAACATAATATAAAACAATTTATAAACATAAAAAAATCTATAATATCATAATTAAACCAAATTTAAAACACCCCCCACAAAAATTAACCCTCTCCCCCACCCTCCCCTCTGAAGACCTGGGCGAACAGCCAAGTCTTACAGATACATCGAAAGGCAAACAGGCCCGGGGCCAGGTGACCCTCCTCCGGGAGGGAGTTCCACAATCGCGGCCCAGCCACTGAGAACGCCTTCTCCATTGTGGCTCCCTGTCTTACACGGGGGACCTCCAGAAAGGCACCCCTGGTGGACCGAAGGAATCGCTCTGAGGCGCGGAGATGGTCCCCAAGATATGAGGGGCCCAGACCATGTAGGGCTTTGTAAATCAATACTAACACCTTGAATCTGGCTTGGTACGCTATCAGCAGCCAGTGCAGAGCACGGAGCACTGGTGTTATGTGCTCCCGCCGCCCTGTTCCCATCAGGAGACAGGCTGCCACATTCTGCACTAACTGCAGCCTCCGAACCAGAAACAAGGAAAGCCCCACGTAAAGTGTGTTGCAGTAGTCTAGTCTCGAGGTGATGAAGGCATGGATGAGAGTGGCCAGATCGGGCCAGGGGAGGTAAGGTTGAATCCCCCATACCAGATACATCTTATAGGGATGGGTGAACAGAACCAAGTTTGGAAATTTGGTTCGCTTTGGTTCGGTTCAAAAATTAAGTTAAGTTCGGAAATTCGGTTCGGTCGACCGAACTAGTAGAGTTCGGTCCAAACTTCTGAACCGCGTTTGCCCATCCCTAGGAAAAATGTGATTGGCAGGCCCAGGGAGGGGGGAGGGCAACTGAGGAGCAGACTTCCTGGTACCAGGGGTGTAGAGACTTTGACTAGCAGCCAGCCTGTCCAATCACCATCCCTCTGTTCCTCAGACCACTGGCTTTACAGTCTGTGATTGGCCACGGGCTAGGCTGCATGGAACCAACAGGGCTTGTGGTAAGACGGGCACAGCAAGTAACAAAAGTAATTGCCTTCCCCCCTTCCAACTCCTTCTGAGCTAGCCACTGATCCTGTCAGCAAGTGTTTTCAGAAGTCTCCCTCTCCCAGCAGTCTGGGTTCTTAATTCATTGCCATCCTCCTCCTATTTCACCCATTCCCACACATTTACCTCCCTAGTTTCATTTACTTAGATTAGATTAGATAGATTTAGGTGTCATTTTTATTTTTTAACCCTCCCTGTGTTCTTTCTCCCTCCTCTCCATTGAATCCTTCCCTCCTCCCTGTATATATTCTATCCCTGATTCCCTTTCCCTGTTTTTGGATTTATTTAGAGTAGGATTAGATTGATTTAGGTTTCATTTCAGTTTTGTACCCCTACCTGGTTTGTTTGTTATGAGCTGTCTGTGTCCCCCCCACTGCATCCCTGTAGATAGATAGATAGATAGATAGATAGATAGATAGATAGATAGATAGATAGATAGAGAGATAGAGAGATAGATAGATAGATGTAGGAGTTAGCTTAGTTATAGAGATAGATAGAGATAGTGTGTAGTGATTCAGTTTTAACATTTTATAGTGTGTTTGTAAGACTAGGCCTTTGTAGATATAGATCATATTCCATTTAGTTCCATAGGTTTTACAATAGTTAATAGTAGTTAGAATTAGTGTAGATATATATAATATTAGATTACAAATTTGAATAAATAAATAAATAATTGTTATATATTGATATATATATATATATATAATCTTTCTGTGCATTCTTTGGATGGGAGAAATGGAGAAGGGAAGCAGGAGAGGCTGGTCTCCTGCCCATAAGGCAGGCAATGGGGCATATGGCAGAGATGGCAGGGGCCATGCCAACGGAGTGGCAGCAGGTATCAGCAGCAGCCCGAGCCCATCACCACGCTCCAAACTGCACAGACCTGATTTTGGTAGTCAGACTTCAGAGGCTCCCAGCAGTGGCACTAGGGGTGTGGTTCGGCATTGCCTCCTGCCAGCATCCTCCACGTCACGCAGGACACTGGAAGGCCTACACTCCAGCAGGCCGTGGCTGTCTCTGCTGCAGGAGCAGGTGCAAGTGCTTCGGGGTCGGATGTTCCTCCAGGGCCACCAATGTTCCTGAACCCCATTATTGAGGAAATCTCAAGCAGTCCAGGGCTGGTGGATCCCATCCCCAACTGCTAGGGGCAGGGCCTGATCCCCTGGCAATGGCAGTAGGGAGAGGAGCAGCAGCAGCAGCAGCAGCAGCAGCAGCAGCTATAGGGGGGCAGAGGGAGAATGACATCAGCATTATGGATGGGCAAACAGATCGTGGTCTGGGTTCGTCCGTTCGGTTCGGCTGCGTTCAGTTTGTCCGTTCAGTTTGGTTAGTTCGCCGGGTTCAGGTTCGGTTCAGCCGTTCGGCCATTCAGTTCAGCTGTTCGGGAAATGTTTTGGGTGTCTTTTTTGTTTTTTATATGTTTTTTTGGTTTTTTATTGGGTTTTATATGGTTTTCTTTTGTTTTTTATTTGGTTGTTTTGTTTTTATATGGGGTTTTTTAATTTATTTTTTAAATCTAATATTATATCTATCTATATACACTAAATCTAACTGCTGTTAACTATTCTAAATGCTATGAACTAAATGGATTATCTAATACACAGGCCTACTCCTACAAACACTAAAAATAAATCACTAAC
>QEPC01013134.1:662037-678713 GCA_003113815.1 Sphenodon punctatus | reverse complement strand
AGCAAATGTACCCCACCACAGAGAACACCCGCTCACTGGGGACACTGGTTGGTGGGCAGGACAGGATACCCTTGGCCACTTTTGACAGGGCCGGCCACACGTTGGCCTGCCGGCCTAGTAGGCCAAGGGATCGCTGCTGGGATCAATGCACAGATCCTCCTCCAGGTAGATCTCCACTGCTGCTGAGGTGCCATCATACTCCCTCTGGTAGCTCTGGGTGGGCACCACCTGCCCCACTCCCCTCAGCCACGCTGTTTGCCCTTTTGTGCTGGGCCCCATGCTCCCCAGAGTGGCCTGCACACAGGAGGAGCTGCTGGCACTAGTAGGGGTCCTGCTGCTGCTGCTGATCCTGCTGCTGGTGATGCTGCTACCGCTAGGGATGGGGGCAGGGATAGATCCAGATGGCTGGAAGGGGTCGCTGCTCCCACCATCCCCAGGGGCATCCTGCTGCATGGGCCGCTCTGCCTGCTGGACCTTCTGCACCAGCACACCCTTCCAGAAGCCATAGACAGCTGTCTCATGTGCCATGCTGCTCTTGATCCTGGGGTCCAGCATGGTTGCCAGGACATATTCCTTCTGGCGCAGGAGCTCATCAAAGCATGCACTCAGCCCCGCGTTCAGCTTCCGTGCCAGATGAAGCACCTCACTGGAGATCTTCCTGCCCGGGGGGCCATAATTCCATTCCCCGAGAATCTCATCCAGGCTCCTCTGGAGACTATGGACCAGCGGGGTCACCTGGCTGAGGGTGATGGTGGAGCTGCTCACGGTCTCTTTCACAGCCAGCAACCATCTCAGAATGAAGACCGTGTGAGCTAGAATCTCCCATTCCTCCCTGTTGTACCCTGGAGGTGCCTCAATGCCTGTCTCCAGTTTCACCTGATGCAGGGTGGATTTCTGCTCAAGAAGCCGCTTGAGCACCGGGAAGGTGGAATTCCACCTGGTGGAGATATCCTGGATGAGCTCGTGCACTGGGGACCCTTGCTCAGCCTGCTTCTCTCGGAGGAGCTCGCTGCCCTTCATGCTACGGAGGAAGAACCCCGCCAGCTTCCTCCCCCGGTTGACCAGGGAGCTAAGGGGGCCTGGCCCAATCCCCTTATCTCCCAAGCCCAGAGCGTCCTTCACCACAAGATGGAGGATGTGTGTGGCGCAAGGGATGCTTGTGAGGCCCCCGTCATGGACTGCCTTTAGTATATTGGTCGCGTTGTCTGTGACCACACACCCCTTGGTGAAGGCTGCACCTGGCGTGACCCACTCCCTCACTGTGGTGGCCAGGGCTGCCTTGAGGTTCCTTGATGTGTGGGAGCTGTCCATGACTTGTTCCTGAAGCAGGGCCCACCTGTACCCTACTTCAGGACCCCTCCTGCCACTGCCAAGCACTGCCTCTGGGTCCTGCCACCAGTGTGCAGTCACTCGCAGGTAGGTATGCTGGGTGTTTCTGGCAGACCACAGGTCAGTGGTGAAGTGGACTGTGGTCCCCCCAGCCCCTGCCAGCTGCTCCCTCACCCACTCCTTCAAAGCCCTGTAGAGCTGTGGCACCACAATCTGACTCAGGGTGGAGCGGGAAGGTAGCTTAAAGTTGGGGGCCAGGAACCCAATCAGCTTTTGGAAGCCCTTGTCCTCCACAATTGACAAGGGCTGTCCATCCAGGGCTATAATTTTTGCTAACGAGTGCATCACTTTCTCTTGGTAGCCAGTGCCACGGCGCCCTGCCGATGGCCTTGACAGATCCCCCCCACCCTAGCTCCTCCATGGTGGACTGACGGCGCTTCCGGGGAGACTCCTGCTGCTGTTCTGCCCCCCTATCAGGAGGAATACTGCTCCTGCTGCTAGAGGCAGCAGTTGGTGCTGGTGGAGGATGCTTGCCCATTGAAGGAGCCAGGTGTCTGGCCGCTGAAGTTGGGAACCCGCTTGCACCCACTTCCCCTGACTTCCTGTTGAGCAGGAGCAGCAGAGTACTGTGGCATGACTTTAGGTGCCTTGCCATTGCTGTTGTCCCCAGGTTGCTGAGCACCTGCCCATGCTTTACCACCTTTTTGCACACAGTGCACTGCATCTCTCTGGGATCATCTGCCTGCACCTGCTTAAAATGATTCCAGACTCAGGATTCCACCCCCTCCTCCTGCCTTCTGGTCCGCCCCGGGTGATACACTGCTGCCAGCACTGCTGGAAGGGGGAGAACTGGGTGGCACTGGCGACACAGCTCTGGGAGGAGGCTCAGCCATCGCCTCAGCTGAGCTGCAGACATCTCCTCTGCGGCACTAGTGACTGCCTCTGGCTCACTGTCCGTGATCACAGTTATGTCCCATGAAGGGGAGTACTGGGACCCTGAGGCTAGACTGCCAGTGTCCGCCTTGCTGCTGGCACTCTCCCTGTGCCCCCCTTCTATAGCTGCTAGTGCTGCTGCTGCTACTGCTACTCCTCTCCCTACTGACATTGCCCAGGGATCGGGCCCTGCCCGGGGATTGGGCCCTGCGTGGCAGTGGAGGAGGGCACTGCCAGGAGGCGATGCTGACCCGCTGAAGCCTGTTGCCCTAAAGCAGGCCTGCGGAGTTTGGGGCATGGTGATGTGCTTGGGCTACTGTTGCTGCCTGCTGCCACTCCCCTGGCACGGCCGCTGCCACCTCTGGCATGTGCCCCATTGCCTCCCCTATGGGCAGCAGACCAGCCTCTCCTTCCCTTCTCCATTTCTCCCTCCAAATGAAGGTTTTTATATTGTTTTTTTAATATATTTTTTATTTTGTATTTACATTTTTAATCTAATATTATATCTATCTATCTCTACACTAAATCTATCTGCTATTAACTATTCTAAAACCTATTGAACTGAATGGAATATCCTAATAATTAACTACAAAGGCCTTGTCCTACAAACACACAGTATCTCTATCTATCTCTATAACTAAGTTAACTACTATGTATATCTATCTAGTAACTATCTATCTAATAACTATCTATCTATATACACAATATTACATTATTTCAATGACAAAGGTGACTAATCTTAAGCAGAGCTCAGTGAGGCATATGCAGACTTAAGTTTACACATATTTTTGCACATGGTGAAAATGTGAACAACTGGGGTCTATAGCTCCACCAATCTAGGAAGGTTATATTATAGGATGTAAACAGATGAGATGTTGCCCCACTTTTGCGCCCAATGACCCTGGACTCAGCCAGATGGCCGCCAGATGTTCACCTCACGACCGGGCCACTACTTATGACATCATCCCAGTGAAGGCCAATGATGCTGTGCAGACAAATCTGGGAAAAGGTGGAGCAATGTACTGTCTATTGGGCGGGGACATGGGGAACAACCTCCCTTGTCTGTTGTGTGCCCGTCTGTCTACACCCTCTTTCAGCACCATACAGCCACGGTCACCAGCTAGGGTGTGCAAGGAGCGACTGCAAGTCTATAGTGGGGAAGCACGGGTGGACTATGGCAGGGAGGAACTCTTGCTGGTTAGTAGTGGTCTCATGCACAGCCTGTGGGTGGCGGCTGCAAAGGGGGGCCCACATAGAGACCATGGGCTCTGGGAACCTCCCCTCTCGTATGTTAACACCTATAGATTGAGCCACTCAGTTGTAAATCTTGGTATAAAGATTTTGAGGATATTTGGGGGCAAAGGCTGGTAGAGCCCCTGATCTGACACCGATGCTGCTTAATGTGAAGTCGGTGATGAATAAAAGATCAACCCTCTGTGATTTTATTCAGGATGAGGCCACTGACCTCATTTGCATTACAGAGACCTGGCTGGATGAGACGTCTGGGCTGATTCTGTGTCAGTTGGTGCCAGCCAGGTACAGCATCAGCCTAGGATAGAGGGCCTGGGGGAGGGGAGGGGCTGTGATCTGTAGAGTCACCTTGACCTTTCAAAGGTATCTGGTGCCTGACTTGCCCAATATGGAGTGTGTCCACCTCGCTTTGGACTTGCCAGGGGGATAGATTAGGGATTCTGCTGGTGTACCGACCACCCTGCTGCACAACTGACTCCCTGACTGCTCTAGCCAAGCTGGTTTCAGAGGTGGTGGTGGAATCGCACAGACTTATTGGGTGTTTTCACACAAGACACTCTCCACCCACCTCCCACCCACTATACATGTTACAGGGCACCACTACAGCCCTGCAACATGTATAGTGGGGTGGGTGGGTGGAGAGTGTCTTTTGTGAAAATGACCATTGTCTTGGATGATTTCAACATACATGTTAAGGCCAGCCTTTCAGGGGCAGAGCAGGAGTGCATGGTCGCCATGACAACCATGGGCCTATCCAAGATAATAACTGGCCCGGCACATGAAGCAGGACACACATTAGACTTGATGTTTTGCACCAGCCTGGGAACAGGGTTCTGATTATCAGGGGTGTTGTTATGACAGCTTTGTTGGGGTCAGATCATTATTTATTTTATTTATTTATTTAATTTGTATCCCATTCCTCTCGCCTAATGGCAACTCGATGCAGCTAACAAAAAACAACAACAATATACAGAATAGTAATATAAAACAGTTAGAACAATAATAAAAAATCGGAAATATAAAACATGAATCAGCCCCATAAAATCCAGATCTCAGAATAATCAATTACCCACCCAAACATATTTAACCCATCCCACCCTCCCTGCCCCCCTGCCAAACGCCTGGCAGAATAACCAGGTTTAATTTGCCGGCAAAAGGCAGGGAGATACGGGCTAAGGCGGATCTCCACCAGGAGTGCATTTTGCAGCGACGGTGCAGTCACCAAGAATGCCCACGGATAGCGGGGGACCTCCATAAGGGCACTCCCGGATGACTGCAAGGGCCGCCCAGGGAATGAGGCAGTCCCTTAGATAAGTGGGGCCTAGGCAGTGTAGGCTTTAAAGGCTTCTGAAGGTACAGATTCCTGCCATTCTATTCCTTTGTCAGGGTGGTGGACCTATTAGGATGGTATGCCCTCGGAGATTAATGGATCCCAATTGGTTTCCAGAACTCTCTGGGGATTTACCTACTGACCTTAGCATCTACTCTGTAGATGGCCTGGTCACTTTGTGAAATGACATCTTGACCATGGCCATCAACACGGTTGCACCGAGATGTCTGTTCCTTCCACTGTGACGGCACAGGTTCCCCTGGTATACGGAGGAACTAAGGAGGCTGAAGTGGGAGAGTAGGCAGTTAGAGCACAGGTGGAGCTGGACTCATGCTGAAGCTGATCGACTGTACCATAGATCATTTTTAAAGGACTATGCTGTGGCTGTGATGACAGTGAAGAAAGCGTTCTTCTCTGCTATTATAGCATCTACAAAGTCTCATCTGACAGAGCTGTTCCATATGTTGAGAGGCCTGGTTAATCCAGTCTGCCTCTACCTGGAAATGGAGTCAACTTTCACTGATGCCAGCTGTGATATTTTTATTAATTTAGGAGACAAATTAATTTAGCAGACAAATTAATACATTTTTATTAATTTAGCAGACAAAATTGCTTGTATTCACCATGACTTGGGTGCTGCCATTTTGCCTGCAGAATTAGAGTTTGAGGTTATGGGCGCTCAGTTTTGTCCTGTTTGTTTGGATTAATTTCAATCGGTATCACTCACTGAAATGAAGGAGGTGCCTGGGGTGGTGAGGATGACCAATTGTGAACTAGATCCTTGCCCGTCCTGACTGGTGAAAGCTATCTGGGAGATGCTGGGGCCATTACTGGCTGGGGTTGTCAATGCCTCTGTAATAGGGTGGCTTCCCTGAGCGGTAGAGCCCAGGGAAGCCTCTTGAGTATAAGTCTGGGGAGCATGCTCAGTAGAGCCCAGGAAGCCTCTTGAGTATGAGTCCCTGGGAGCATGCTCAGTGGGCCTACAGTGCACTGAGCATACTCAAGGCCTATAAAGGCCTAGACCTCAGTCTGAGCAGGGGGGGCCTAGGAGAAGGAGCTCGCTGCCAGCGCTCCCTTCTCCCTCCTGGAGCTTTGCCTGCTAGGAGCCTCTGGACCCAGACCTTCGGAGAGGGTAGGCTGAGTCGGAGAAGGACTAAGTTCAGGTGGGAGCTGCCCGATAGAGGCCACCTAGCAACTTTAGGGGTTTCCAACCAGTTGGGGCTGAACCCCCAAAGAGACTACTTGACAGACTGTCCAGGGCAGAGGCCCTACAGCACCCTACTGGTGGCATAGGCCTTGGCTACAAGGGGGGGGGGGTTGGAGGCCAAGGGTGGGAACCCCCCCCCGGGGATCCCATGTAGCGTTCCCCTCTTTAGAAGAGATCACTCGGTGTAGCAGGGAGGGTTGCTAATTCCCCAGAGTGCGACCCCAATGCCCCGTGTGGCCCTGCCCACCCCCCGCTACAGCCTCCCTTTGGGAGGGTTGGGTGCCAGACATTCTTAAAACTGCAGTTGTTTGATCCCTGCTTAAGAAGCCATCTTTGGATGCAGACTCCATGGCCAGCTATCGGCCTGACTCTAACCTTGGTTGTCTGATAGCTGCTGGCTCATCTCGATCTCATTGGAATCCTTGACCCATTCCAGTGTTGCATTTTTATTGTAATCTCACCTGGCCATGTAAACCTGTTTTTATCTTAGCAACTGTGTACACTGACTTGTGCTGCATTCTGAGTGTATTCTCCCCATATCACATGATTGTAAACCTGCATTTAGATGACTTTAGTAACTATATAACACCTGTTTGTAGCATTAGTAGATTAAATATAAATAGTATTGAATATATGTTAGCCCAAGTGGGAAAAACACTGGTTCATATTATAGAGCATGATGGGTACAAGCTAAAGAACCTACTAGCCAGCTAAACCTCAAACCAAAATCCTCAGGTCACAGTGAGAGCCATGCACAAAGGAGAGGAGAAAGGAATGTTGCTATAAACAAAGCTATAAGTACTGCAAAACAGGAGATAGGCGGCAACACCTAACCAGACAAAGGGGCCTTTTTAGTACTTTGATGCAGAGTGACTGGGTGTCAACGAGAAAAGTAGCCTTGGAGATGCCAGGAGGGGCATGAGTAATACCCCAATCTAAATTACAGAAGGTTTGGCCCGGACTGGAGGGTTGGGGTCTGAATGCTCTGGAAATAGATTGGGGGAAAATAAATAAGCATATCAACTGGGTAAGCCCCAAACCATCAAAAGATTACAAAAGGCTTTGTTCCCAAATATGCTGATACACCTCCTGCCTGAAAGGTCAGTCGAACCCTGCACTCAGTATTTTGACAACATGTCCCCACCCAGAACAGTATAAAAAGCCAAGCAATACTCCAGGTCCTTGTCTCAGCGCTTGGCATCTAACTTGGTGTCCGTGGGCTGATGACCCTTTCTGGAGCTCCTCCATAGGGAGTTCTGCAACACAACAAGGGGCACCTTTCCCGGGTACGGACCCCCGGGCCCCCACCTGTATCAACCTCTCCAAACCAACGCTCGCCACTGTGATCTGCAGGACATGTAAGAAACATATTTTATGTGCTAGGCAGGCCAGGCTAGGATCTATCTAAGAACTGTTGCATTGGGTTCATGCTGTACCTGATTGTGTGAGCAGGATAATAAAATAGTGTTGTACCCAATTAAAAACGTCTAATTTGTGGTGTGGGGCTGACTAAGATCCCGATTGGGGAATCGTGCTTGGGAGGGAAATTACTGGATTTTAAATCTTAACACCAGTTGGGCTTTTGCTCTGGGTATGGCACGGAGACTGCTTGTAGTCTTGGTTGATGACCTGTGCCTGGAGATTGACAAAGGGAATTCTGTCTTGTTGATTCTGTTAGAGCTTTCAATGGCCTTTGATACAGTTGATCAAGGAGGTGTTGTTGACATGACTGTGGGACCTGGCAGAGGTGCATGGGACCGATCTTGAGTGGTTCTGCTCCTTCTTATGGAAGAGGTCCCAGAGACTGGTGATGGGCAGTTGCTCATTGTCCTCTCAGGACCTCCCGTGTAGTCTCCCGCAGAGTTCCTTTCTGTCTCCCCTCTTGTTCGATGTGTACATGAGGCCTGGGCAAGGTCATTCAGAGGTTTGGGGTGAAGTGCCATCAGCATGTTGATGACACCCAGCTCTGTCTCTCTTTTTGATCCAACTCAGGCCCTGCAGTCTCAGTGCTTACCTACTGCCTGGCTGCTATTGGATCCAGACAAGACTGAGGGGATGATGGCTTATTGATGGAGTCTAACCCCCTACTGGTCAATCAGGTTTGCAGCATTGGAGTGCTTCTGGATCCCTTGCTGCACCTGGCGTGTCAGGTTGCGGCAGTGGCCAGGAGTGCTGTTCATCAATTCCATCTGGTGAGGCGGCTGTGACCTTTTCTTTCTAATTCATATCTGTACGCTGTTATCCCTGCTTTCATCACCTCGAGGCTAGATTACTGCAGCACACTTTACGTGGGACTGCCCTTGATGACGTTTTGGAAGCTGCAGCTAGAGCAGAATATGGTGGCTCACCTCCTTTCAGGCGTGAGGCACCGGAAGCACATTACACTGGTGCTCCGTAGTCTGCACTGGATCCCTGTAGCTTTCCTAGCACAATTCAAGCTGCTGGTTTGCCCGAAATGGTCTGGGCCCCATATATCTGAAAGACAACCTGTCCTTACATGCTCTATTGTGTCCACGCGATCGGCCGAGAGTACCTACCTGTGGGTACCATCTTTTATCAGGCATGTTCATATGGCGAGGTCTCGCAAGGAGGCGTTCTCAGCTGCTGCCCCGATTCTGTGGAACTCCCTTCCCCTGGAGGTTCAGTTTTCTGGAGGCGGTGTAAGACTTTCCTGTTTGTAAAGGCATTTGGTGAGCAGGGATAGGGAATGGGGGTTTAGGGTACGGTTGTAAGGAGGGGGGTTGGATGTGGGAAATGGGGAGGTGGTATTGGGTAGGATTTGTGGGATGGTTGGGGTTTTTAATTTTTGTATTTTACCGTTTTGCTGGATTGTTTTTTATATGCTTTATATATATTGTGAGCCACCCTGAGCCCTTTTTTTTTTTAGGGAAGAGCAGGATAGAAATTTAAATAAATAAATAAATAAATAAGAGGAGGAGTTCAAAAGAAGCTACCTTGTTAGAGGCTAAAGTCAAGGTTGCCTACCTGAACTGTTCAAATAGCATAAGTAAGTTTTCTGTCTAAATAATGAGATTGCCTGAGAGAGTGTGGATTTTTAAAACAAGAGAGCTTGAGATTCTTTTATCTGCATTTTTTGTTTCTTGGCCTTTTGTCTACATTTCAGTCTCATTTTGAAACTTTTTCTCCCATAACCCTAAAGGACAAAGCCCTTGTTTTAAAAAAACAAACAATAATAACTAGAAGGTGGAAGAAAACACCTAAAACATGAGCTTCTAGTTTTGATGCATTAGGGAGAAATAAGTTTACTTCAACCCAGTCATGTACAACCCAGTCCTAGGGTGTGATCCTCCAAGCAAAGGCTCACAATGCCTGTCTCTGGTACTTACCAATAATTGTTAATCATCTATTAAGAAAAGAGACTATAGCTATAATTCTTAATCCAGTTCCTCTGGGGAATAGACCACAAGATTCCAATGGAGTATTCTGGAATGTGTAGTTTGAAGACTGTGGCCTGTACGATCAAATATTATGTTCTCTACCTTTAGGGTTTCCAGATATCCCCTTATTTTACAACCCACATTTCAGAACAGATCCCACAGCTTCACAACTGTTGTTAATGTTGAACTATTGACCTAAGAGTCCTATCACTTTTTGTTCATGTGATAGACATTGATCAATGGGGTGGGCAGGGGGGCAGCTTATTTGGCTCTTTTTCAGTTCTTGGATCTGGCCACTGGATCCAGTTACTACACCCTAGCTCTGAAAGAATGAGTTCAGAGGAATGAAGCAGAGATGGGGGCATGCACTCAAGGGGTGTTTTTAAATGAGCAAGGCCGAGAGGAGCATGTTCATGGCCACTGAGTAACACAGCTGTGGAGCAGCCACTCAGGTGAAATGCGTGGGGAGGGATTCTAATAGTCAGCTCGCAACATGGCTACCTCAGCATCCACCTTGCACTCCCCCTGCCATGGGGAAACACACTGGACTGGCCTTTGAAAATGACATGTCCTGGGCATGAGCACAGGGAATCCCAGGCTCCCTACTGCTCATGGCTATTTCCTTTGAATTACAAAGGTCATGTCCCGTGGTCAGCAGCCCACAGCGCCTATGAGCAGAGAACCTATCTGCTGGTGTGGGTGGACGCCCCAGTTCATGTACAAGCAGGGGATGCGTGGACACCTGTGAACCATGCACTTTTTTGGCTTGCCCTGTATGGCACACCTGAGATTTCTCAGCAGTGCGCTGTAAGTGGGTGCTGCATGGTTCACAGGAGCATGCATCCCCATGCGCCACCTTCAGATGGGCGCTCAGACGAGCGGCTCTAGGCCCAGGATGTCCATGCATAGTAGCATCTCATCTAAAAACACCCAAGGCCAGGGGATGGGTGGACAGCATAGACTTATTTTATTTGTTTATTTATTTAATTAAAACAATTTTCTACCCAGCCCCTCCTGCTCCAGGTAGCCCATGATCTGGACCCTCCCTTTACTTTCCCCCATCCTGAGGACACTGCTTAAGCACCCTTAACTTCTATGGGGCCCTTAGCGCTTGCACTAATTTTCAATATGGTCCTCAAGGAGGGAAGAGGGTTCCCCTAAACTAAACACAAATACCCCTTGAGTCTGTAGAGATGGGAAAATTGAGGCGTGGGACAGGGAAAGGAGTTCTCCAGGCAGGGGAATGGGTGCTAGAGACCAAGGTCTCTTGGGGGAGCTAGCACAGCGTCCAGGCTGACTGGGTCCCAGACCATGCTCGAGAAGTCCCGCTTCTTCTTTGAGATGGTTCTGTCTATTCTTACATCTGGGTTATGCGCATGCGCATTCTAGCCGGCACACCACAGCAATTGGTTAATTTCAACTTGTGCTATATTCTATCCTCGCGCCACCTCCTATATATTGGCTTACCCTCTCAGAACCTGTCAGTTCCTTCTGTCCGCATTTATAATGTGGTACTAGCTTGCAACCACAGCGAAACAGAAAGAAACAAGATGACCTGGAAAGGTTTTAAAAGATGTCTTCAGTGTGATCATAAAATGCTGCAGAATGACCCACACGCCATTTGCCTACTTTGCTTGGGCATGGCACACGACCCAACTGATTATGAGCACTGTTTAGTGCTAAAACCTTGAGTGCGTTAAGACCGGAAACTGCGCTTACCTGCATTGCTTGCTCAGATGGATCAGCAACAGAAAAAGAGAGCAAAACTGGAGACTCTCAACATCGGCACCGGCAGTGGAGGCGGGGGTGGCTGTTCAACAGATTGAACCCCTGCAAACCCCATCGGGCACTAGCAGAGCCTCAGTGTCGACAACTCCTCCGACCCTGATGCCTTCTCAGACAGTTTCACCAACGGTGATCAGCATTTCCCAGAGTCAAGTGCTGTCACACTCCATGCAGCACAAGAAGGCAACAGCTAAAAGAAAGCACCTGACATCCCCCTCAACAGATGATGAGGGAGAGGATGTGTTTATTCCAGATGGGTTTTACAGTGAGCCCCACAGTGATTCCGAGGTGGATGACTCACCACAGAGTATGTATCCTAGAAAGACACGGCACCGAGAGGTGAACTTAGCAGACAGAAACCACGGAGGCACATGGGTCGTACAAAAAATAAATGAACCGCCCATACTCGAACAACAGAACAGAATACCTAGCACCTACAACTGATGTGTCAACAGCAGCTCCTGCAACACACCCACTCACAAGACAGTGAACAGAGCAAGGAACTGCCTACGTCACAAAACAGAGTGAGGGATGCAGTATCGGTGTGCAAGACAAGGAGCACGATGCCGACGCAATGCACCCCAGACAGGGGCATCCTGTCAGCAGCAGGAAGGGACAGCCCCAGGCCCATCAACAGAGAAGGGGTTAGTTCCCATTCAAACCCAAGGTGCAGAAGAAGGGGAGATACTAGAGCCTAGTCCTTGCTCATCACATGACGAGGTGCCAAATGCAGAGGGGAAGGAACCACCCCCCACTGAGGACCACAAACAATTTCATTTATACATGTGAAAAGTAGCAGAGAGCCTATCTCTCACAACACAGGCAGCAATAACGCATTAGCTGGATCTGGTATTTAACATACTTAGACAAAAGCAAAAATCAAAGGTGGTTTTACCTCTGTTGCCAAGATTGGCATCAGAAATACAAAAGCTATGGGCTAACCCAGCAGCTTTGCAACCTATATCACAGTCAGCTAGCATATTCTACCTTTCCTCATCAGAGGGCCACCAGGTTTACTTAAAACACCCAGCCCTAAACACATTGGTGGTCTCAGCATCCACAGAAAGAATAAGACGTGATATGGCTAAATCAACCCCATCAGAGAAGGCGGGGAGGAAATCAGATGCCATAGGGAAAAAGGTTTTTGCTTTGGCCACCATAATGGTCCATATTAGTAACTACATGTAGGTGATGGCTACCTACCAGTACCAACGATGGGAACAAATAAAGAGGTTTATAAATAAGCTACCTGAAGGGGATAGACAGGAAGTCATGGCTGTAGCTACAGATGGCCAGCAGACTAGTAAATAGTACCAACTATGGAGTTCCCAGCACGCATGCCAAATGGCGATGCGCATGGTAGCAACTTCAATACTTCTAAGAGTAAGTAAGTAATCGTTTTTATTTACATAGCCATTAGGCCATTGTAAAATAAAATTTTAAAGTAAACAGATTATTTCAGTCAACGTAAGATTAAAAATCACCCACAGACTACATCATATGTCAAGCAACTCTTTCTACAACCCTCAGGAAGCAAGGCTGCATTGGTCCCACAAATTCCACAGGTTTCTCCATTCACCAAATTTAATTGTTTAAATTACACATAAAACTTAATTCCCTCCATTAGAATTCCTTTTTAAATTAAGTACAAGGGTTAAGAACTTTGCCACATTTGAGGACAGTGTATAATCCATATCACTAAGAAGAAATTCATCTTTTGATATACAGAACCCTGGCAATTTTTGTAGGGGGGCAATAAAGATCTCCCTCCCCACCTGGTACAAAGGGCAGATTAATAAAATATGAGCCATCGATTCTATACATTTGTGTTGGATCTTGCTACAAGCCGGACAAAACCTCTCCTCCCACGGGGTGCCATTTAGTCTACCCTCCACTTACTAGAGCTCCTCCATACCAAATGTTGTTGACTGGTGAAAAAAGAAAATGTTTGCAGAAAGAAGTGCAGGAACTAATAAATAAACAGGCCATTGAGCCAATACCAGTCTCAGAAAGACTAACAGGTTTCTATTCATGATATTTTGCGATAAATAAAAAAGATGGAGGTTACCGCCCAATCCTAAATTGGAGGGTTTAAACAAGTATGTAGAATACACAAGGTTGAAGATGGTAAATCTTTGGACTTTGCGTGCATACCTAAAATAAGGGCAATGGTATGCAATACTGAATATGAAAGACGCAAATTTTCATATACACATACATCCAGACCACAGAAGGTATCTAAGGTTTTGTTCTGAGGGAAGTCCTTATCAATATGCATCTGTACCATTTGGCCTCTCCTCTGCCCCAACAGAGATCACCAAGTGTATTGCATCAGTCATGGCTATTTTAAGGAGAGCAGGAATACACATCTACTCTTACTTAAATGACTGGCTCCTAATAGGGCAGACATCAGCAAAGGTAAAAGATAGTTTGAGGACTACACTTGCATTATGTGAAAAGTTAGGACTATACATAACTTTAAACAAATCGGTATTGGAGCCAACGTAAACTGTAAGTATAAGTATATTGAAGCAGTGATAGACTCATGCAGGGCTAAGATATTCGCACCTGTAGAGAGGTATTTAGCGATTTAAAAAACAAGTTTAGAGGCTATAGGATCCCAAGACAATCAATACAATTTTACCAAAAACTACTTGGCCTAATGGCATCAGTAGCAAATATAACTCCTAATGCAAGGTTGAACATGAGACCGCTGCAGTGCTGTTTATCCAAAGTGCAAGGGATCAATTAAGAAATTCACATTTAAAACTGACTCTACCATGCACAATAGCCAAACTGTTACTGATCTGGCTGACTGATAGATATGTGCTACAGGGAATTCCTTTCAAGAAGAGGGCATCAGCCGCCTCGAGTCAACTTTGGTTGGGAGAGTGCAGGGTATAAATTAAAGATGAGAGAGAGAGAACTAACTACTACTGATGCCTCTCTTACATGTTGGGGGGCCCACATGAGAGACTACTGGGTAGCAAGAACATGGACTATGACAGAAGCAAAACGCCATATCAACTATTTAAAGCTGCTTGCGGTATGGAAGGCATTAAAAACATTCAACAAATGTATACAAGGTCAAATGGCACAAGTAGCAACAGACAACCGCACAGCAATGTACTTTACAGACAAACAAGGCGGTACGGGGTTGAGGAGTCTGAATGTTCTAACTCGCAACATGTGGCTATGGGCCATACACAGGGAACTGTCAGTATCAGCCAGACATGTGGCAGCCGCAGACAACGATAAAGCAGACACACTGTGTCGTCGTTTGATACAAGAACATAAATGGCAACTTTCAAAATGTGCCTTCCACAAACTAGAAGAGAAATTTAATTTTATTTATTAATTTATTTATTATAAAATTTGTATGCTGCTCCCTCCTGCCAAAAGCAATTTGGGGCAGCTAACAACATCTTAAAACAAATAACAAATACAATTAAAATCCCACAGTAAAAACAATTCACCTCCTACCTCTCCCTAACCCAACCCACCCACTCCCTCCAGGAAGGCATGGCAGAACAGCCAGGTCTTATATTGTCTATGGAAAGAGGGGAGGTCGGTGGTCAAGCGGACCTCCAGCGGGAGGGAGTTCCACAGCTGCGGCGTGGCCACAGAGAATGCCCTCTGCAAGGTCGACATCCGAGAAACCAGGGGGACCTAGAGGAGGGCGCCCCCAGCCGACTAATGGGGTCACCCAGGCTGTGATCTTTTTGCGACACAGCACAACAGCCTATGCGAAAGGTACTGCTCGAGGGCAGAGCAAGGAACACTCACTAGGGGATGCCTTCCAATGTCAGTGGACACAAGGCCTCCTATACATGTTTCCCCCGCTTCCCTTGTTGGCCAAGGTAATACAAAAAATAAGAAGGGAAAGGGCAAATGCAATTCTGCTTGTCCCAGAGTGGCCAAGACAAGCTTGGTATACGGAGCTTCGCAACATGACGTGCAAAACATATCATTTGCCATTACACATTGACTTATTGACCCAACACAGGGGAAAGTTGTGCCACCCAGATCTCGCAACTCTTTAGCACACAGCGTGGAGAGTTCAGTTGGGAGGAGGAGAATCTTGAATAATGAGGTCACTTGAGTGATGGAAAATTACATTACACGAAGGACCTATAAAAAAATGGAAAAGGTATATACATACTGGTTGTATGAACAGGGTATTAATCCCCAGATCAGTACCATAGATAATGTATTAGGACACATGTTGCATCTAGCAAAGAGAGGTTTGCAGCTTCCAACTATACAGGTACATGTGGCAGCAATATCACATTTCTTAAGTGTCCCAGGGCAGCGAACTCTTTCCACAGCACCAGAGGTGCAGAGCATGTTAAAGGGTATTAAGAATGCTTTCCCTAAAGTATTAAAACCAATCCGTGTGGGATTTAAATGTGGTATTGCAGGCTTTACTGATACCACCCTTTGAGCCAATGGCATCTACTGATCTAAAAAATATCTCGTGGAAACTGAGTTTCCTAATAGCCATAAACCACTCTTAGAAGGGTAGGAGAAATTAATGCAATCACGATCAAACACCCATATATGCAATTTGCAGCAGACAGCGTGATCATATCACTACATCCTGCCTTTCACCCAAAGGTAATGACATCATTCCATCTGAATACAAAAATGGTGCTACCGGTATACTATCCAAAACCACATGAGACAAGTGAACATAAAAGGTTACATACCTTAGATGGTAAACGGGCTTTACTGTATTACTTGAAGGCTACAGGTCCTTTCAGGAAAACACAGAGTACTTATTATGTCCTACTCAGAAAGGGGAGAGGATCAGCTCCCAAAGGCTGTCAAGAAGGATAGTATCCTGCATAATGCTATGTCTGGTTGGCTCGAGCACTAATGCAATAGAGGGTAGAAGAAGAGCACACTCCTCAAGGGCTCTAGCAGCCTCAATAGTGGCATGGGTGGGGGTGCCAGCAGATAAAATTTGTGAGGCAGCGACATGGTCTTCGCATAATACTTTAGTAAAACATTATTCTTTAGATTTATGCACACAACAATCATTGCCGAACGCCTCTGGCGCAAATCCCGCTCCCTCCCTGACTTCCTCTACTACAAATTCTCCCTCTCCTCGGCTATCTCCCTAGCTAGACAATGCTACTATGCCTCCAGGATTGAATCTTTCTCTCGCGACCCTCGCCGCCTCTTCTCTACTTTCGACTCCCTTCTTAAACCCCCCTGTCCTCCTCTGTCCTCTTCCCTTGCTGCTCAGGATCTTGCATCGTTCTTCACCTCAAAGATCGACAAGATCCATCAGGACATTGCCTCCCACCCACCTCCACCTCCCGTCCCACCCCCTCCCTCCTCCCCCCCTGCCTCTCTCTCTCTCGAGGAAATCTCTGCTCTGCTCTCTTCATCCAATCCCTCCACCTGCCCCCTCGACCCGATCCCCTCCCACCTCCTG
>QEPC01013134.1:650316-660625 GCA_003113815.1 Sphenodon punctatus | reverse complement strand
CTGCCCCCCATGCCTGGAACTCCCTCCCTGCCCACATCCGCCTTGCCTCCTCCCTCCGCTCCTTCAAATCCCTCCTCAAGACCCACCTTTTCCTTGCTGCCTTTCCCAATGCCTGCTAGTTGTTCCCCATATGCCCTCCTCTGCAGACTGCTGCAACCAACCTCTTTGTAACCAAACCAAGCATACGCACCTGAGACTTCGCATCCACTTGAATGTTTGTTTGTCTTCTCCCCTGTCTCTCCCACTGTCCCCTCTCCCTGTCTCCCCCCCTTTGTCTTTTAGATTGTAAGCCACCGGCAGGGACTGTATCTAATTCTATGTTCTGTACAGAACCAGGTCACACGACTGGCGCTATATAAATGTTTATAATAATAATAAATAATTGGTTGTGGGAAATGCAGTTTTAAATACAGTGTTAAATGAACCAAATAAAGACAGAGTCTGAAGAAATAGGTTGTGTTCAAAGACCTTTATTAAAGGATATACCATGTCAAGATATACAGGAATTCCACCCACCTCCATACCTAGCTTGGAAATCACCCAGATGTAAGAATAGATGGAGCCCACTTGAAGAAGAGCAGGTTATTGCCTTGTAAACAAGGTTCTTCAAGATGGCTCCATCTATCCTTACAAATCTCACCCAACCATCCCCACAACAAGGGAATTCAAAGGCGTTGGAAGGAACTGGCAGGTTCTGGGAGGGTGAGCCAATCTGTCGGAGGTGGTGAAGGCCAGAAGGTAGCACTAGTTGCAATGAACCAATTGCTGTGGAGTGCCGGCTAGGGAAGGCTGCGCAGGCACCCAACTCAGATGTAAGAACAGACGGAACCATCTCGAAGAACCTTGTTTACAAGGCAGTAACCTGCTCTTCCCCCTGGGTTTCTTTCTCCTGGCAGCGCGTGTGGGGCCAGCGCTTGGCTGCTAAACTCGGAACTCTGGTCGTGAGGGCAGCGCGGCGGAGCCGGAGCAGACACCGCGCCGCTCCCCGCTCGCTCGGCGGAGGGAGGAGCCTTCTCGGGGGCCAGTTGCAGGCACTCCGAGACGGCGGCAGGTGGCGCCGATGGCCCCAGAGCGAATGGGGCCGGGTGGTGAGAGAGCGCGCGGCACAACTTGCTTGGCGCGAGTGGCAGCCGGGGCTGGCTCGGCGGGATCCGGCTCCAGCTCTAGCTGCAGGAGGGAGCGGGGAGCAGCCCGCAGGGGAGGTAGGATTCGCAGCTGCTGCTGCTGCCACTGCCGCGTGCGCCCCAGGAAAGCCCCTGTCGCCAGCCGTCTCCCCCTTACCTGGCTACTCTGCCTCAGGCGGTTCCCCTTACCCCGGCTCTCATGCCGGGAACCCGCCGCTCCTTCACTCCGGCGGCATCCCGCTTCTCTAACCCCTCCTCCCCCCGACGCCTGCTGCTTCCCCCGTTGCTAGGCAGCCCTGGAGCTCCCCAGCCTCCGGAACTTCTGGCTTTGCCTTCCCAGCGGCTCCGGGACCCCATGGCTCCCCGCCACCTCTTCCTTCCTCCCTCCCCGGGCAGACTTTGCCTCCCGCGGTGCCTCTAGCGGGAACCTACTTATCCTCTTTGGACGCGGTGGAGCCCCCGGGCACTCCTCCCCGTATCCATTCCCTTAGGGAGCACCTCCTGGGGCGCGCTCTCCCTTCCGGGAGCCATACACACCTCCCCAATCCCATAGCGCCCACCCCTCTGTTCCCTGGCCCCTGGCCCCTGTTAGCTAGCAGGCCGGGGGGCTGTGCCAGTCCTGCTCTGGGCACGTTCTGGCAGGAGATCTTTGCAGCATGTGGCGAGCTTGGGCCAGTGCCATCCCTTTCTGGTGCCAGAAGCCTTAGACTGGATCTTCCTTAGGTCAGGCACACTCTTGTACAGTACCAGGCAGGCACAATACAGTGGGGTGTAGGTTTCTCCCTGGGTGTCTTAATCGTTGCAGTAATACACATAATACTTAGCTTCCTTATAACCTATAACTTGGATAAAATGTTGTCACTGGTTAAAATGATCGGTGGTAGTTTCCCCATTGACTTCAATGGATTTAGGATTGCAGCTAGCTTGTCTGCTAATTTGAATGGTGTATGGTGTGGCAGGAAAAAAGTTATTCGCCCTAAGCAGGAAACTTTATTTGTTAGTAACGAAAAATCATCAAGTAAGTCTTCCAGTTTTTAAGATCACCTATTATTTATCGTAGTAAAAGCTAGCTAGAGTTTCTTCTTGTTCTACCAGTAAAGACAGCCCTGCCACCTCATTTGCCTGCTTCTGACAGCCCTGTTTGTACTTTATTCTGCAGTTATTTTTGCAAGCATACTTTACTTCAACTGAAACAGCCACTGCTAGCTACTTGCTCCTTTAAATTTTCCCTCAAGATCCACTTACACTGGAAGAAATGATAATTGATAATGAATTGTCAAGTGCTGGTGGCCCCAGTTATGCAAATTTGATCAAGTTTGTGATCACGTTTATCAATGTGTATGATCAAGTTTATGGACGAGCAGTTCCTTTGACTTATTAAAAAAAAAATGTTATTCTTAAAATGTGTTTTTAGGACTGAGATGTTAGACTGAAGCTTTTTGGGCATAGTGACCACTGACTACAGTTTCTGTTTGCAAATAATGCCTTATGCATTGTGAATGCTATCTGGTGATTGCAGTTACGTGCAACTCTGAATTAGATACATGAAGTTGGCATGTACTCATGATTACATGTTTGTAATGTAAGTGGCACATCATGTCTGATGTGAAGTCTCTATCCAATACCCCATCTTCTTTGAGTTTGGTGGCTTTAGTATATTTATTGGAAATAATTTCTTTGTGTGTACCTTAGCTTCTAGCCTTAATACTTTGTTTTGTTTTTAACAGATTTATTTTTTACTTACACTGCTTTTAAACGAGGGCGCGCTGAAGCGCCTCCCAAACGCCGCATTAAAGGAAAGCCTCCGGAAGTGACGTTCTCCCCGTTGCTGGCGGCGGCTGGAGACATGGGGCTTTGCAGCGGCGCGTTCTTAAGACTTCAGTTATTAGGCTTAAGAACGCGCCGCTGCAAAGCCCCGTGTCTCCAGCTGCCGCCGCTGCCGGCAACGGGGAGAACGTCACTTCCGGCGGCTTTCCTTTATTGCGGCGTTTGGGAGGCGCTTCAGCGCGCCCTCGTTTAAAAACAGCCTAATTGTATTCTTAATGTTGTATATCCCTCAATACAATTGGAAACCTTTTGTCTTAACTGACTCTACCCTAGAACTTTTAATATGTATTGTGTGTATGTGGGCTGCAAAAAATTTGATAAAATTGTTATATTTTCTTTTATGTAAAAACAAAAAGTGAATTAAAATTTCTTTCAAAAAGTGTGAGGGGAAAGATAGGGAAGGAACTCGGAACCATGACACTCGGGAGACGGTGGCCGTTCTTAAATGGGAAACGCCCATGCAGGTCCACCCATTCTCCAGGTGTGGGTGGGCACACGCACCTGTGACCAATGCACTGCCCACTCATGCCCACGCACGGAGCATCGGAGAAAACTCTAGATACTCTGTGTGGGGGCAGGAGTGGTCAGTGTGTAGGTAGGGTTGCACACCCATCCTGCCCCCCCTCCCCTCACTGGACATCTGTGGGCACTCTGCGCTGCGCACACGGACCCGCTTCTGAGTCCCCAGCCATGCCCATTTAAAAATGGCCTGTGTTAGGCTGATCAGTTTATGTGAAGGCCGGGACAGAAAAATGACTGGAGCAAAAACCTTGTGTGCAACATATTTCTCATACTTTCAGCCAAGAAATCAGCACCATTTTAATCCTAGGCTTTACCCTTCAAAATATTTTTTTGTATTCTATAGTTCTGTATGAAGGAAATGGATCAAACATTAAAAGACTGCAGAAACAACTGCAGATGATAAAGACGATAAAGTTATTGTGCCATTTCTTTTTATTAAATGTACCACATTTTTGGCAATAAGTAGTTTTAATACTATTTGGCGGGATTACGGCAGACAGAATTTGTAGCGTGAGTGTGAGTGAAATGAAAAAAAAAATCTTAATTTTCATCTTTGAAAAAGGCGACTAAAAGGAACACGGAGAGTCAAAACGCAAGCAAACCATCTTATCTTAAATTAAATGATTATAATGATTAACTTGTGTAAACTGAATAGTACTGAAAGAATGCTTTAATACTGAAATATTCAATTTATCAGCTTCATGGCCATGAGAGGTAATGCTAACATTAACGGGGTTGATTATGGAGATATCTGTGTGATTACATGATAATATTGCTTTGATGTAGTTAATTGAGTAGGCAGTTATAGGCAGTATTTATTTAAATACATTTTTATGCTTAAAGATTTCAGGCTCATTCATGGAGTGACTGTCAGAGTTAATAAGAAATCAAGTAAAATGTTGCTCATTTCATAATGTGTGTTGTCTTTTGGGCCCCTTCAACGTGCATTTTAAAAATAAGAAGTCGAAGAGAAAACAATTGTTTTGCAATCTGCTAGTGTGGACTGCTCACCTATTACTAAAGCATTACTCAGTCTGCAGATAATATACAATTTGTTTCCCTTCCTCTTCCGATCTTTTCCGCACTCACCTTAAGTCCAAAAGCAACGAAGAAGAGGACTTGGGAGTTCAAATCTGGCTCCTGTCACAAGCTAGAAAGGCTAGCGTGCTGAACAGGACCAAAGCCAAAGCTCCCTCCCATCAGGATGAGCTCCCCTTCTTTCCTTTGCTAGATTTGATGATGTATGTTGTTTAGTGAAATTGGCTTATTTTTTTGTTTTTACTTTCCCCTCTCAGAAAAGCCTATTTGGTCTGACGTTTTTCACAGGGTTAGTTATGATGATGATTGAATTTCATATATAATCCTTGTCTGGTTTCTTTCGTAAGTGTTTAATAGGAAGTCTTTGAAATTGGGCTATGGCTGAAATACTACTTTTGACAGTCATAAATGCTATTGTTGATTGCTGCCACTCTTTTAAAAGAAATTATTTGCATTCACAGTTTTTGTGAAGAAGAGAATGATGAGGAGATTTGGTACAATGAATCATTTGGGTAGGATTTTGCTGCTATTCGTATTATAAATGACAGTTGACACATTGCACAAGCAAGCCAAATGGTTGAGGGCCACGCACACACACTCCCTTTTTCATCCAGAGCCACCTTCCTTGGTCAGATTTCATCCTTTTATTAATCTTCTCCATAAGCAGCCACACTTCTTTCTCATTTTTCTTACTCAAGCTCCTTTTTCCTGTAAAATCTTGAAAAATTTAGGAAATGGATAAACACAGGACTTGTACAGAAACAGTTACACGCAATACACCTGCCACAAAAATATAAACATGAGGACCTGAAAAGCTAACCTACCTGTTCATGCACAGGCCTTGGCATTGGGTGCAGCCACACAAGCTCCAGCATGCCTGATCCCCGCACGGACAACCGCTACCACCATTCTTTATTTATTTATTTTCCACATTTCTATGCCACCCCCTCCTGCTTACGCATCTTGGGGTGGCTAACAACATCTTAAAACAAAACAAATAAAGTAAGTAACTATAACAACATGAAAGTAACCCATGCAGAGAAAAAAAACCCAACCCTAACCTAGCCCACCCACCCACACACCCGTCTCCCCCATCAAAGTCCCGGTGGAACAGCCAGGTCTTTTACTGTCTTCGGAAAGAGAGGAGGTCTAAGGACAGACGGACTTCCAACGGAAGGGAGTTATACAGCCGTGGAGCGGCCACCGAGAACGCCCTCCTCATAGTTGATACCCAGGAAATCTGGGGGACCCAAGGAGGGCGCCCCCGGCTGACTGCAGAGCCCAATCCAGGACCTGGAGGGTGAAGTGCTCCTGCAGATAAGTGGGGCCAAGGCTGTTCAGGGCTTTAAAGGTCAAAAACAACACCTTGAATTGGGCCTGGAAGACTATCGGCAGCCAGTGCAGAGAACTGAGCACTGGAGTAATGCACTCATGACAAATTGTCCCCCTAAGGACGAGGCTTTGGGGCCAGCACGGAGAGCAGGGTAGATGGTCGCCCCTCCCCATGGGGAAGCTGAACGTGCTGCTGTTGGCCATCCTGCTATGCCCTGGGACAGGCTGAGGCATTGGCCACACGAGGGGCCCTGCCCGCCCACTATCCTGCCGCCAAGCTGTGACATGGCTGCATGGGATTAGAGAGAACACCTGCTACTCAAAGCCCTGCAGTGGACCTTGCCATGCAGTGGGGTAGACAGGGAATGGGCACACAAGCGGCGGCGCACTACTGCACATTGGAAAACCTTATCCCACTTTGGGTAAAGCTGCTATGCGCTGCATCCCCAGACATTTTCTGAGTCCAGTACCAGCCAGCTGCCTGCCCTGCCACGTGGTGAAGGGAAGATTTAGCAGCTTTCGGGCAAACGATTTAAATTTTTTATTTATTTAAACAATTTTCTGTCCTGCCCCTCCTACTCCAGGCAGCCTGGGGCGGTCCACATCATAAAAACACATAAAATCCATAACAATAAAAGAAAAGGAAAACAAAAGCCACTCCCCTCAAACCTAACCCCCACCCTACACCCCATTTCCCTTGCCAAAAGCCAGTTGGAACAGCCAGGTTTTACACATACGGCAGAAGGAAGAGAGATCTGAGACCAATCGGGCCTTGTCCGGGAGGGAGTTCCACAGCCTAGGTGTGGCCACTGAGAATGCCCTCTCCATAGTGGCCTCCCGGGCCAAATGAAGGACCTCGAGAAGGGCGTTTCCAGCGGACCGCAGAGGTTGTTCCAGGGCATGGGGAGTGAGGCGATTCTGCAGGTAAGTTGGGCCAAGGCCATTTAGGGCTTTATAGGTCAAAACCAACACCTTGAATTGAGCCCAGAAAAATATTGGCAGCCAGTGCCGAGCCCGGAGCATTGTTGTAATGTTCTCATGGCGGCCTGACCCCACGAGGAGACGGGCCACCGCATTCTGCACTAGCTGCAGTCTCTGAACCATCACCATGGGTAGCCCCATGTAGAGCACATTGCAATAGTCCAGTCTCAAGGTAATGAAAGCATGGATGATAGTGACCTGGCTACTATCTGAAACATACGGCCGAAGCTGTCGCACCAGATGTAATTGGTGGAATGCACTCCTCGGCACAGTCCCCACCTGGAGGTCCAGGCGGAGCTGCATATCGAGGAGCATGCCCAGACTGCATTCCTGGAAAGCCAGGGGAGGGCGGATCCCGTTAATGACAGGAGCTGCCCCATCCACTGCCTTACCTACTACCATCACCTCCATCTTGTTGGGATTCAACTTCAGTCGGCTTGCCCTCATCAGTCCCCCACAGCCACCAGATGTCGGGTAAGCACTGAGACTGCCGGGCCTGGGTCGGACGAAAAAGAGACGTATAGCTGGGTGTCATCAGTGTATTGATGACAACGCACCCCATACCGTCTCACAACGTCACCAGGTGGCTGCATATACACCTTGAACAGGAGAGGGGACCGAATGGAGCCCTGCGGGACTCCACACATGAGATCTCGAGGGGACAAAAAACAGTCCCCGAGCACCACACACTGAGTTCTTCCGACCAGGAAGGAGCGGAACCATTCAAGAATGAGCCCGCCCACCCCATCTCGGTCCCGCAGGTGAGTCACCAACATCTCATGGTCAATGGTATCTAAAGCTACCAACAGGTCTAACAGAATTAGTAGGATTGAATGGCCCTGATCCAGTTCATGGCAAAGGTCATTGACCAAGGCCACAAGTGCCGTCTCAGTGCCATAGCCCGGATGAAAGCCGGGCTGTGCGGGGGCCAGATAACCGGTGCGATCCAGATGCCCCTGCAACTGCTGAGCCACTACCCACTCAATAACCTTTCCTAAAAAGGGAAGGTTTGAAACCGGCCGGTAGCTGGCGAGGGAATCCATGTCAAGTGATGTTTTTTTGAGCAGAGGCCACACTATCGCCTCTTTGAGGCAGCTCGGCACTCTGCCCTCCCGAAGGGATGCGTTGATCACCCCCGCCAGCAGCAGCCCCATTTGTCTCCCGACTGGCCATAACCAGCTATGATGGGCCTGGGTCAAGTTCACAAAAAGTGGCCCTAACAGTCCCAAGAACATCCCCCACCGCGGCAAATGACACCAACTGGAAATGATCCCACGAAACTGGACCCGGTGGTGCTTCCACAACCTCTGGCTCACCCATTGCAGAAAGTGCGGTGTCGAAGTCGTGGTGAATCGGTGATTTTCTCAGTAAAATAATCAACAAACATGTCACAGTGGGCACTAGATGTCTCCAATTTCAGGCGGAGAGAGGGAGGACCGACCAACCCCCTCACCACTTGGAAAAGCTCTGCTGGATGAGATTTAGCAGAGGCTACATGGGCAGCAAAAACTCCTTTTTTGCTGCCCTTACAACAACGGCATAGAGCTAGTTTACGTGCCTATGTTGCAATCGGTCGACTTCAGCACGTGAATGAAGCCACAGTCGCTCCAACCGCCGCCCCTCACACTTCAACAACCTCAGGTCCTCCGACATGCTCGCAGGAGGAAAAGGATCTGGGAGTGATTGTGGACAATACACTGAAATCCTCAGCCCAATGTGCAGCAGCAGTCAAAAAAGAAAACAGAATGTTAGGAGTTATTCGCAAAGGGATAGAGAATAAAACTGAGGATGTCATAATGCCTCTATACAAATCGATGGTGTAACAGCACCTGGAATATTGTGTGCAGTTCTGGTCACCTCATCTCAAAAAATACATAGCTGAACTAGAAAAGGTACAGAGAAGGGCAACGAGAATGATAAAGGGTATAGAACGGCTTCCGTACTAAGAGAGGCTTGACAAGTTGGGTCTCTTCAGCTTAGAGAAGAGAAAACTGAGAAGGGGACATGATAGAGTGGTATGGAATGAAGTACTTTTTCACTCCATGCATAATTAACCTATGGAATTTGTTGCCAGAGGACATTGTCAGGGCCAGTAGTATAGCTGGCTTTAAAAAAGGACCAGATTAGTTCTTAGAGAGTAGGTCCATTAATGTCTATTAACCAAGTAGCTTACGGGATGAACTTCTTACTGTTCAAAACTGGGAGTGAACAACGGGGAATGGATCGCCTATTGTGACTGTTGGTTCTTCTCCCATGCGATTGAGATTGGCCACTGTTGGAGGACAGGATGCTGGGTTGATGGGCCATTGGTCTGACTCAGTATGGCACTACTTATGTTCTTACGTAAACCGTGGAGGCCTGAGGAGCTGCTGCTGGGTTAGCGGATGCCTCAGAGCCTTCCGGTCGATGGCCTCCACCAACAAGGTGTTCCATAGCGCCATGAGGTTATCAAATGGGCGGTCGTCGAGATCAGAGGGTATCTCCCCAAGAGCATTCCGTAACTGCTCAGGTTCCATTAGTCTCTAGGAGCTAACCTTCTGAATCTGTTCCACATCCCTCCGGGGCCAGACATGTGCCAAGCGACGTGCTTGCAGGAGGTAATGATCTGTCCATGAGAGAGTCTCTGCTGACACCTCCCCCATCAGTGGATCCCCCGCCTCAAGGCCAGTGCAAAAAATCAGGTCCAAGGTATGTCCCACATCATGTGCTGAGCTGCTGACAATTTGGGACAGGCCCATGGTGGCCATGAACCCAAGCTCCGCCACGACACGACTGGTGTCAGCATGAATGTTGAAGTGCCCTAAGACCAAAGTCTTCGGGGAACGCAACACCACGTCCGACACCAGCTCCATCAGAACGTGTAGGGATGCTGTTGCATCCCCGCTCTGTCCCCCACCAAATCAAACACAAGATAGAGGCCATCTACACGCGATATGGCCTGCACCGGATACTTCATGACAGACCACGAATCCCTAAACACAGTGGCTACACTGCCCCCGCTCCCCCCGTCCCTCCGACGAAGGCTGGTGCTGCACGGAGTACCCGGCGGGAACAAGGTCAGCCAAAATAGGCCCCGACTCATCGTCCAACCAAGTCTCCGTAATGCACACGAGGTTGACATCGCAGTCCCAGGATTAACTCCCGGATTGTGAAAGATTTATTAACCATGGACCTCACATTCAACAGCATCAAACCCAGGTCAGGGGTTCTCTGATCTTGAACCACCTCATCACCCACCTGGGAGTGGGTGCCTGCCCCCCCTCAAGGGTCTCATACCCCTCCCAAAGGGACCATATCTCCCTTGTCCCATCACAACCTCTATGGCTGCACCCCCCCATCTGCTCCACCCAGCTGGCGTGGGAGATCCCCACCCCCCTGAACCCACCATCCCACTTCCTCTCACTAAGTGGGATTTACACCCCCCAGGACCTCCCCCCCCCCCCACCCAACCCGGGGAAAAGGCCCCCCCCCCCCTCACCCAAACC
>QEPC01013134.1:637676-647758 GCA_003113815.1 Sphenodon punctatus | reverse complement strand
GGGCCCCCCCCCCCCCCCCTTCAAACTGAGGGAAAGGTCCCTCACCTCCCTAACCCAATCCCACTCTGGCCCCCCTTTCACCGGGGCAGGAGATCTTCCCAATAACCGCCCAACAAAACAAACAAAAAATAAACTTCAATACCCCCCCTCCCTGAAATAACCACTCCTCACAAACCTTCCCTGGACCGTATCATATGGTAAGACTGCCTGGAGTGGGGTAAGGCCGCCCAGGGTGTGGTAGGTGAATTGTGTGGCTGTACCCATTATAACTACTGTATATTACAGCCAGCGTACTACAACCTTTTCTAATTAGTTGAAAAGCCATCGGTTTTTAATTTTCCTTGTGCAAAGACCTGTTTTCCAAACTACTCTTCTAACAGAGCTAACACTTGAGCTAACACTTGAACCAAGCAACTCAAACCTTTTCAGGAAAATAATCTAGAAAATGGTGGTATTCGAAAGAGGGAAACAGGGTATGGAGGCATTTGCAGCTATGGAGAAGACTTAGGGCTGCTTTCAGACCCCCTCCACCCGTGCATACTCTGGCTGCAGGAGGGAATGTGCAGTCAGATTATGCACAGGGATTGGCCGGTCTCAAAGCCCCTCCCTCACACCTTTGCCAGCAGACACGCGAAGGGATGCAGAGCTTGATTTCCTGTTCTGCATCCCTGTGCGTGATTGCTGGCAAAGCCACGCATGGGGGCTTTCAGAGCAGCCGATCCCCGTGCATATTCTGGCTGCACATTCCCTCCCACAGCCCGAATATGTGCCGGGGGGGAGGGAGGGGAAGGTCTGAAAGTGGCCTTAGTTGTGGGAGGACTAAAATGGTGTGAGACTTGTTTAGGTGATGCAGGAGGATTTTGGAATGTATTGCCTTGACCAAGAATAAGGAAGATGCAGCATGACACCTTCCCAGTATCTCTTTCACATAGTTAGCCTGTAAATCTAGACATCGCTCAACTGTATTGAAAACTGTCCCCAAAGGCTCTAAAGTGTTTGTCTAAGAATCTTCAAATTTTAAATTTTGAGAACTGTGTTGTTTTCAGCTTGACCGCATCCTTGTATTGTTGGCTTTTTTAGAACCGCTTAAGTGTAGAGCTGTATATAAACTGTATTTTCTAACAGCTTTTAAGGGTGACTCATTGTTAGTGAGAATGGAGCCAATAATGCAGCTGTATATTGATTTACTCTGAAAGTTGACTTTCTACATACTGGTTTGGCTAGAAGCCTATCTTCTTGAAAATCAAAGCTCAGATTCTGCAAGAAGGTAATAATACATCAAACGTCTGTGTGGATGTTGTTAATGCATGGAATTTTGGCTTACAGAGGTAAAAGTGACTACCATTATGCTGAAATACCACAGAGAATATCTGCTAAATCACACATTTTTCAGTATCACATTTTTTCTGTCTTGCATCTTTAATCGAACCTGTATCCAAAAATGCCAGTTGGCATTGAATTCAAGATGTGCAATGCTACAACTTAAGAAAAAAAATGGATATAAATTAAATATTTAATTATTACACAACTAATGGGGTGCTGATGACTTAAATTCATATAGCACCTTTTGTGCAGAAGTATTTCAAAGTGTTCTATAAACTATGAATCTCTTCACCTATCACTTAAATTCATGAAACACAGTGATTCTTTACATGACCATAACATTGCACAATAGTCTGGGACAGAAAGCGATGAATAATACGCAATCCTTTTGAAACTGTTGTGGGAGGTTCAGATAGAGCGACTGTGTTTACTCTGGCTCCAGTCCTGCAAACAGAGCCAGATGTGTGGAGAACTGCCTAGAGTTGTTCCGGGTGGTGAGGGGGCTGATCAGTCCAGCCTCCCTCCGCCTGGACGTAGAACTATCAAGTGCTTGCTGTGATTTGTTTGTGGACTTTTTTGCGGATAAAATTGTTAAATTCACCACAGTTTTGATGCAATTTTTTTTTAGCAGATAATGGGGTCAGAGGCAGTAGAAGCCCCTTTTTGTCCTGTTTGGTTGGATGAGTTTCAGGTCGTATCGCCCTTGGATATGGGGGATACTCTTGGGACTGTTCGAGCCACCCATTGTGAGTTAGATCCATGCCCGTCCTGGCTGGTTAAGACATTGGGGCCATTGCTGGTGGGGATAGTCAGCACCTCCCTTAGGGAGAGCAGGGTGCCGGGCTGCCTCAAGGAGGCAGTGGTGCAGCCCCTACTCAAGAAGCCATCTTTGGACACTGGCATCCTTGCAAGCTATCGGCAGGTCTCTAACATTCCCTTTTTAGGGAAGGTTATTGCCGAGCCACCACCCGTTCAGCTTCAGGAGCATTTGGACCGGGTCAGCTTTCTCGATCCCTCGCAGTCGTGCTTTCGTTCAGGTTATGGCACGGAGAGTGCACTTGTGGCCTTGGCCGACGACCTCTCCCGTGAATTGGACTGGGGTCGTTTGACCATGTTGATCCTGTAAAATAAAACAGAAAAATATAACACTGTTGGATTATGAGTTGCTGGTGACGTGACTGCGGGACTGGGCAGGGATTAGCGGGACGGTGCTTGAATGGTTCCGCTTTTTCCTGGCTGGGAGAACGCAACGTGTGGTACTGGGGGATTTTTAATCCCCATCCCCCCGGGGTGTCACGTGTGGGGTTCCGCAGGCTTCTGTCTTATCCCCTCTCTTGTTCAATGTGTACATGCAGCCTTTGGGGAAGGTTGTTAGGGAGTATGGGGTGAGATGCCATGAATATGCTGATGAAACCCAGCTATATCTCTCATTTTAATCCGACTCAGGCCCGGCAGTCTCGGTGCTTACCCGGTGTTTGTCCGCTGTGGGGGATTGGATGAGGGCGAGCCTCCTGAAATGAAATCTTGACAAGATGGAGCTGATGGTTGTGGGAAGGGCCAAGGGAGTGATGGCCCCCTTCATTAGTGGGGTCAGCAGTCCCTTGCTTTCTCAGGTCTGGAGCTCTGTCTGGATGTCCAGCTGGTGGCTGTGGCGAAGGGGGCATTTTGCCAGTTACATCTGGTGCCTCGGTTTAGGCTGTATGTCTCGGACTCGGATCTGGCCACAATCGTCCATGCCTTTATTACCTCAAGACTGGATTACTGCAATGCACTTTACATAGGGCTACCCTTGACGTTGGTTCGGAAACTGCAGCTGGTGCAGAAGGTGGCGGCCTGTCTCTTGACTGGGATGGGCCGACACAAGCACATTACACCAGTGCTTCGCTCTCTGCACTGGCTGCTGATCATTTTCCGGGTCCAATTCAAGGTGTTGACCTTTCAAGCCCTAAACGGCTTGGGCCCTACCTACCTGCAGGACCACCTCACCCTCCGGGTCCTGGATCGGCCCCTGCAGTCGGACAGGGGCACCCTCTTTAGGGGTTCCCGGGTGTCTACCATGAGGAGGGCATTCTCTGTGGCTGCGCTGCGACTGTGGAACTCCCTCCTGTTGGAGGTCCACTTGGTTACTGACCTCCCCTCTTTCCATAGACAGTGTAAGACCTAGCTATTCCGCCAGGCCTTTCCTGAGGGAGATGTGGGTGGGTGGGTTGGGGTGAGGGATGGGTGTTATACTGTTTTTAATTGTAGTTATTACTGTTGTTTTAATATGTGTTTAACTGATTTTAATACGTTGTTAGCTGCCCCGACATGCCTGAGGCAGGAGGGGACAGCATATAAATTTTAGTATAAATAAAATCTCCATTATTCAGTAGGGCTCAGTGAAGGAGCATAAATGGTTCTGCATTAATCTTTGTGGGATTAAGGTCGTAGTTGCTTAAACCTGGGAGGTAATACTGTTACTTTAAAAGCCATGTAAGCTGTGACTACAGTTGGTCAGGAAAGAGCTAGCGTATGGGGAACAAATTGAGTCATATGTGAGGTAAATGTTTTCCTGTTGGTTTTGAAATGACCGAGTTGGTATCTTGCAAAGTGTCTCCTATTTTTTTTAATGGGCATCCTTTTAAGATTATATAGAATGTCGGGGCTGGTGTTACCACATGGGGACTGCCCTAGGTTCTGTTCTTTTCTTTACTTTCGCTACCCCCCCCAAACATGGCTCCCATTTTCACTGGAGCAGAGTGCGATGCCCCATTCCTTCCCAGTGCGACTCCAAACTCTAGGGCCCTGCAGAGGGTGCCCCCAAATGATTGGGTGGATGTGGAAGGGGCCACCAGTAGTCTCACATTTTATCTTTGCCCTACCTAGGCCCTGCAAATTCTAAGGCCGGCCCTGTAGAATGTACTTTAAGTGTAATGAGTTGATAAAATTTGTAAAATAAAATAAATAAAGAACAAAAATATTTTCACAATGCTATATTTATAATACAATATGGAATCCCTGCCAGGTAATTAGATTTGTGCAAGCTGACCTTTAGTTTACAAAGTTAAATAAAAATTCAAGCAGTACAGAGCTAGATTATTTCTCTGTGCAGAAGAGGCTTTAATGAGTAACTAATTTAGGCTGTATTTGTTGCATTTCTTTGAACAATCAAGAAAGAGACACGTCAGTAACATGTCTTGACTACCTCATATTTGACACATCTCCAACTGAATTAATCATTTGGTATAAAAGGAGTAAAGTCCGTATAACAGGAAATTGTCATAGGATTTAATGTCCCAAGTTTTCAAACAAGCTTGCATTGTTGTGTATTGGAGTTTTATTATGGAATTTATGAAAATAAATCTGGATAATATAGGTAGCACTGTCCTGTAGCATGGTGTTTTATTGACATTTTCCTCTGAGACTGTGGGAATATTAACCTTTAAAGTTTGTGTTAATGATTATTTTAATAAAAAAGATAAACTAATCCAAACACTACATCACCTGGTTTATACTATGCTTATTTATTTGACGTTTTTTCTCTACGCATTTTTGTGTGAATTAATCTTTTGACTGCCTTCATGAGTGGAGTCCAATTGGCTTGTAAGTCTTGAAAGAATTTCTTAGAAATAAATACGTAAATGAAACATTAATATTGCAAAGTTAGAAGAGCATGTTCAGTTAGTGTCTCAGTGCATTGATACTATGATAATCTTTAATTATTTAATCATATATTATTTCATTGCTTTCCATTTGTCTGGTTGTGATGAAGTCAAAGCAACTTAAAACCATGTATGCTCAAAGAATAACAGAATAGTACAGCAAATGCATCTTTTGCTATAGCTATGGACTAGAGTCATCAGTGGATTGAGAGCTGGCCTGTCTCTGCTCAGTTCTCTGAACAAATCACTAGCAAGGGAATTTTGACCATGTTTACAGAAAACAGTTGCCCTTCCTCTCTGGCAGTGGGTTTTTGATGTCATTCCTGCACTATCCCAGGGCAATTTGACAATTGTGTGAGAGCACAGCTTCTCTATCAGGAATAAATTGGTCAAAAGCAAGTTGCTCTGGAGCAATTGTTTGTGTGAACAAAATTATCCTCAATTACTCTAGGGACAGTTGCCCACTTGCCCTGGTGTGTGGTGTGATCACATATGTTTTGCTTTCTGTGCCCCAAAAGCAAAATTTGGGGATGTGAATGCTGTGCTTCAGAGAAAATATCCTAACAAAAGTGTTTCATCTAGACATTCCCTATGGGGGCAGGAGCATAAGCCCCTTCCTTTTCTTAATGCTCCTGCAACGTCTGCCCCTGCTTCTCCATCTACCCAGTGTCAGGAGAGTGAAAAGGACTCTAAACTTCGGGGCCAGATCCAGGTATATGCAGGCTGTGACTGCAAAGGGTCCCAGGTGTTGGGGTACAGCTTACAGACACCCCCCTGCCAATACATGGAGTTGTGAAAGAAGCACTGGCATCAAACAGTTTCATGGCGCTTTAAACATGGAGGAGTCTGGCCTGTGGAGACCCTGCAGCAATTTGGGAGGGATTAATGATGCCACTTTGCATGATCCCTATCTTCCCAAGACCCAAAAATTAGCAACCAAAAAACCCGACAATAATGGGTAAAACTGGAATATACGAACTGGAAATAGTGCTTAGCTTTACAACTGATATTTATTTGTGCTGCAGGTTTTAGTTTTGTGTGTTTTGGTATTTCAGTATTTTATTAGATTATTGCTCGTGCACCATTGTCAAAAATGATGTAATTGAAAAACAAAAATAACCAAACTGAAAAAACACCAAATTGAATTGGAATACCTGAAAAAACAAACAAATCTACAAGCACCCATTTCAGTCACAGATATTATTTGGGTACTTGAAGGGCTAATCATAAACCCACTACCCATTTTGGCAATAATCAAAACTAGCACAGGGTGAGAGAGAGGAGCACTGCCTACTGACAAGGAATGTTAGCTTTGACCGCATTCAACTCTTTGGCCCTGCAAATCTAGCTGTCAACAGAAAGCTGACTCGAGCTGCCCAGCTGTTTTCTGGCTAAAGCAAGATGAGGAAGACATAGCGTAAAAGGAGAAGGATCAGAAACTTTAATACTGGAATGTGTATGACCACCGCCAAACAAACAAATCAAGCCCTCAATGGGGACCAGAAAAACAACGGGTGGAGGATGGAGAAAAGAAAATGGTTAAAATCTATAGTTCCGTGTGTGTGTGTGTGTGTGATATTCCTAATACCGAAAATAGGAAACACTGCAGTAATGTCAAATATTACAGTATATTTTTATTTAAAGAAATCTTAGTGGTAGGCACTACGGAATCAAATAGCTTTATTTTTGGGGTAAGTTGGAATGATGCAGCATTAAGAATTAATGTTTGTTGCCAAGGAAAAGTGATAGATGCAGGTTCTAGAATGTTTGCTGGTGTGGAGGGAAAGCTGGTTAGATGATTTGTGGATGAAGAGAACCTCTTGCCCATCACGGGGGGCATGATTTACGAGGGCTGGACCAGGACTCGGCCTGCCCCTCTCTAGTCCTTGAATGTTGCAGGTGAGTGGGCACCCAGTGGGGTGACTGCCATGCCACTGGCATGCAGCCAATGAGGCTGTGAGAAATACCGAGGTGCGGGTGGTGGTTGGCTGAGGGCTTTTGTCTTCTCTTTGCGTTAGGTCTTAAGAAGATTATCTCCATATGGATTTGTGAACACAGCATTGTGCGGTGGGCTAGCTGCAGGGCTGCTGCAATTGGTTTTGGAACACAGCTGGGCTGCAACAAGAAAGCACGGGTATAGTGGCTGGGAATCGGGGGCAGATGGGCCAGTCTGCTACCCAAGCTGAAGTGGAAAGCATGCAAATTTGGCCCTCCAGACTTACTAGTGAGCAACCTGGGGCTAAGCAAAGGGCTTGACCTCCTGAGGCTGATGGAAAGGGACATCAGGGCAATGCTGGAGATATGGCCAGCAATTGAAGTATGGTGGTCAGACATGCTGGAGTGTAGATATTGGTGATACGCTTGTTGGCCAGCAAGAATCGATCAGGCTAGAAAGAAAATCAACAAGGTGATTAGGAAGATACTGGGGGCAAGATGAGTCATTGTACTGTTTGGACGGTGTGCATCTATCGGACAAGGGCAATGACGTGACTTAATGACCTCTGGGCCGAATGTCAGGAGTGATTGGGCATTCCTGTGTGGGGAAAGGGGGTTTAAGTGGAGAGGTCATCCTCGCCCCCCCCCCCTTTTACAATGGATAGCAGACAGGGAACTGAACCAAACTGAGACAGACACTCTAAAGGATGGGATATATAATTACCAAATGGTGATTAACAGTCAAGGGAGGGGGGCAGAAGGGGGAGTCTTGAAAAGGGCTGTGTGCAACTGACAGGGGCTGCCTCCCCCATGCCATTCCCCTTGTCCTTATTGGAGTTATGGTGCAGTGCTGGACTAATGGGGGACCTCTTAAAGGGGAGGGTAAGGCAGCTGCTTCACCCCCCCCCTCCTTCTTCCTGGCCTGGTAAATTTAAAAAAATAAAAAAATGGACTAGGCATGGCCAGCCCTTTCCAAGATGGCGCTGGCAGTGTCCACTTGCTGCGGGCACAGTCTTGGATGTGGCCTGCAGGTTCTGGGCATATGTAAAACGCTACGAGTGCCATGGCAGAGGGACACTATATAAAAATAAAAAATTATTATTATTACTATTCTCAGAAGTTCTGGGCATGCTCAGAAGAATTGGCTACCCACATCCAAGATGGCGCCCACAGCATGTTGACGCTGTCAACTCAATCTTGGAAAGGACTGAGCATGCTCAGAAGGGGCCATGTTTGTTAAACATATCAGCCCAGGAAGAGGCCATGCTTCATGAGACCTCCCTCTCGAGGGTAAGTACCCTACCCCTGACAGGCCCTACCCCTTCTTCCTTCTGACCTATTCCCCCACCCCCTCCCCAGGTCTCCTGGCTCCCTGCCTGCCTCAAAATTCCGAGTACTCTCCAAGGACTGGGTTGAACAATACTCAAAAAAGTTTTATTTAAAAATAATTTGAAACAACCCTATTAACAAAGTCTCTTATAAAACTATTATAAGACGTTATTGGTAACAGAAAAGAGTGAAGGAGTACTGGAGTCATTGGAAGTAAATGAGATTAAGAAGAAGGTTAGACTTAGTAAAACTGAAAAACTGAGGCGTTTGTGTGTAGAAAGGGAGTAAAACTGCACACAAAGAGGAAATATCTGAACATGTCAAAGAAAAATTACAATACACACAAAAAAAACCACACCTTCTGGAGGTCATAGCATGAATATGACTAAGCTGTCTCTTGTGTTTATAGAAGCAAGGCCTACATTATCCTATATTGCACAGTTAAGAAAACGTGGATGCTGCTTAATATTTGAAAGTATTAAAGGCTTTGGATTTTAATCATTTCATTAAATTTGTGTGTTCTGCGATGAGTTTGTAAGCAGTCAACCTTGCTGTAGAAATAGGGATCTGAGAAGACTTCCTTCAGAATTTGTCTGGTATGCTTATGGGCTGCGAAAAGCATAGGAATTTAAAGACAAGTTCACAGCAGCATCGTAGGGAAAGTATCGCATTTCACACCCTTGTGATGCTGCTGTGAATTTGCTTGAATTGGCAGTTCCCTCTCCCTGACCAGGAAGAGACCTGGGACTGCTGATTTCACAGACCACATGGGATTTCACAATTTCCGTGGAGTCTGTGAAATTGTGATTTACACATGGCTTTGGGCGTGCTGCGGAGTACAGGAGGCTAGCAGTGCTTCTGTGTCACCTTTCAAGCTTCAAACTAATTTTGAAGGAGGCTTCTTGGGGAAATGCAACCAGAGTTATTCATTTTTAAAGGAATGTGTTTTTGTTTCTTCTTTAGCTTAAATGGTGGAATGATTTTGCTCAGACTTACTTGTTTTGACATTTAGAAATGCACAGATAAGGTTCAGCCATTCACTGAGCACATGAATAGGCTTGTTTAGAATGTTTGTGGTCACAGGATTGCAGACTCTCAACCCTTTAACTTGTAAAGTGTTGAACAGAAAGTCTAGCCTGAACTGCTTGGTGTAGAAGAGTGGCTACCAGCTGCTGGTGCTAGGACTATCAGAGCTGGTCAGGGTCAGGCTGAATTTTTGGAGATTTACTGTGTTAAAGAAGCTTTTGGACAGATAGATGGCATCCGTTGAGCTTCATTTTAAAAGAAAGTTGGAACATTAGAATGAGGATGGGACAGGCGCGGCTCCCCTTCAGGGGCGTTGGGGGCGTTGACCCCCCAAGTGCCCCGACAGGCGCTCCCGCTCAAAGTAAAACAAAAAACAAAAAACTCCCCGCCACTTCCCCGCCGCCCGCAGCAGCCTCTGCCTTGCCTTTGCAGAGCCGAGACTGCTGCAGCGCTGTGGTCAATCTCATGTCAGTTTCACACTGAAACTGACCACAGCGCCGCTGCAGCAGCCTCCGCTCTAAGCAAAGGCAAGGCAGAGGCTGCTGCAGCTTCACGTCTCTTCTGGGACCCACTCCAGGAGTGGGTCCCAGAAGGCTCAAAAATCAGCTGTCCAAAGCGTTTTCCTATGGAAAACGCAATTGGGGTGGCTGAGCTCCTCTGTCCACAGCACGTATGGGACGTGCTGTGGAGGGAGGGGCTACAGCCTTCCATTGTGCTCAATGGGCACAATGGAAGATCTCACCAGGGCGGTCGGGCTGACAGCCCTGGCGAGATAGCTTGGCGGGGGACAGAGGAAGGGGGAGCAGCGCGCATGCGTGCTTCCTCCCT
>QEPC01013134.1:623811-635952 GCA_003113815.1 Sphenodon punctatus | reverse complement strand
GGGGGAGGGGGACCCCTCTCCACACCCATCCCCACCGGGGTGGGGGAGGGAAGGGTCTAAGCTTACCTGCTCTCTGAGTCTCTGGCAGGCAGGAGCAGCAGCAGCGCGGGGAGTCTCTGTCGGGGGACATGAGGAAGGGAGGAAGCACGCATGCGCGCTGCTCCCCCTTCCTCTGTCCCCCGCCAAGCTATCTCGCCAGGGCTGTCAGCCTGACCGCCCTGGCGAGATCTTCCATTGTGCCCATTGAGCACAATGGAAGGCTGTAGCCCCTCCCTCCACAGCATGTCCCATACGTGCTGTGGACAGAGGAGCTCAGCCGCCCCAATCGCATTTTCCATAGGAAAACGCTTTGGGCGGCTGATTTTTGAGCCTTCTGGGACCCACTCCTCTGGAGTGGGTCCCAGAAGAGACGTGAAGCTGCAGCAGCCTCTGCCTTGCCTTTGCTTAGAGCGGAGGCTGCTGCAGCGGCGCTGTGGTCAGTTTCAGTGTGAAACTGACATGAGATTGACCACAGCGCTGCAGCAGTCTCGGCTCTGCAAAGGCAAGGCAGAGGCTGCTGCGGGCGGCGGGGAAGTGGCGGGGAGTTTTTTGTTTTTTGTTTTACTTTGAGCGGGAGCGCCTGTCGGGGCACTTGGGGGGTCAACGCCCCCAATGCCCCTGAAGGGGAGCCGCGCCTGGATGGGAGTAAAAAGAAGATCGAACTCATATGCCCGTGTCTGGAAACGTTTTGTTGGTGTATCTCCTTTTCTTTCATTCTCCTTGGCACGTGGCTATACATCCCCTATTCAGTAACAAATTATCTTGCCTTCAGGATTCCTTTCAAACCAAGGTCCATGCGTGTCATAAACAAATACAGGAATGGAAAATTACAACTGTATTGTTGAATGTTTCAGCAAGTTATGGACATACACAAGCTATTGGGGAGGAATTATAATAAAGTGTCATGCAACCTTAATTATAGTAGTCTTTTCTGGTATAGCTTGTGGTGGGAATATGCAGTAAAATCTAAAATGGAAAGATAGCTGTTTATGATCAAAGGTTATTTGAAGACTGTTAAAAGCTTCATAATTTGACAGGTTTGATTATAGAGTGGATAACGTTCCTGGGTTTTTAGTGTACAGTAAGTAAGTACTGTAGCTTTGCTCTGAGCTGGAAAAAAGCAGTTCATGTTCCACTATCTCAATTATGTTTAAAATGTCTCCTAAAATTCTAATCTTGTCTTAAATTTGAACCCACATAAATCTCAATAGCAACTGTTTCACTTACAGAAATTTTATAGCTGCACTACGTAAGTGGTTTTCTGCTACAGTAATCTAGTTTCTCAGTCCCCATTTGGGTAACCTAAAAATGTGCAGAATCATTTGAAGTTGTTTTAAGGATAGTAATTTGGACAGGTTTATAACTGGCTTACCATAAAACAACTACTCCCAGTAGACTGAGACATAAATACAGCATCATAGTAGAGAAGAGACAGAGGCTGGAAGGGAAGCAGCAGCAAATGTTTCTGTTAAAGTGCTAGTAAAATTCTAATGGATACAACATTTCCTTTTACCTAACACCACCACCAGTAGAACTTTCCTGTTTTCTCAAATTCAAATTTATTATAATGCATGGCCATTGGCCATAGTAAAACAAAACAAGACACATCACAAGTAGAAAACAGTGTAAGACACTTATTATACAGTAAACCATAATGGTATCCCATTGGTCAAGAACTATATAATGTAATTATAAAACTCAATAATGGACATCTTCAAAACCTCAGATCATTTAGTGGGGCCTAAAAGCCAGAAACCTTTCTCTAGTCTGGAAGGCATCTATTAGGAAAGACATTGCAGTATGGGTGATTTCGGGCTTCTTGTCTGCCAGGAAAAATGTCACGAGTTCCCGTGGAGATCTATCTGGCAATTTGTCCATAAACTTAGCCAACCAAAGGGCCCTTGGGAAGTCATAAAGATGGCAATCACAAAATATGTGTTAGGCAGATTTGGTCAAAGCCTGTCATAGGGACAGAGTCTTAAATGGAAAGTCTAACCTCTGTACCTCCCCTCCAGAAATCGGGAAGGTAAAGCATTGCATCTAGCCTGCAGGAACAGGTGGATTTTCCTGTATGAGCAGGTAAATAAGGAGGTAGTCAGCTGGCACCACCAATTTCGGGCTTACATGAGGAAGTAGTAGCAAAATCCTCCTGCTTGCTTAAGTCGAGGAGTCTGCCAGAAATCTCCGCCTTGGTGACCCCCAAGTCCTTTAACAACAGCTCAGAGGGAGAGAGGCCCGAGGAGCAAATTTTGGTTACAATCACCTTGCTCCAAGAGCTCTTATATGGGTCCTCTCTTAAGTAGAAAAAAAGGCCGGCATTCGCATATTGGGCTGAATTAATATGAAGCCATAAAGCAGCGGCTTGCTTCCAAGGCACTATACTCCAAGGTATCTGACCAGTTTCTAATCGGACAGCAGCAGAGGGCACACAATTAGGGATTTGCAGCAGCGAATGCAAAAAACTTGCCTGCAGGGCATCTAAGCCCTGTGGTCACTGGATAGCCCAAATAGCGACCCCGTAGAGAAGTTGGGCCTTGGGCTTCACTTTCAAAGCCCTGAGAGCTGGGACCGAAAATACACCCGCCCTCTTATAGAAATAATGCAACAAAGCAGAGAAACACCCCTTAGCCCGAACAATGGCCAGATTTTTATGGTGGCTCCACCAAAGGGTGGCCTGAAATAAAATGCCAAGATATTTGTAGGTATAAACCTGGGCGATGTCTAGCCCATTAATCTGCCACCGGTATATGTTTTTTCCCTTCCCAAAAACTAGCACCTTAGTTTTAGAGTGGTTCACACTCAGCCTATTAGATTCGCAGTTATGGCCCAGGGCAGCCAACCGCCTCTGTGAACCCACTCTGCTCTGGGAAAGCACCACCACGGCGTTCGCGTACAAAAGACATTCTACTGGGTGTGTACCTAGTTTGGGCAGAAAAAAAAGAACTTTTTGACACTGTCGGGACCAAATCATGTATTAAAAAAATGAAAAGGGCTGGGGCTAGTACGCAGCCCTGCCGGACCCCTGAATAAACTCCTAAATGTTCCAGTTTTTTAATTAAAGGAATCCAATTGTTTGAATTTTTAATAGAGAATTGACCCAATGTATTAATGTATAACTACTTTTCCTAGCAGCTGTGAAAGAAAATAGTATGTCCTCCGAAATTAGGTCTAAAACAAATAGTCTGGGAGCTACTAAGGATTTTATCCTCTTCTAAACAGACTAGCTGTAACTTTGCATGCAGTTAGTACATATATAAAGTCCAAAATTGGTTGTTGCCCGCCCTGGAATGGTAGCTTTAACAAGATGGTGGCTGTCATCTAAATTGGAATTTTTTAATCTTTTACTTGTGTGTCTTTACAGATGACACTGTAAATGATTATAATCAATCATTTTCAGGACAAAAAGACCTTTCCACAAATAATCTTCCTATGTCCAACAGTTCAGAAGTTATCATCACTTATACCAGGAAAATAACACAAAAACTGGTTCTCCTGTACAAACTACAGTGAATATTTCTAGCTTTTATTTCTGTTCCTGTACAGATAAACTGAACAAGATTGCAATCATTGCTTTTCAGGACAAAAAGACTTTTCCAATAAATATTAGATCATCTTTCTATCTCAAACTGTTATGTCAATAAGGAAATCTATAAGTCAGATTAATCATCATCATCCATTACTTTCATATTTTCACACTTGACTTGGTATATGTTTGTGCATTTCAGCTGCCACAGACAACATTTCTTTGAATGTTGCCACCCTTTGCCTAGAGTGTTGCAAAGAAATATTTATTAGGCTCTGAAGTGCATTGATCCTTAAACTCAGTTAATATGTTTTCACCTATTTCTTTAGCATTCAGGTGGTGATCTCTTATTTTTTCATTGGTAGCTTTGCTGATGGATAAACTTCTTATTTCACACCCAAGCCATGGATTAGCAGGTATTTCACCTGTTATTTGCAATACCTGTTGAACAGCATCATTGTCTTTTCTGATGTTTGAGGAGCATAGTTCTCTGTGAAGATATGATGTAGGACTACCTCCAAGATGGTCATAAAGAAGTCTTTTGAATGTAGCCTGTCGGGAAGCATTCAAGACCCATCTTTGTGTTTCTGAGTAATTCATACTGAACTCTATATCCGTCAGCAGTCTCTGTTGATCGTATTTTCGATGATCTTGTCTGCCTCATTTCCAGCAAATGGATTTTGAGTACCTCTTTGGACTGCAAACTTACCTCATAGAAAGGCTGCATGGACTTGAGATTGTGATGTTGGAAGATCAAGCATTTAATTTAAAAATGGACAGAGGCATTTTGCATAATTTTGACGATCGTAAGCGAATGACCATGGGATAACCTCTCTTAAACAATCCACAGACATTTCCCAATTCCTAGTTCTTGTGGTGAATACCAGATTAAGTACCAACTCCACTAGGTCTAAGTAACTAATTTCTTAAGATCATCTCCATCTTCTTGTAACTCCTTGATGGTACTGCTGGAGAGTAATGTACCACTTGACAACATGTGGGTCATTGAGTGTACTCTCAAGTTGAGAGACATTTACTTTAAGATCAGTGATGGCTTTATTTAATGTCTCAATCATCTTCTCTTCCTTGGGTGAGAGATTGATTTTTTGAATTAATTCGATTAGAAGTAAACTGAGCATTGCTTCATATACGATTTTGGGCATTCTTATTGTTCTGTTGTAGTTGTTTCCAAATAAAGCATTATCCTTGCTTCTAGCTGCAATAACATTACCATGAATAGCAATATCCTTGAGACCAGTATCACCAAACCGACGTCCAGTGATTCCTAGTAGCATAATCAATAAATGGAAACCACTCATCATAAGGACTAGACCTGGAAAGAATTATTTATGTCGCCAATACACCTCTGCTGCTTTTGCATAGAATGATTGATCAAATACACAAACAACTGCTGCAAGATGCATGGTTTCATGCACAGTACAAGCTCGACAAAGTACTTTATATGCGGTTTTCAGTTCTGTTGCAAGTGCGTTGATGGTGTCCAGGTAACCTATGGTACTTTCAATTATGAGAACCTTCTTTCCAACTTTTATATGAAACATCATCCAGCTGGGAATGAGTATATTAGGATATACCTGAAGAAGTCTTCTGCTGATTCAAAGCAAGTAGATGAATCTTTGCTTGCTTGTTTCATAGTTAGAGCTCGCAAAGATGCCAGAAGCAAGGTGTGATAAGGTTCCTGGACCTATCCTACTCCCTGCATAGTACTCTGGAATAGCTGAAGTTATCGCTGAGAGTGGTAAAGAACTTCTATAACATTTTAATTGTGGTTCCCCGTCAGCTGACACTGCAATATGCTGTTTAGATTCTTGTGTCTCCGCAACATCCTTTGACGTGTCGTTTCCGCTGAGCAATAATTGAATTTACACAATGTGATGTCTCTGCTCCAGTTAGTGTACTTTCTGCATTATCAATATTATCAGCAACTATAATTGCAATTTCGGTTCCTGGTGTCTGAGATGGCAGGAATGGGGAAGGAATAATAACTTCAGTTTGTTCTTGTGATAATATGAACATGACATGTTGCGTTTAAAGCTTCTTAATCAAATCATAACTGATTCTATGTTCATGTTGATTTATAAGTTTGATAACTTCTTTGTTATTGGACAATGAATTTAGGATACAGGACAGCAGCACATTTTTGAGTGGCTTTATCTTGCAGTTTGATACACTGAATACAGTATCTTGTGAAAAAGCACGTAGGCACATAGAAACTCTTTGACTTGACAAAAGTTCTATTTGGCACATGACCCTTGTCAGTAGTCGACATATGAACTCGTGTAGTCATGTTGAAACATAAAGTGACACTTTTTCTGGTCCTAAATCGGCCTCCATTGGAAGCCATGGTAAGCATTGGGTAATGTCTAATATGCACGCCGCTATGTCTAATGTTTTGTCTTTGTTGTTAATGGCTTTGTTCTTTTCCTGTTCTGTCTTCAGCTTGTAATTTTCCAGTACTATATCTTTAATGTCCAATGTCTTAGGGCGCATTAAAATCTTTCCGTTGCCTGTTCAGTTGTTGCCTGTTCGGACGAATGTCATTTCTGGGAATATTGATGAGATATGTCTGATAATGTTGCTCTTCAGTGAGTCTTGCAACTGTATTCATGGTTTAACTTTCTTCTCTATAATTTGGGTTATTTTTTGGATCTCTACAACATTTGGTTTCTCTAATAAGTTTTTGCAAAAATCATATGCTTTGCTGAGTGCAGCAGCCTTGATGACTTCTTCAGTGACCGTCGATGTTGAAGTATCAGAGTTGTCAGTACATTATTTGCGTAAACTTACTGTAACACGAGCCATAATATCTTGCTTTACTGGACATCAGATCCTTCTCGCAGACTCCCAAAATATAACTAGCATTGCTAGCTGTCAGAAGATAACGTGTTTTTTGGCAGCAGCTTTTATTGTTGTTTGCTCTAAATTCTTGACATTCAGCTAATTTCATACGTGAATTGCTGCCTTTGACATACTTGTCTTTCTTGCAGACCAGGCACTTGTTAGGGAAAATATATGGTGAACGTAATCAGGTCTGGACTTAGGGGCAGGCCCCCTAGGCCCGGGCCTGGGGGGCTGGCAGTCCCGGCGCCGGCCTCCGTTCTGTTTGTTTTTTTGTTTTCCTTTCTCCCTGCATGGCTGGAGGCTGCTGCCCACAGCTGAAGCTTGCTGCCTGGGTCCCCATCCCTCACCTGCCATCTGCCTGCTAGTAGTGCTGCAGCAGCAGCAGCAGCAGTGGGACACTGATCAGACTGGGAGATAAAGCTGTTTGTTTACAAACAAACTCCTCTCCATGTGAGTTGCCTTGTAAAGAAGGTTCTTCGAGATGACTCCAAACATTTTCACAACTGGGTTGTGCATGGCATGCTCATTATAGTCAAATAATAGACCACGTGATGGTCTCGAGCTCCTCCAGTATATAAAGCTCTCTTCCCCGCAGAATGACAGTTCCTTCCAACCCTTTCTAGGAATACAAGGAAAAAATTCCATGCGGGGCTGGAAGGGTGGGTGTTGTGAGAACGTTTAAAGACCTCTCGAAGAATCTTGTTTACAAGGCAGCAACCTTCTGTTCGTCTTCATGTGGCTCCTCACAGGCCCTTTTTACATGGTTTCGCTGAGTGGGGGCCGTGGGCGCGCCGGTGCATGGGCGGTGCGTGCACACGACCACACGCCCATCCCCACTCACCCCCCTACTCATCCACACCCACAGAGCAACCACCGGTTTTCCCGGTTGCTCTGTCCTTGGGGATGAGTGGGGGGTGAGTGGGCCCATCCATGAACACACAGCTTGGGGGCAGGGCTTGGCAGCAGTCTGAGAAGGGCCATGGGGCGCAAAATTCCTAAGTCCAGCCCTGAATGTAATGAGTCTACACCTTTATCGTTTCCCCTGGTATAAGGCCTCCCAGTTTTCATTGTGTTGTCCCACATCTCGTCGAGTGATTATTTTTTCCCCCCAGTTTAGCTAGTTTGTGTTTATGAGTAAAGTTCTGGTAGCATTGCTTGTATTACCTGACTGTGGTACCCAATGCAGGAGCTGGAGTATCAAGTATGCCTTGATGACATCAGATCTTTGCTGCATCCTGTATTGTTTCCCATGTTGTTTCCGAGGACAGAATCTGCAGGTCTTCCCCACCTTTATGGCAGATAATAGAGGTACGAGCGTTGGACATAGTTGCCTGTAATGACAGATAAATGCATTAATGTACAGTTTATGAAATCATTAACACAAATATAGAACACCACAATTTCTACCACAGGAAAAAAAACCTAAAAAAGAAAATCACTGTAGTCATGTATGAGAGTGAGTTTTTGTGGTGTTTTCTTAGTATAAGTGATCATAACTCCTGAACTGTTGGACATAGGAAGATGATCTAATATTTATGGGAAAGGTCTTTTTGTCCTGAAAAGGATTGATTATAATCATTTACAGTGTAATCTGTAAAGACGCACAAGTAAAAGTTTAAAAGTGTCCAATTAAGATTACGGCCACCGTCTTGTTAAAACTACTATTCCGGAGGGGGCAACAACCAGTTTTGGACTTTTCTATATATGTACTAACTGCATGCAAACTTACAGCTAGTCTGCTTAGAAGAGGACAGATCCTTAAAAACAGCCTCGTAGCCCCTGGACCAAAATGTTCTGTTTAATTTTATCATGTGCCGTGGTGAGAAGCACATAATATTCTTTTTACATTGTAGTGTGCCCAAATAGGCTTGTGATGGCTCTAAATCTTTTCTTGCTTAACGAAGACATATCAGTAAGTTACTGGTTTTGATACTAATTCTTGCCCTTACTATCTCCAGGGTTTTTTTTTTGTTTTTTTTTTAAAAAACCCTATTAGGACTGCTAATAGTTTTAAAAAAAACCCTATTTAAAATAGTTTTTTTTTAAAAACTATTGAGTGTCCAGAATTAGAAGTCATGTAATGGCTTAAAGAGAGATTGCATATATAGCTACCTTGCTGATTTACATGAAAGCAGGGCTAGTGCTAGGGTAGCTTGTCATTGCTGGGAAGTGTTGGGAAACGAATTGGATGATACAAAATTTGTATCAAATTTTACATTGAATTTGAATCTCACCCTACCCAATGAACTGACTGAGGGTCCTTGAGCAAGTCACAACCTCTCAGCCTCAGTTCCCCATCTTTAAAATGGGAGTGTGTGTGTGTCTTTTATCTGTGCAGTTCCCTCATCCTTGTCCATCTTAGATTGTAAGCCCACTGGGCAGGGACCTGTCTGAAAATTTGTAACTGTAAGGCACTGCGTACACCTAGTAGTGCTATAGAAATTAGTAGTAATGCATTGGTGTAAATCAGAAGTAATTCCACTGAAGCCAAGGGAAGAATTTAATATGATCAAAGAGAGTACCAAAATAAGTGTTTGTAGATAGCTGAAGTCGTTTCTGGAGACACTAAACAAGGCACATATGGAGACACTTTCTATATGAAATGTAAATTCTGAAACGCAAAAGATGAGAAAATACGACTGTATTTCACACTGTAGGCTGCTTAGAGCAGATCCACTGGCGCACATGTGTATTCACTCTTAAAGTAATCCTATGAAATCCATGGATCAATGTGTTACAAAGCTGATTGCAATGTGCAAAACTGTGGGGTCTCAGCTTTTTCAGGACTGGGGTTCGATGCCCTTCCCAAACCCCTCAATACTCAAGTCAAAAAGTGGCAAAAGGGCAAGACTTCATGGCTGGAAAACTGACACCGCTGGTATAGTTTACAAAATATAAAATTAAAATAAAATCAGTGAAGCAACATATTTAAAAGCTGATTGCAATGTGCGAATCTCTGGACTGTTAGTTGTCAGAGCTGGAGCTTCATACACACCCCTCCCCTCCCCCAACTCCATCAACACCCAGGACAATAAGCCCCGCTGTAGTTGGTCAGAGCAGAACTGTGGACAAACACATCCTCTTGTAAGGTTTTTATAATCCGAACCAGGCAACCTAACAATCTGTAATTTGACAGGTATAAGCCTTGATAGGAGATGTGGCAAACATTTGATGAGATTTTGTTTCTGTTTTTCACAAACAACCATACTGCCCAAAGAACAAGATGAGTTAGTACTGCAACAGCAGGGCAATTTATTATATTCCCATTTCAAAAACAAAAAACCCAGTGAGAGGAGGGAGTGCAGGCAAGGGTGGGGACGGGAGGAGGCTTGTACCATGGATCCCCGGTGAATGGGGGTACAGGCATGGAATGTCAGGGACGAGAAGGTGCTATGGCCTCCCAGTCAGAGTAGGGGTATGGGAAAGGGTGAGGAAGGAGGTTTGTACTATGGCCCTCTGGTGAAAGAGAGTTAGGCTATGGGGGTGGTTCAGGACTGAGGGGTGGTGCTATTGCCCCCCGGTGAGAGGAACTAAACTTGCAATTTCCATTCTTTTTGGTGCTTGAGTTAGCATTCACCTCAACTACTCTTTAAGACAGTGTTGGTTTTTTCATACATAAGAAAATAGGGTTGAAATATGAGAAAGGACAGAATATGATGGGTTGGTTGTGAGTTAAATATTTATTTATGCGTTAAAGTTTTGGTTTCATTGAACTCCTTGGTAAAATTTCCATGGATATTAGTAGGACCCACATACTCAGTTGAGAAGAACAGAGTAGAATGGTACTCTTTTATAAGGTAAACTTCAATACATTAAACTGAAATGGGAAACTGCAAAAAATATACCAGTGTAGCCCCCTCTTTATTTTCCATATGTGTTGATGGGCATAACAGAACAAGGAATGACAGACCCAGACCTTTGGAAGCTCCTGTCTGAAGAGGTTTGCCATCTTACCCCACCCAACAAGCCAACTAGGGTCCTGTGTAAATAAGGAACCAAAGGCAACAGGGCATTCTCCAAATTGCAAACATTTATATATCAAACTGTCAATGTGCTTAATGTGAGGATTCAAAACTCTGAAAAGACTAGCTCTTTGTTTTAGTATTACCTTAAACTAGAGGCCATTGGAATATTTTTTGGGGGTGTGGGTTGGAATGAGAGAGAGAAGGGCCAATGAAATAAAAACATGATGGGGTTACTGCCACATAGATCTTCTGTATATGGAGAGGAGTTGGTGTTTAAAAAAAAAAAGAAAAACAATTAAAGTGTTTAGGAGAGACTGTACTTGAAAATGTTTAATTCAGTGGAGGTGGCCCTGAATAAGTCATTGCACCTAATCATCTTCAATCCCTATAATTTCCTGTTACTAAAAATTAGCAGTATATAAGTATTCATTTGTCTACCATAGCTTAGCTCTAAGAAACATTGATTATTTTAAGACCGCTGCATTAACTTGATGGTCTCTGATGACTATACTTACTGTAAGTAATTGTGGTTTGCTTGGCCGAAGTAGATAGCTGAAGCTGTATTGTATAGGAATTCATTTTGATTCTCTTTCTATATTGTTTATAGTTTTTCAGAATTTAGTCATTTGGTAGGTGAATAAGTGGGCCTGAGTGCAAGAGAGGTGGTGTAATAGGGCAGAGTCCTGTGGGCCCTTTAAGAGAGCTAGCACCAGCTGGGTGATGGTACTAGCAGGGCTTCATGTGCTGCCAGTAGCAGTGGATAGCACCTGGGTGAAAGCAGCTATGTGAATGGGCATGGCAGGAGCCATCCCAGAGTATAAAAGCTGAGCTAGAGCTGAGTATAGGAGAGCTTTGAAGGAAGCAGGAGCTGAGCTCTGCCTCTAGCTTTAGCCAGCCAGAGGGTGGTGCCTGGCTGGAGCTAAAGACTTGGGAGGCTCAGAGGGTGTGCCTGAGCCTGAAGATAAAGACTTTGGGAACCAGAGAATAGTGTCTGTCTTATAAGTCTATATATGGTGCAGAATATGCATAGACTGAGACTGTGAATGAATGGAATAAAGAGACTGTGTTAAGAGCTAATTCCCTGAGAAACTGATTGTGAGACTGTTTTGGGCCCTGATCCTGCCAAGACTCTCACTGGGCAAGCCTGACTCTGCCACAGGTGGCAAAGGCAGTAATATAAACATATTGCCTGGTTATCGTTTAATTCACTATTAACTGTATTTATTGTTATAGTGTCAAAGAGCTGCAGCCACACACTAAGCCCCATTGTCCCCGCAGCATGAAAGAAGGAGATGGACAACATTGAGCGCACCCTGTGATTATAGATTATGTAAATCAGAGGGTGACGGCACTATGGGGAAGGTGAAAAAACCTTGCTTAAAGGCCTAGTCAATCAGCCCAGCAAGGAAAAATTCCTTCCTGGCCCCAAGAATGGAGACCAGTTGTGTCTATAGTGCCAGTCCAAGATTGTTCAGGCTCTCAGCCCACTCCTGACTGCCCAGCCCCACCCTCTGTGCCTTCTTATGGCAGGTGGGAAATAGTGTGCAAGGTCTGTGCTCCCCCGCCGTGATAACCGCTGGTTGGGCCCCAGCCCGACCTTTGGAACTGGCACATGCGTACCAGTGTGAATCCTCCTTCTGGCACAACCCTCCTCTTGACACCTTGCTGCTCTCTTTCTATGCCCTCTCGTCCGGTAATTCGGACAGTGGGAGCGATCTCCCCGACGACCACTAGGAGGCAGCACAACTTTGC
>QEPC01013134.1:594561-619501 GCA_003113815.1 Sphenodon punctatus | reverse complement strand
GGACCTGGCCTCCCTCATCCATGCCTTTGTCACCTCGAGGCTGGACTACTGTAACGCGCTCTACGTGGGGCTTCCCTTGTTCCTGGTTCGGAGGCTGCAGCTAGTGCAGAATGCGGCGGCTCGTCTCCTTATGGGGACGGGTTGTTGGGAGCACATTACACCTGTGCTCCGGACTCTGCACTGGTTGCCAATAGCGTGCCGAGCTAGGCTCAAGGTTTTAGTGTTGATCTATAAGGCCCTTCACGGTCTCGGCCCCTTGTACCTCAGGGATCGCCTTGCCCTCCACGTCCCAGAGCGGCTCCTGCGGTCATCTGAGGGGGGCCTTCCTGGAGGTTCCCCGCGTAAAGTGGGGGGTCACAATGGAGAGGGCATTCTCTGTGGCCGGGCCGCGCCTCTGGAACTCCCTTCCGGAGGAAGTTCGCCTGGCCCCAACCTGTTGTCATTCCGGCAGTGTTGTAAAACCTGACTGTTCGCCCAGGCCTTTGTAGTGGAGGGGAGCGGAGGGTGGGTTAGGGTTTTGTTTATCTCCCCTACCCTGTTTATTGTTTTAATGTTTAAGTTGTATCCCGGAGCCCTGTTTTAAAACATTTAACTTGTTTGATTATTTGTAATTGTTTTATACGTGTTTTATATCTGTTTTTATTATTGTTGGAAGCTGCCCTGAGCTGTTGTCAGGAGGGGCGGGGTCCAAATGCAAGAAATAAATAAAATAAATAAATAAATAAAATTGTTTGACTTTCCTCCTAGTTCATATTGTGGACTTCACTATTCCTTGCCTGTATCTTTTTCCTCTGGCCTCTACTTTGTTAGTGGTCTCCCTCTCCCTGATCCTGTTGTTGCAGCACTTGGTAGAACAACATGCCCATTGTGTGTCTGTCTTGAGTGTTCATCCACACGTGTGCTTTCCTCCTTATGACTATGATTGTTTCCTTCCCGGTCTCATAATGACTGCTTTTGCTTACTTGCGTCTTAGCAGTTTGTGACATTTTGATATGCTGTTGCTAGATCTGTCACACCAGATAAGTAATTTTATGGAAGCAGACATTTAAGAGTGCTATTGATTATTATGGAGACATGCTATTCTAATCAAGTAAAATCATTTAAGCTGTCAGGGTGATTCAGTGTAATAATGTGTTTACTCTCTAAGTAATATAGGTTTGTGCATTAGATAGATGGAACTAGTTTAGAGGTCATATTTGTATGGGTTAAGTAGCATAATTTTATGCTTTAACAATGCCTCTTTGGCTAGAGAGAAGAGGAGACAGGCAGAACTAATTTTGCAAGAGCTTTGAAGGTCATTGATATTACTGTTTACGGTTTTAATGCGAGTCAAAAATAAAACCTGCATTTTCTCCTTGCAGCTCCTTGCTCGGCACTCCTAGTATGGGTGTGTTCTGCTCCAACCAATTGTAAGGCAGATCACAAATTACAAAATTTATAGACTGACCAGGGGTAGAACACTCCCTGCAGCTTCCAGTTTGAGTTCTGCCTTCGAACTGATTGGACGCAGATTGGGTTATCTGGAACCCTACAGGAATTGCTCCACTTGGAGTTTTTTCCCTTTCCCAGGGGCTTATCTCTGGCTCTCCCTCCTCTCCTTGGAGTTAGGAGTGGATTGAGTTGAGTGTAGCTCTGCTTGCTCCCCTCCTCTCCTCTTAAGGGAATTTGGAGGTCTTGCCTGGAATCCTTCCCTCTGGGACTAGAGAGGATTCGACTGTCAGCAGATAGGTGATCACCTACAGTGCAGGAGGTGCCTCCATCTAGCACCCGCCCTAGCTTTGGGCTGAGTAGGCCTAGCTCTGAGGGGATGCATGAAAGGCAAGTAGGTCGAATACTTATCTCTCATGCAGCCCCCACTGTTCGCCACATGGGAAATGGTGACAAATGCAGCCCCCTCCATTCACCTCCCCTTATTGCCAGATATCTTCCCTCTGGGGCGGGATACCTCTCATTGCCCTGGGGCCCGACCTGAAGGGATCCCACTCTGTCCTCCTCTCCTGACTGCACCTGAGAGCTCCCCACAGGGGTGGGACTTTCCTAGCATTCTCTAGGAACCTACCTGAAGGGGCCCCAGCCTGGGAGCAGCATCCCCCACAGACCTCTAGGGCTGAGAGAGCCACAGAAGGTAGGGACTCTAGCTACCCCCAGGAGGATCTCCTCCGAGGCCTGATGTCCTCTCAGAATCCCAAGCGGCCCACAGGGATTTGGGAGAGTCTGTTTGTCCCTGCGCTCCCCCTCGGGAGAGAGCAGGACCTCATCAGAGCAGCTCTACCCCCAACTGATCCTGTTTCGTCCCCTCACCTCGTAGTTAGGAGAATGTGCCTTCCTTCCCAGACCTTCCGCTATTCAGAGGGAGAGCCGGATCTCCTGCTGAGGCCTGGTGCCCTCTTCCGTTTCCCCTCCCCCCATAGCTGGGAGAATATGACTTCGTCCCCGGGCCCTCCACTATTCTGCGGGAGAGCCTGACAGCCCAAGCAGTGCTCCACCTTTGGGTGCTGCCATCTTGCTGAGCATGCCTGCAACAGCGGGTGGCATGTGTGCAAACCATGTGTATGCTGCCATCTTGGAGGGGCCACCCATTCACAACGGTGGATGTTGATGCTGGAGGCCCTGGGGAAAGCATGGGCGCTGCCGTCTTGGGAAGCTGCACATGCACAGTGGCTGGCAGCCATCTTGCCCACTTGCGTGACATGGGTGCAGCCATCTTGGGCTGTAGGTCCAAATAAATCAATACCACACTAGTAGAGGACACAGTAGCATAACTTCTGATGTTTCCATTCAGAACCATGATGGGGACTAAACTAGAGGGTAGTTTTCTCTTGAATGAAACATGAGACACCTAAAAGCGTTTCCTCCTAATATTCCTGTTAAGGATTTGTTCCCTTTCCCAGTTGAGGTAACCTAGGCAGTGCTTTTGGACATAATAGAAAGCCCCCACAACAACACTATGGGGTTTCTTTGGGGACACTGTATGTGGGGATTTCCATGTCTGATGGGATCTACCACTTGGTATCACCAATGCGATTTGTGGTAGAAGCATGTTGGAGTATATGGTGGAGTTACCACATGATACATGCATCCTGAAGTCATAGAAATCCTCAGTATGCAATAACCACAAGACAATTCTGTGGTGCTGCCATCAGAAATTTGCTTAGGGTGACACACAATGTTTGTCAAAGCCAGGAGTAAATTCTGAGTCTCTTAATCCCCCTGGCTGCAGTCATTAAACTATTCAATTGGATTATTTTAAAACAAGTAGTTTCAGGACTGTAGCCCAGTCTCTTTATCACACAATCATTTCTCCCCCCCGCCCCCCCCCCACGGGTATGTAAGAAGTGACACAATTTCCATTAACGTTGGCATCCTTCCTCTTGATAGTGTGTGTAATTGTTGGGTCCCTAATCCTGCCAGTACTCACCCCAGTTGATCCTATCCCTGCTACAATATGTCTTTGGTAAAGACCTATTATTGCTAATGTGGAATGAGTGTAGCCCTATATTACAGTTTTATTTATAAAAGGCTGTCAATAGAACACAACTACTAAAAATGCTGAATTCTGACTGGCCTTCTAAGACACACAAAACCTATGCATCTTTCAGGATTAGTGAACCAAAAGATGAGGCTCAAGAGCCAACAAGTCCAGCCATGTTGTTGACCAAATTGACCTTTGGGTGTTTGGAGCTCTCAGTTGGAGATGGTGAAGCTAGGTAGGACATGAGCTCCGCTCTGTATTTGTAAATGCATAATGATCAGTATACATCAAGTAACTGCTGCTCTGCAGTGCTGTGAGCTCTGGCTCTGTAGTAGTATATTACCACTAACGTTAAGAGTGCATGGATGTTCGGTTTTCTTTGCAGGCAACCCTAGAGGGTTTTGTTGTGCATTTTCTTACTATCTTTATGCTATCTTAAATCAATTTTTCTTGTACACTTGCTTAGGACAGTGTACATTTAGTTGCTAGATTGATCTCAAATGTAAGAGATGGAGATGAAGTAGTTCAGATAACAGCTTTTATTGAACCATCTTCTGTTGGTGAAAGTATGTAAGCTCTCTGTCAACACAGGACCCTTTCACTGGTTAGAATATGCTTCCATGTCTAGGTTGCTGGACGATATTGGTAATTTATTAATATTATGATTGTGCAGTGTCAGACACATTGCTATCTTCATCGGAGACAGGTCCTTGTCCTGTGAGGCTTACAGTCGATAACCAACAAGGGAGAGAGGAGTATGTAGTGAGAGAGGCCGCTGGCACATGAACGGGAGTGGGGAGGGACTGGCGTGAGCCGAAATCGCACTAGGGGGAATTTCAGGAATTCCTGTGCATGCAAGTAGAGCTTCACGCTATTCCCCCTGGTGCGGTTTCGGCTCGTGACAGTCCCTCCGCCTTCTGTCTTGTGGGCAAGCAGCAAGAGACATTCATGAAGTTGAGAAGCTCCAGATAACATACTTGGCTTAATTACAAAGGAAGGAGGGGGATCCCCAAGGATAAGATGGGATAAGGAGAAGCATAAATGAGCAATCTGTGGGGAAAGCCTGATAGAAGAGGTAGGTTTTTGAAGAGAAATCTGAAGGGTGTGTGTGTGTGTGTGTTCAAGGAGGGAGTTCTAGGCATATGGGGCAGCATGGATGAAGAAGCAAAGATGGTTTAGGGGGCAGGATGCTCTGTGGTAGCATTACCTCTATCCAGTTGTTGCTTTTAATTGAAGTTCCTCCTATTGCAGTTTAACAGGACTCTATATGTGCACCTGATCCTGTGATATTCAATGTCAAGTGATAGCTGAAAACAAATTGCACTGACAGTCTTCATTGAACACAATTGCTTAACCGGAACCATCTCAAATCAATCTTAGCATAGCAACCGTAATTTGTAAGTATGGCGCCACACACACACACACAGGTTTTTTTTTAAAAAATAAAATAAAAAACAAATATATATATATTCTCACTTGCTGCCCCCCATGCCTGGAACTCCCTCCCTGTCCACATCCGCCTTGCACCCTCCCTTCATACCTTCAAATCTCTCCTTAAAACTCACCTCTTTCGCTCTGCTCTGTCTGACTCTTTATCCTGCTGAGCCACTATTCCTATACCTACGATCGGTTTACCCTTATCCTTGCAACATGGACCTGCCTGCTGTCATTCTCATCGTAACCAAGCCAAGTACGTGCACTTGAGACCTCGCATCTTCATGAATGTTAGACCCCTTGTCTCTCCCTCTGTTCCCCTTCCTAAGTCTCTCCCCCAGCTCCTGTCTTTCAGATTGTAAGCCCTAGGGGCAGCGACCGTGTCTGTTTTATTACTTTGTAAAGTGCCAGGTACACTGCTGGCGCTATATAAATGTTTGTTAATAATAATAATAATAATAATCTTGTTTACTATTTCTGAACTATTTAATCTAAACATTAAAACTTAAGAACAAGAAAATAGAAAATGCAAGCTAATTAATTAAACTGCTTATAATAATTTTGCTCAAAAATATGCACTTTCACTTCCAGTCTCTTTTTTGGCATCTTGCATTTCTATACCAGCAAATTACTAGCTAATGCTATTTTGATGGTTTTAGTATCGTATTTCTTTTTTTGTTTCTTTGTAACATATTTTAGCTTTCCTTCTCCTAGGCTTAATTTTGCTTTTCCTGTGATTTCCCTTCTGTCTTTCCATCTGCTTAATTTAGCTGCTTCCTTTTCTCCTGGTGCTTTTGCTGGCATTCATCCTCTGCCTTATTTCTTCCCCACCACTCTGCTTAGTTTCAGTAAGACAGTATGCTTCTTACTAAGTTCTTTTGCTCACAGGCAAAATGTACGTAGTATTCAAAAAGTAGTAAAGAGACTTTTTAAATGACATGACTACCTTAGTTCCGCCCTGTACTTGTTCTTTAGCCATGTATGGGTTGTGTACTATTCTAGTAAATGATAACTTAGATTGTCATAGATTTGTTGTTAGATGGGTTGTTTATGGATTTCAAAATGTTTATGTTCAAACCATAATTGTTATGCTAGTCTGGGAGAATATTTATCAAGAATATTTTTAGTTCTTACTGGATTTTTCTTTGTATTGCTCAGTAGAATTAGGCATGCTAGGCAAACACTTTCCTATTTAACGTTCTGTTAGGTGTTTATGAATTGTACTGCTTGATTTTTTTCCTAACCAGTTAAATCTGTTTAAACTTTGATTTTTCATTTTCCCCATAAGGGAGGGTTTAAAATAAATTACATGATTTATTAAATATTTGGCTTACAAAACGGTTTACACTAAACTGTATAACTTAACCAGTGGATAAAAAAGCTACAGTAGGAGTGTGCTCTCTCTTTTTAAACATAGTTAATGGGTAGTGAATGAGACTGAGTTTAAACAATAAGGGGGTTTGAACATCCATCACCTGCAATGTTTAGAACTTTAGTCATTTTTCCACATCACTAGCTGTACTGCAACTAATTTATCCATCAGACAGTAAAGTATTAAAACAAATCCATCTGTCATCATTTAGTAAAGCTGTGGAGAACGTCCTAATCGGGACCAAGACTATAGATGAAAAGATTGCTTGGTTCATATATGGAGAAAATTCTCTCCTCTTCTTTGTTCAGAACATAGATTTCATTGCTATGATTCAGTCATTATGACCAGACTACTCTTGGAACAGCAGACAATGCTGTAAGGTTGCTCGATAACGGTGTATGAGAAGGCAATTGAACAGTGTGTAAAACATGGAGGCGAAAGTCATTAATCTGAGTTCTGTTCGGTGGAACATTGTGCACAATGATCAAGAAATGTGTGCTGTGTGCCACAACAGAAGATGGAGTTAATGATCTGATACATCAGGGAGTTTCTCTACAACTGAATAGTTAAAAGTAGCAACAACAAAAGATATAACAAACTGAATGAAAATTAAGGCATCAAGCGTGTTGATTTACCACGGACCTTGTAGCAAAGATAAGAAATCTAGAAGAAGCTGACAAAAGGAACCTGAAACCTAAGGGTGCAGTGCTCCTTTTGACGTATCTTTTAGCCAAATAATTACATATGCGGAGAAGATAGAAAAACACTGAAACTGTATGTGCTAATTCTTATGATGTTATGTGCTAATTCTTTCCCAAGACTTAAGATGGAATTGAGTGGTTGAATATGGGTGTTTTCAGACACAATAATAAATCTGTGGAAAATCCATTGCATGTTGACATTGCAGACATCATTCTGATCAATAGTTGTTCCTATGGATGTTCAAGCTATTGCATGTTCTAGTGACCACCGAAGAGTCTCCTCACACCACGAAGAAGTTGTACAAACCAGACTTGGGTCAGTGCACTTGTCTATATATAGCAGTGGCTACATACAAGGGGTGGCTTCTTGTTGTCTGCACCCAAGATTTTTCAGATCCCAATCTGTGATATAGTAGTAATGAGGCATATTGGCACAAACTGACCTAATGAGTGTTTTTAGATGGACAGGAAATGGGCTGGAGCACTGGAGCAGCCACATGGGTGATCCATACCAGAACTGCATGCACCCACAGGTTTGGTCACATTCAGACAGAAAGACAGTGGACAGGGGAACAGAGCACGCTGGCAGCAAACATGCCCTCCCCCTGCCCGAGGAAGATTCTAGCTTGGGAACACACAGACAGGCAGGCCAAATGGCCCACTCCGCTCACAATACCATGCCCCACCCAGGAGCCTAGCTCTGGAAAGCATAGCAACAGGACATAGCAGCAGCCGTTAAACTCTTACAGCCCACAGCCCCGGGAGTATGCCCAACTGCACACTCCGTGGTAGCAGAGCAGGGTGGACAAACACCAGGACATGTCCAGCCCTGGGGTCCTCACAACACCCACACAATGCTGATGACCAGGGGCAAAATGCAGACTTGATAGGCAAAATGCAGGTCGACAGAACAAACGGGGAAATGGGAAGGGAGGAGGGAAAGGCATGACTGAAAGGCCCACAGAGCAGGTAGTTCAGTTTGGGAGCTGCAGGCAGCAGACCCCAAGGTGCATGGGCAGCAAACAACAAATAGACCACACAGAGCCCAGCTTGATGCTTGGTGGGGGAAATTCTCAGTCCTGCCCACTCAAACACGTGGCCCCAGGAACCTATTGCTCCTGCCCTCCACAGACCCAGAGAGGTGGCTGAGCACATACCTGCCCGCCAAGGGGCATGCAAGCTCTGGGCTACTCCACACCTTGACCACGGCTACCAGCCCCTTGGCAGCTGCAACAACACCATGGGGCCCCGAGGCACGGGCCCCCCAGGGAGATCCACAGATCCAGCCACACACAGCTGTGTGTTGCTCACTAGGTGGCAGTAGCACTACGTGGTCCCACCCACTGTTTTGTGAATGTCTGCAAGCACAAGGACGATCGCCGCGGCATCATCCCTTTGCTGCTGCTTTCACCTCCTGAACTGTAGCAGTTGAAGAGGAACCACAGGTTATGCTTAGGTTACTTGAGTTGCATTTCCAGCTTGCATTTATCCCTGCCCTTTGTTGGGGGTGGAATGGGAGCTGTTGACCAGGGTCTTTCACATGCGACCCACAGCCTTGCCCAAACCTGAGGGATGGCAGGGACAGTGTTAATGAGCAGGATACATGCTGTCCATAGTCAGTGCAGTGTTACCCTTTCATCAGGATCTGATAATAGGGAGTCCTGGTGGCTGGAATAGAAGTGGTTTGGGAGAATGAATTAGAGATCAGTGAGCTGAGGCACTGAACATGCTGGGGTATGGTTCTGGGTAGTCACATCATGCCTTTGTCTCCACTCATAAAGTTAAATTGGTGAATACTGTTAGGTTAAGGTGGTTTATGTGTTTGCATGACTAGATGGCTGACTTTCCTTAGTTCCTGGCATATTGAACAGCGCTCCTTGCCCACTCCTTGGTGATTATCAGGAGCGGCTGTAGGTGTTGCTCTATAGCTAGGGATGTAGATGGAAAAGGGGGTGCACTGTTTACAGCTGAAGTGGTTCATATTACATGGTCACAAAATGTGACTTCTTCCTTACCACCCCAGCACTGCCCACATTCTCACCTGTCTGACACACATGTGGGAGAAGGCAAACAAAAGGGGCTGCGAGTGGCAAGGCTGAGGGGAATGGAAGAAGAGATGAGGGCATGCACACAAGGATAGACAACACGTCCATGGCACAAATCCATGAGGCGGGCCCGCCATTCCATGACTGCACCCGTACCCCTACCCAGGACTGCACACCTAGAGCACCCTACCTCCAGATACTGTGTACCCAGTTGGATCTTGCACAAACTTTCCAGGTGGACTCCGGGACGGGAAAGGTTTCCACCCCAGGCATTCAGTGTTGCAGGTACTTGGGGAGCTGGGAATGACAGCCTCGATGTGGGAGGCTGGCTGATACTTTTGCTGTGAGCCTTGGGTAATTGGTCTTAACCCATAGGGCACCCATTTGGTAAGCAGTGTGATTGTCTGCTGGGAGGGTTGGGCTGTGGCTTATGGTGCAACATGGCAAAACGATTGCTATGTACCTGATGGCTGCTTGCTATCGCTGCCTCTGCAGCTGTGCATCCAGCAGTGTTGGGTGTGGCTCCGAGCACATGGGATATGTACTGTAACCAGGGACCCGGGTTGACTGCGTTACTGCAATTTGCAGTGATTTTTGCAGAATCAGCCAGTCCTCACAGAATCAGTAATCCTCGCAGAATCAGCCAATCCTGACCATGACCCGATGGCAAATAGGCCTCTGGGAGATGAATTGTGGGTGGGTGGGTGGGGTCTGAAGGCCCTATGTTTGCATGAGGGAGGTGCTGAAATTCCAGAGGATTTGAGTTGTATTTGATTAGCAAAGTTGTGATTCTATGTCAAACCTATTGCAAATTTGCTTCCCAGCATGCATAGTTATGCAAATCAAGTTAATTATGCAAACATTAATGCTCGTGGTGAATTTGCAGAATTTGGCTTCACTGGTTGCAGAATTTAAGATTTTTTGATGCAGTCAACTCGGGTCCCTGACTGTAACCAAGCGAAGAATGTGTACCTGTGTTCTCGCATCCTCATGAATGTCGCATCCCTGGTCTCTCCCTCTGTTCCCCCTTCCCTGTCTTCCCTCCCCCTGTCTTTAGAGTGTAAGCTCTCGGGCAGGGACTGTGCCTATTTTATTTTCTGTAAAGCGCCAGGTACATCGCTGGCGCTATATAAATGCTTATAATAATAATAATAATTAATAATGTTGACACACCTGCATATTGGGGTGGGATTTTAGGTTGCCTTGGACCCTCCAAATTGGCCATAGGAATATGCATGTTAATGTTTACTGAACTACTGTTACATTGAAGCTTTCCAGTCCCCAAAGACCAAATTGTACTTCTAGGAAATGATCCCTCAGCGACAGACTCTTCTGCCCATCTTGGCTACCTGCCTCCAACCCTTCCCAGGAACACATGCAAAATCCAAACATGCATTGGCCCCACACCGGAACCCTTCAGGGAGGAAGGAGGCCAGTGCACCAAGACACCCAGGGAGATGGCAGAACAGCAGCATGGGCAAGGGAGGCCAGGAGCCGGTCCAGCCAAGTAGGGTCATGGCCCTGAGAGGGGGGAAGGTGCAGCAGCTAAAGGGAGGCTCCCAAACTGACCACAGCCTTGCTTGCCTGCTTTTCGTGGGTTCCTATCTGGTGGCACATCCTCCTCCTGTTCCGCTTTGCACATCTGGCGGTCACTCTTCAAATGGACAGCTCAACCTGGGGGTGAAGTGAGCAAGCATGGTCAAAAGCGGAGTTGGTGCCCATTTGTTTACACTCCGTGTAATCCCTAGAGAAAGTACCTAGTCTTAGTTTGTTAACACCCTGTTTTGAGCTGTTTGTTAAAAACTCGTCCACTCTGATTTCAATTTGTGAAGAATATACTGACAAGGTAGATGGAGTTATCTGTGCCAAAGTTGTCAACATGAGACTGAAATGTAGAAAATGTACTGAATAGGCTTAAGCCTATTTTCATAGCCTTGGACAGACTGCTGCTGTATTAAGGTGGCTGTTGAAATTTGGAAAGGACTTCAAGACGTGTTGAAAAAAGAAATGATCAACAATGAAGCTAAATTGTAGGCAGTAAAGAAAAAGATTTCACAGGCAATATATTATCTAGTTGTAAGGGTGAAGCCATGTTTTGATAAAAAGTTCACGTATCTAAAGCATTGAAGATTGCTTTGTGTAATAAAAATAAACCTGGGTTAACAGGCAAACGCAGAACTGCTATTGGATTTGGACTGAGCAAATAGCCTGGTCCAAGGCTACTCTATGCTATCCAGGGTTCTGAGGGAGGTGTGCTAGTGAGTGCTGAGGAGCCCTGGAGAACATATATGGATTTGGGGTTGTGGCAGAGACTAAGAAGGTGTGGGGTTACCAGCGGACTGTCTCTGACACAGAGATGCTGAACTGGGAGCACACAACCAGAGAACTGCTGTCTGTAATCTGTAGTCTGTCTATAATCTTTGTGGTTAGGGACTTGGTTGCCAAAGGACTGTTTCCTCGTGTTGGAATGTAAGACTGTTAATATGCGACAATACTAATGGTGGAGACTTTATAATGCTGAGATTGCGTGAAATTAGGGATTATGAGCAAATTTCTGAAGAGACCATGGTTTGTGTGCCCTAATTCTGTGGGAACTTACCCCGGAAAACTGCACCCTGTCTCCTATGTAGCAAAAAGACCTGGCATAGTGGTTCTGTTTACTTGTAGGACAGCTTGGTGTAATGGCTAAATGTGCAATACTTGGACTGGGAGGTAGGGGGGGACCCCAGTTCCAGTCTTGCCTTAGCCAGAAACTTTATTATTTATTTACTTATTTGCAAGATTTTACATCCCGCTCTCCTCGCCTCAGTGGCTCAGAGCGGCTAACAACAAAATATAAAATGTAAAACAATTTAAACATCATAAAATCCCTTAGCCCTAAAAATAAGCACCAAAGGCCCCCTTCCTCCCTCCCCAACCTCACCCTCTCCCGCCCCAAATGCCTGATGGAACAGCCAGGTTTTACAGTTCTTACGGAAGGCCGCAAGGTCCGGGGCCAGACGTGCCCCTACCAGGAGGGACTTCCAAAGCTGTGGCGCGGCCACCGAGAATGTCCTGCCCTCCGTGTGCCCCCAGAAAACCCAGGGGACCTCGAGGAGCGGGCCATAGGGGCCAATCCAGAACCCGAGGAGTGAGGCAGTCTCACAGATAGGCAGGAGCTGGCCAGGAGATTGACTTGGAGAGAGAGGGCTTTGCTGGGTTCCTTGCCCGCCCAGCAGCAACTCACAGGTTTTTTTTCTGCTGGCCCCCCAGATTTTGGAGAAGGTGGAGAACTGAGATCCGGGACAGCGGGGTGAGAGCTTTGGTAGACATCCCCTGAGCGGCGTGCCAACAGCTGCGTCGAGGGATCCCCGCCCCCGGGACTTTAAAAGGCGGCGTCCCGCCTGCGGCTCGCTGTTAGGCGCCGGCGGGGCTAAGGGGCACCTTGCTCTTGGGGTCTTCATTATCCAATCATGTCTAGGAAACGTGAGAGACCTTGCCCTGTGGGTCTTAATGGTCTCCCCTCTCCCAAACAGAAGAAGTTGGACTTCTTTTTTCCCACTGCAGTTAAGTGGATGGCCCTGATTTTGTTTGTAGTTCTGTATCTCCACGGTGTTCCCAGGCTAGTGCATGTTACTCAAGGGATTGTGATAGTGCAGAGGATTCCTTTATCTCTAATCGTTCTACCTTTCTGGAAGAGAGAGATCCTTCAAATAGGGCCCCCCAGAATGACTCACTCTCAGCAAATACCCTTCTCTATAAATTATTGGGTGATCAATGCCTCCTTATCATAGATCTAGTTAAGAGATTAAACTTACAGCTGGAGGGCATAGGGTCCAGCTTGAAGGAACAGGGGAAGAATCTGCAGCTACTGGTTAACTATGCATCAAATTCCAAAAGGGACCCTACTTTTTTGTGTGCTACTCCACACACGCAGGAGTATGATAAGGGCAGGCGAGGTGTGGTGTGTAGTGGTTCCCTGCTTGACCAGTGAGCTCCTGTGGAGGGGGTTGAGGGGCGGGGGGTTGTATTTCCCCTTTGCCCCTGACTACAAACAGACTTGCAATTTCATTAAGGGTGTACCCACTACCTAATGTTTTTTTTCCCTAGATGGCATTCTAAGATGGACATTTGTCGCCACCTGTCGGCTATTCTAGCCTTTAATTTCCCTCTCTCCCAAATACGGGCTTTCCAGATCCTTCTGTCTTCTGCGGGTTGCCATAGAGTGTTAGTTTTTTTTCAGTCTAGGCAGATGGTGTCATACTTATTTTCTAGAGGGGATTTGTGTGCTTCTTGGGGGGTGATGGTGGGGGAAGTTTTAAATAATCCCAACATAAGGATAATTCCTGTGATATGCCTTCTGTGGTGCCCTCTGGTGTTGCCTCCGGTGCAGCCTCATTGTCCTCCCCGCCAGTCATAGAAGTCATGGATTTTGTCTCTTCCATCTTTTCGGACTTAGCTGGTATGGGGAATTTGGGCGCATTGGGCTGCATGGAGGATCTAGTAAAGGAGGACTGGGAAATTACACAACTGCCAAGTCAGGGTAAGAGGGCAATTAATATGGAATTGGCAACTGTTTTCAATGATGATGGACCCTGTAACAAAAATCAGGACCCAGAAAGGGTGGACACTAAATTAGGCACCCTTTCGGCCTGACCCGGCCAGTGCCATAATTCTCTGAGAATTTGCTCCTGGAACGTGGCGAGGTGGGATAGGCTGGTCGGACAATTGGAGCCACTAGCATTTGTCAGCGATTTCCATCTTATAGCCCTACAGGAGACCTGGGCTATTTTGCAGCCTTCCTTGGAGTCTTCCGATAGTTATCCACTACCAGCTGCACGGCATTTCAGCAGGGGTCGTCCGAGTGGTGGCTTGGTTTGGTTTATTGCCAGATCTTTGCAGCATCATGTGTTGGCTATTATCTCCAGGCATCCGTGTTTGTTATTGCTGGTTATTTTGATAGGAGGGCATCAACTCATTCTGGCAAATGTTTACATTCAACCAGTATTATAGCCCCACTCTTTGGTCTCTTGTAAGGGATGCTTTAAAAGAAGCCATAGCTATATACCCCTTGTCTAAAATAATCTTGCTGGGTGACTTCAACGCGCGTATAGGTCCAAATGACAATGTGCTTCTTCCTTATGGTGGGTTCCATCTAGCCGAGAGTTGGGAGGGATGCAGAAGGTCGAAGGATGAAATTGTTAACTCTGTTGGTCTCCTTTTTGTCAAATTATTGACAGAGGCTGCTCTGTTTCTCCTGAATGGCACAGGATATGGGGACCCGCATGGGGAATTCACCTATATGGGCCCAGCAGGATCTAGCGTGGGGGACTATGTGGCCATCTCTTTGGCTTTAGCCCCCCGGTCGAATCCTTTAAAGTTGGTAGCTGCCAGGGGAGTGACCATCTGCCATTGATTCTGGAGCTGACCTTTCAGGGGTTGAGTCCATCCTCCTCTAGGGCAGAAGCGTTGCTGCCTTCAAATGCTCCGCATCATCGGGCTGTTAGAGCGGAGCATATTTGTTTGGAGGAGGTAGGACTCTTTTGTGCATCCTTCCAGTCTGATGAGTAGGGTTTCCCAATCAATGGTCGTAGATTCTTTTTCCTATTTGATTCAGGAACGTAGCTCCCTACTATCTGTACATGGCAGGGGCTCCTCCAATTGGAGGACCCGTAGAGGCCACTCCAAACCTTGGTATGACCAGGAGTGTCGGGATCTCAGAGGGCAGCCGGTTGCATTGTATCAAGACTATAGACGGGGAAACCTGAAGGTGATTACCCCCCCGCCCCCCAACAGTATTTTGCAGTGAAGAAACTCTATAAGGAGACCATTAAGCATAAGAGATTTCTTTATTGGGAGAATTTCTGGGACGAGCTGGTGCTTGCTGCCAATAGTCAAGATAGCAGGAAGTTTTGGGGTCTGGTTAATGGGGTTGGTAGGGTGAAGGTAGGCCCTTCTTTGGTTGCCGTTCCTGAAGCAGGCTGGGTGTCCTATTTCCGTGCTCTTTATGCCGGTGCTGGGAAACCACGTGACTTATCGCCCGCTCCTTTGGATATTTCTATGGCTCCTGCTTGGCCTCCAGTATTGGCAGCAGAAGTGGCAGACATTAGTAGTACCTTTAAAAATGGCAAGGCCGCTGGGCCGGATTTGATCCCAATAGAATTGATTAACAGCTTTTTGGATTGGTGGGCGCCTAGACTGGCCCAGTTATTCTCAGCCATAAATGTCACGGGATCACTGCCCTCTGTTTGGGGCAGGGCTATAGTGGTACCTAGCTTTAAGAAGGGGGAGCGTGGTAATCCTTCAAATTATAGGCCAATCAGTCTCCTGTGTACAATTGCTAAGATTTATGGCAAATGGTTGCTCCAGAGGCTGAATGCCTGGATGGCGAAGGAGGATGTCCTGAGTCCGGAGCAGGCAGGGTTCCGGAGGGGGCGCTCCACCTTGGAACACTGCCTAATCCTGCAACATCTTATAGAAAAATACATGGATAGGAATGGGAGACTTTATGCGGCCTTTCTAGATCTTCGATCAGCTTTTGATCTAGTGAATAGGGAGATTCTTTGGGGGAGGCTAGACTCCTTAGGCATGGAGCCAAGGTTACTTTTTCTGCTTGCGCTGCCTACATGATAACAATCCTTTGGCGGTAAAGTTGGATTCTGAGGGATGTCTGACAGAGGACATCCCCGTACATGTGGGTGTCAGACACGGATGTGTGTTGGCACTCTCTCTTTTCAATCTATTTATAAATGAAGTGGTGCCCAGGTTGGCCGTTCCCTCCCATTTCCCTCCCAAACTAGCAGACTATCCAGTTGGGTGCCTTCTTTACGCCGATGATATCGTGATCCTGTCTCAAACCAAGATACTGGTGTTTTCCAGATCTGGTAATGTAGGTCAGTGGCAAATAGGGAAGAATACTTTATTGCAGGTTAAATCCTTCCGCTATTTGGGCCTTCTTTTTCAATCTACAGTGGTGTGGAATAGTCACCTGGAAGGTGCTAGGGCAGCAGCGCAGGGAGCTATTTTTGTGCTGCTGAGGTTATTCAGTAGGACTAGTAGGAGGGCGGTGGTTCCTGCAATAAGGGTAATAAATGCCAAAGTCCTCATACAGGTGTTGTATGGGGCTGAAGTATGGTTGCCGCTTTCATCTTTGAGGTCGAGGCTGGTTAGACTCCAGACTCTCTTTCTTCAAAATTTGCTGAAGGTTCCCCGTGGCACCCCGTTTGCCGCTATTAGGATGGAGGTTGGACAACTAAGGTGGTCTATGGTAGCTTGGGTCTCCGTGCTGAAATTCTGGGCTAAGTTATTAAAGGCGGGTTACAGTGGGCTGATCCAATACTGGAAATTTGTCACATATAAGAGCTTGTGGCAGAGGGCAGTGGAACTCTTCGTGCGGAAGTTGGGGTTCCACCTGGAGTACTGGGAGGGCGGGGACCTGGCATGCATGGTGAAGGAAATTTCCTTAAGGCTAAGGGTAGGGACTATCAGGAAGAATGTGCAGCCATTAGAGGTTTACGCCATCTCCGTGATTTCCTCCTATTTTCCCTGCCCCGATTTTCCATGGCAGCCTATTTAGTTTTGGATATGTCATCAAGAGGTAAATACTTGTTCATGTGTGCCAGGTTCAGTGCCCTACCTACTGCCCTGTTGGAAGGATGCAGTCGGGCTGTAGAGTTCTCTGAGCGGCTATGCCCTTTCGACGCTCAGTCCGTAGAGACGACACAGCATTTGCTTCTGGGTTGTCATCTTTATGATGAGATTCGTCTGACCTATCTTGCCCCCTTCTTGCAGAAGTATCCTGGCAGGACAGAGCATCATTTGCTCTGCCTTGCCCTGGCAGACGTAGATCCTGGGCTCACCAAGGTGGTGGCTCTTTTCTTTGTGGCTGCATTCAATCGCCGCACACTCTTCTTACAGTCCCGACTCCTTATGTGTTAGGGTTCATATATTTGTATTATTATGCATGAGTTATTATCCCCTCTTTTGGGCCAGTATTGGTACTTGTGGTTTCTATGCTTATAGGGTTTTAGCATTTGTTAATTTAGGGTCAAAGTAGCTAGGTGCTTTGATTTGATGTGAGGTTTTGTTGTTTTTCAATGCTTGTGGTGGTTGTTATGTGTTTTCTTTGCTTTGGCCTTGGCCGCAAATAAACTAAACTAAACTAAACAGATAGGCAGGGCCCACCCCAGACCGTGTAAGGCTTTATAGTTTAAAACCAACACTTTGAATCGGGCCCGGAAGACTATTGGCAGCCAGTGCAGAGATCGGAGCACTGGTGTTATGTGCTCCCAGCATCCCAGCCCCACCAAGAGCTGGGCCGCCGGATTCTGCACCAGCTGTAGCTTCTGAGCCGTCACCATAGGTAGCCCCAAGTAAAGTGCATTGCAGTAGTCTAATCTGGAGGTAATAAAAACATGGATGATCGTGACCAGGTCCGGAACTGAAACCAGCGGCCGAAGCTGCCGCACCAGATGTAACTGGCGGAAGGCACTCCTCACCGCAGCCTCCACCTGGGAATCCAGGTGGAGCTGCGCATCGAGGAGCATCCCCAGTTCCGCACCTGGAATGTCAGCGGAGGGGAAACTCCAACAATCGATGGAGCTGTGAGCTCTGCTGACCTACCCACTAACGTCACCTCCGTCTTGTCAGGATTCAGTCACAGTCAGTTCACCCTCATCCAGTCCCTCACAGCTGCCAAACACTGGGTAAGCACCAAGACAGCCGGGCCTGGGTCAGTTGAAAATGAGAGATACAGTTGGGTGTCATCCGCATACTGATGACACCTCACCCCAAACTCTCTGATCACTTTGCCGAGCAGCTGCATATACACGTTGAACAGGAGAGGGGACAAAACCGAACCCTGCAGGACCACACATGGGAGGTCTCGGTAAGATGAAAAATGATCACTGAGTACCACCTGCTGAGTTCTTCCGGTCAGGAATGAGCGGAACCATTCAAGAACCATCTGTCATGTATTTCCTATTATAAGCATATGTTTTTGGCCATCTGTGTCCAATGTATTGACAACCAGTGTATTGAACTTGTGTTTCACTGTATTAATTTGTATCCAATGTATTGATTTTTAGAATCAGTCTCTATATGGTTAATTCCTTGTGCCTTGGTTTAGGCTGAGGCCTCCTCAGCGTGTGTTCCAATGAACTTTTTTTAACTTCCTCAGTGAACTTTTCACCATATCCAAGGAAACAGAAAAAAATGGCTAAGTTAGATGCAAGACCAAGGGCCTTATCAGTCTATATGTCTAAATAACTAATGATGCCAGGCACAACTATCTCCAAAGTGAAAGTTAGAAGACTTAGCTTTTTCCTTAGCTTGCAGGTGCCACAATTAATTGGCTAAAAATACTTGAGAAACTGTCTTCAATTCCCTCTGGAATTTGACATTAATTTTGAAGGGAACCTGAAGCTTTGTTCAAGTTTTCTTTAAGTAACTTAGCAGTTAATTTTGAAGAGAACCAATTGGAGTTCTGTGCATTTCCATACTAACTGATGTCATCTACGTCAGTATCTCAAACTGGCAGAGTTTGCTTTAAGAGAGAGAGATGCTCCGTTGCTTCTTTAGATTGAAATCCTACACTATGTTGGGGTTTTTTTCTCATGGCAGATTGGGATGCACAATCTGGTGAAGTATATTTTCTTGATAGCTTTGAGCCAATTAATTAAGCATATGTTAAGCTTTTAGAAGCTATTTTCTTAAAATAGAAATGTTTTTTAGATCATGTAACTTTGACTATCAATACCATTCTATGTAAGCGACTGATATTTTCTATTTTAATTTGAGTAAACTATGCTTATTTTTATATTATAAAGTCTCATACGTCATGTATTTATAAATATTATTGTCATTTTACAATACTTGCTTTGCTAGTCTGGCTTCAAAATAAAGTGTAAACTCATTTTATACAACTTGGAAAAGAGTGGCCCTATCCAGTTAGATCTTGTCTGCTGGGAAACATAGCTCTCTTTCCTTTTGTAAAAAAAGAGGCACGCAACACGACAGATCCCACCCACCCCTGCACTGTCCCGCAGGCGCGTCACCAACATCTCGTGGTCAACGATAGCAAATGTCGTCGACAGATCAAAAAGGACCAATAGGGTCAGTTGACCCTGGTCCTTTTCTCTGCAAAGATCATCTACCAAGGCCACAAGTGCTGTCTCAGTGCCATGCCCCAGACGGAAGCCAGACTGCGAAGGATCAAGATAACCAACATGGTTGCGATGCATCTGGAGCTGCTCAGTCACTACCTGTTCAATAACCTTCCCTAAAAAGGGAAGGTTAGAGACAGGCCGATAGCTGGCAGGGGAGTCAGCGTCAAGTGATGGTTTCTTGAGCAGTGGCCGCACCACCGCCTCTTTGAGACGGCTCAGCACTTTGCCTCCCACAGGGAGGCATTGACCACCCCGGCCAGCACCGGCCCCAGTGTCTCCTGGCAGCTCTTAATCAGCCAAAAACCTGATGTTGTCAACTAGATCGGGAAAGTCTCTGGGAGTGGATTTTGTGTCGGTAGAACTACTGAAGGCCCAGATAGATTGGTGGGCTGAGACATTGGCAGGAGTTTTTACCGTCATAAATAATACGGGGAGTATACCCAAAAGTTGGCTGGCAAGCATTGTAATTCCAATTTACAAGAAAGGGGACCCCGAACTGCCTGGGAACTATAGACCAATTAGTTTACTGTCGGTAATTGGGAAAGTGTACGCTAGGTACCTCCTGGGGTTACTACAGGATTGGATGGGCCACGTTTCCTTCCTGAAACCAGAACAGGCGGGTTTCAGGAAGGACATGTCAACAGTGTCTCAGATTCAAGTTTTAATGGCTATAATAATGAAATACATGGGTAAGAAATGCCCTGGACAGAGTAAAAGGTCAAAGCTATACTTATGTTTTATTGACCTGCGAGCTGTGTTCGATTCCATAAACAGGGAAAGGCTGTGGCAAAAGTTAAGGGAAACCACGATCAACGTGCACCTCCTATACTTGATGATTAAGCTGCACATGGATAACTCGATGCAGGTTAGAGTGTCTACATCCCTACCGTTGTCATCAGAAATCCCAGTTGGAAAAGGGGTAAGGCAGGGGTGTATATTGGCCCCGTCCCTATTTAATATTTTTGTTAATGACGTAGTGGACTTTATGAGGGATGATTCATTTCACCCCCAAAAATTGGGGCCTAGACACATTCACATTCTGTTATATGCTGTTGATGCGGTTCTGATTTCGCATACAAGGATAGGTGTGAGTAGAGCTCTTCAAAGGTTCGAGACATACTGTAGGCAACAGGACTTGACGGTAAATTATGATAAAACCAAAGTACTAGTTACTGGAAGGGTGAGTAACAAATCTAGGTATACCTGGAGGATGGGGGAAGTACACATTGAACAGGTGAATCAGTTTAAATATTTTGGGATTTTTCTGGCAGTAAATGGTTCATGGGCCCGCCACATGAAATATGTGGAAAGTCAGGCAAATAGATCTACTGCAGCTATCGTTTCTTTTTTCTGTAGGCAGGGGGGCAGTTGGTGTCCCCGTATTGAGATTATTTAAGACCCAGACTCTCAACTCTTATACGCTATTCCAACATGGGTGCTAGGTAACCTGAATAGTTTGGAAAAATATCAGAATAAGTTCCTTAGGACCATTTTGGGGCTCCCAGGGAGTACCCCGGCGGCTTTATTAAGGGCTGAGGTAAATATGCCCGCAGTGAGAGCAAGAGCTTTACTGGTGATGCTAACTTTTTGGCTTAAGGGCATTTTTGGGGAGTCTGAAATAGGTCTACTAAGACTGGCTCAGGATGAAAATCACCGATGGCAAGTAGCGCTAGAGAAGGAAGTCCACAAGTTAGGATTTTCCAGGGAGTTCTTCCTTTTATATGATTTCCCAAGGGCCCGGATCATGTTAAAGAAACGTATACTCGATCAAGAGTCTCAAAGGTTGCAAGCAGAGTTAAGATTGCAAAAGGTAACCCCGGAATACCATCTTATCCAGATGGTGGAGGGGAGGGACAGTTATCTGTATGAATGGGACGAACCTCAGCTAAGACATGCATACATGCTTTATCGGCTGAATTTATTTCCCTCAGCTTGGACCGAGGGACGGGACAGTGATATCGGCAAAGAATTAAGGCTTTTTACCCTATGTGATCACAGGGTTGTGGAAAATTTATTCCATGTGTTGTTTTACTGTTCAGCTTATGCACATTTGCGTAACATACTTTTAAGGCCTTTGCTTACTCAGATAAATGAGTCTCGGTGGCCTGAAATATTAATCAAATGTTTGGGCCCTCGAAATTCAATAGTTGCTAGGCAAGTGGCAAAATTTTGTAGGGGGGCCCAGGTGCTTCGTAAAAAGCAGATTGAAGAGAAGTGTGGAGGTCAAATGTAGATTTTGCAGAGTGCTGTTTTACAGTACGCGGTTATAGGGGTTTAAGATGTTCTGGTTTGTTGAAATATAATTTTGATATTACCAGTTGTTTAGAGTTAAAAATGAAATTTTTTAGTATTATATATTGTATAATGGTTTAAGGAAATGGTGTATATTTTGTTGTTGTATACTTGACAAATTTGTTGATGACCAACGGTCAAACAATAAACTGTAAATTGAAAAATCTTAATCAGCCAGGACGGGCACTGATCTAAATCACAAGAAGTGGCTTGAACAGCCTCAAGCACCCCGACCACATCAGCGGACATCACCGACTGAAAGTGATCCCATAAAATAGGACACGCTGGGGCTTCTACAGCCTCTACCTCCTCCACTGCATTAAGTGCGGCATCGAGGTCTTGGTGAATCTGAGTGATTTTATCCGCAAAATAATCTGCAAAAAGGTCACAGCGGGCGGAAGATGACTCAACTCCCGGTGTGAGGGAGCCTGGACTGACCAGCCCCCGCACCACCCAGAACAGCTCTGCTGGACGGGATTTTGCGGCCGCTATGAGGGCAGCAAAGAACTCCCTCTTTGCTACCTGCATAGCCACGGCATAGGTTTGTAAACTACCTCTATGTCGCAATCTGTCGACTTCAGTACGAGATCAACACCACCGTCGCTCCAACCGCCGCCCCTCTAGCTTCAGGACCCACAGCTCCTCAGAGAACCAAGGAGGTCTGTGGGGCTGTCGCCTGGGTAGTGGATGTCTGGGGGACGTTTGATCAGTGGCCTCTGTTAGGAAGATATTCCATAGCTCAACGAGGTCATCAATGGAACGGTCATCAAGGTCAGAGGGTAAATCCCCCAGAGCACCTAGAAACTGCACTGGGTCCATTAGCCTCCGGGGGTGGACCATCCTAATGGGTCCTGCACCCTTCCGGGGCAGACATGCGCTAGAAGGGAGGTCTTTAGGAGGTAATGGTCCATCCATGACAAGGGCACAGTTGTTACCTCCCCCATTAACGGAGCATCTGCCTCAAGGCCAGTGCAGAACATGAGGCCCAAGGTATGCCCTCCCAAGATGTGTCGGGCCGTTGACCCTCTGGGACAGGCCCATGGTTGCCATGGCAGCCATGAACTCATGCTCAGTTCCTCCGAGCAGAGCATCGGCGTGAATGTTAAGGTCCCCCAAGACTATCGTCCTGGAGGACCGCAACACCACCTCCGACACTGCCTCAGCCAAAGCATGCAGGGAGGCCGCCGTACTGGTAGGTGCATGGTATACCAGCAGCACTCCCAACCTGTCACCTGCCAAATCAAACACAAGATGGAGACCTTCAATGTCTACCATGGTCCTCACTAGGTACCTCCTCACAGACAACCCCTTTTTAAAAATCATAGCTTCACCACCACCCCGTCCCTCAGGCCGCACTGGTGCTGCACGGAATACCTGGCTGGAATAAGATCAGCCAAGATAGGCCCCAATTCATTGTCCAGCCAGGTTTCTGTGATGCACGCGAGATCGGCGGCACAGTCCAGGAGCACCTCCTTGCTGGGTGACCTTGGGCCAGTCACATTATTCTCTCAGCCTAGCCTGCTTTACAGGGCTGTTGTGAGGAAATCCTGTTAATTAGTTAAAGAGCTGTTAATTAGTTCTTTGTAAGGTGCTGAGTGCCATGGCAGGGGGGCGCTATATAAAAATAAAGATGTAAAAAGTGGAGAGATGTAAAAAGTGGTGTGCTTCAGGGATCTGTATTGGGAACGGTGCTGTTTAATGTATTAATTAATGATTTGGAAAGGGTGTTAAGAGTGAGGTGATCAGATTTGCAGACGACACCAAGTTATTCAAGGTAGTTAAATATGAGCAGACTGTGAGGAACTGCAACGGGATCTTATGACACTGTGTGCCTGGGCATCTAAATGGCAAATGAGATTTAATGTGGACAAGTGCAAAGTGATGCATGTAGGGAAAAATAATCCAAACTATGCATACACAATGCTGGGTACTAAGCTGGGAGTTACCACTCAAGAAAAGATTCTGGGGTGGTTGTGGACAATACAGTGAAATCCACAGCGCAGTGCACAACAGCAGTCAAAAAAGCAAACAGAATGTTAGGAATTATTTGGAAGGGGATAGAGAATAAAACTGAGGATGTCATAATGCCTCTATACCGAAGGACACTGCAGGTGTTGGTGCGTGCGGAAATTGGGAGCCTGCTGGTGCGTACGTTGACATTACAATCCGCTGCCAATTTTTGGGCTAAATTGATGACAACGGCCGAATATGAGAATTCTTTGCTTAGCTTGGCCCGGTACGTGGGCCTGCTAGACCATTGGATTGAGGCAGTAGAAGTGGAAATCCATAGGATGGGCTTCTCTCGGGGGGGTCTTGCTTTCTGTGGGCGCGGCCAGCGTGGCCAGGTCAGACTGCAGGACCAGGCACTACAAACAGAGAGGGCCCTACTCGAAGTCCAGCAATTTGCCCCCGATTACCTCCCCCCTAACCCGTTGAAGCCTAGATGTGGATACTTATTCACCTGGGTGGATGCTGCTAGGCGGGTGGCGTTCACCAGAGTGCGGTGCAATTCCTTCCCTTCAGCCCTTTTGGACGGCCGATATAAGGGCACGTCTAGGGAAAGGAGAGTGTGTGAACTCTGTGATATGGGCACCCCTGATACGGTGGCGCGTATTTTACTAAGATGCCTTTTTTTTGAGGGATTAAGATCTAGGTATTTAGTGGGATTTGTGCAAGGCCCTGAGAATATGGTGTTGAAGAAGCTGCTGGGACCCGGGGACACGGAAGCTACCAGGCAAACATCCGCATTTGCAAAAATGGCAATTATCTGGCCGCAGAAGTTGATAGGAGAATTAGGATAAGGAGGGTGGTTAAATGGAGAGCTTGAGGGGCTGTAGGAGGAGGGGAGCGACCAAGGAAGGTGGTATCCCCGAGACCAGGAAATACAAGTTAGTCGGGAAAACGACATTAATATAGGGCCCAGGATGATTTTGGGTAAGGAGCCCCCCGTACCCGTTAGCCAGAGTTGGTTCCTATAAAACTGTAATTGGATGTTATGACTTACGTCTGATGGAAGCCCATCTGCCCATGGAAGGGGTTTTTGTTCAGTTGGAGTGTAGTATTTGATTAAGTTTGTATATATCCTGCTTTGGGTTGGGAATTTACCCCTGGGACCACTTGGACTTGCTCAGACTCTATTGTATGCTGGTCCAATAATGTTATTTATGTAACCTTGGGATCTTATTCTTTTTTGGCAATGACTTCGGTCAAGCCTAATAAAATTATTATTATTATTATAATGAATGAAGATAATGCCTCTATACAAATAAATGGTGTGACCACACCTCGAATATTTTGTGCAATTCTGGTCGCCCCATCTCAAAAAAGACCTAGCTGAACTAGAAAAGGTACAGAGAAGGGCAACAAAAATGATCAAGGGCATGGAAGGGCTCCCGTATGAGGAGAGGCTTGGTAGGTTGGGGCTCTTCAGTTTGGAGAAGAGACGACTGAGAGGAGATATGATAGAGGTCTATAAAATC
>QEPC01013134.1:560768-590887 GCA_003113815.1 Sphenodon punctatus | reverse complement strand
GCGGCAGGTGGAGGCAGTCGCTAAGGCTGCCTTCCTCCAGTTGTGTCTGGTGCGTAGACTGCGTCCGTTCGTCTCTGGCCCCGATCTGGCCACCTCATCCATGCTTTCGTCACCTCGAGGCTGAACTAATGCAACTCGCTCTATGTGGGGCTTCCCTTGTTCCTGGTTCAGAGGCTGCAGCTAGTGCAGAATGTGGCGGCTCGTCTCCTTATGGGGACGGGCCGTCGGGAGCATATTACACCTGTGCTCCAGGCTCTGCACTGGTTGCCGATAGCGTGCCAAGCCAGGTTCAAGGTTTGGTGTTGATCTATAAAGCCCTTCACGGTCTGGGCCCCTCGTACCTCAGGGACCGTCTCACCCTCCACGCCCCAGAGCGGCTCCTTCGGTCCGCCGGGGGTGCTTTCTTGGAGGTCCCCTGTGTTCAGCGGGGAGCCACAATGGAGAGGGCATTCTCGGTGGCCGGTCCGCGCCTTTGGAGCTCCCTTCCGGAGGAAGCCCGCCTGGCCCCAAACCTGTTGACATTTCGGCAAAATTGTAAAACCTGGCTGTTCGCCCAGGCCTTTGGGGAGGGTGCTAGGGTGGGGTAAGGTTTTCAGCTCCCCTACCTTATTTATTTATCTTATTATTTCCTGGGCCCTGTTTTAATAATTTTATGATTGTTATTATTGTTGATGGTTTTAAATTGTTTTTAATATATTGTATTTTTATGTCTGGAAGCCGCCCCGAGCTGATTGCAGGAGGGGCGGGGTACAAATTTATAAAATAAATAAATAAATAAAATATATTAGCCAGACAGGATCAGGGAACATGACGGGTGTTGGGGGAAAACAGGGAATGGATACCCCATTGTGACCTGTTGGGTGCTTCTCCGAAGCCACCGTGATTGACCACGTTTGGAGACAGAATGCTGGTCTAGATGGACCATTGGTCTGACCCAATATGGCACTTCTTATGTTCTTCCTCTTCCTCCTCTTTATATCAACCAATGAGAATGCATGTTTTCTTAAGAAAATAACTGAAATATAAATGGGGAATAATTATGAAAATAGGTTATTTAAATCAAGGCTTTTTGCTTGGTAGTGCTAAATTGCCTAGATTTAAATTAATCACCCTGGCTCTGAGGATTGTGTTTTTAATTTTTCTTGGGAAGAGCCCATTTTTGGTGCTGGGTGGTCAATATAAACTTGCAACATTAAGTATCCATTTCATCTTCCTAATTAAATTAGGAAGTAAATACAGTATTTACACACTCTGCCGAGTTTTCACCTTCCTTTTTCCAAATGCTTAAAAAACATTATTATACATTATATTTATTATGGGAATGCCTGGTCATACCAGGCCCTGTTGAACTAAACATTGTACAATCATAACAAAAAGAGTTTTCATCCCAAAGATCTTGAAGTCTAATATTTTGTAGTACATTTGAAAGTTAACCGTGCTAGGCTTTGATGGGTCAAGATGGAAAATGCTGTTAGAGCTGAGATGCCTTCACAGACAACTCTGTCCATTTTGAACATTTTCTCTTGATTGCAAGTGCAGTAGTAATGATCAGAGGAAAAGGGTGCACTTTCAACAAACATGACCCATTTAGAACTTGGAAGGTCAGTACTGACACCTCACCTTGTACTTTAATGCCCTGTCAGTGGGGAGGGGAAAGGAAGGGGGGACAAGGGTTGCCCAGGCGCACCACACACTCTCAGAGAGCTCTGTTGTACTCGATGGGGGTCCCGGAGGCCCGTCAGGATAGTATTTGGGCCGTTCCTTGGGCTTTCGCACCTGGAACTTAGGCCCCTGTCATCATAGGGCACAGAGCTTTTGGTTAGGCAGGGTTCTTGCACACCACAGGGGGATGGGGGAAACTGTGGGGGTTGGTGTAGGGGAATTGAGGTAAGGACCCGGGGGAGAGGGAGCAGGACTACAAGGGCTTGCACACTGGAGCGGGGTAGGGGAGAAACAGGGGCCCAGGGAGGGGGAAGAAACGCCAGGCCCGCAGGCCCCTTCACACTACCCACTCACGCACTCTAGGAACAACAGGAAGCAGGAGTTTCAGGCAAACAAAAGACAATACAGGGAGTCACTTTGAATCACGTCAAACCAAGAGGGGGAAGGCAAGGGAATATGGAGGCAGACAAGGGAGACAAACACAGGAGGAATATCGCACAAGTACTTTCACTTAGCTTTCAGGCAGGTGGGGGGGGCTAGTTCATCCAGACGCAAGCTCTGTTCACCGGCCCCGAACTTGCTGTGAGGCCGGCTTTTGAAGGGGAAGCCCCGCCCTCTGCACGCTTCCGGAGGCGCGCAGATCGGCGCAATGGGGGGCGGAGCCTTGCGACGTGGGGAGGTCCCGTTGTCGGCGCCACGTCAATGCGCGCAGGAGGTCTGATCCGCTGCGGAGATGCCTCCGCGTGGTTAGTGCTGGTGGGGGCGGGGCTTCTGGCTTTAGGGAACAGCCGTTGCGCCGGGGAGCGGCCGCCGCGGCTGACAGTACCCCCCCCGGAGGGCCCCCCCACAGGTGTCGTGCAGGGCCTGGTTTGTCGGGGTGGCGGTGATGAAACAGCCGAAGGAGGCACAGGGCAAAGACATGTGTTGCAGGTTCCCAGGACCGTTCTTTGGGACCAAAGCCCCGCCAATCAATAAGATAGTGTAGCCTTCCGCGCTGAAGTTTGGCGTCAAGGATACCACGGACCTCGTAAACAGGGTCAGTGTTTCCTGGTTCTGGCTTTGGTTCAGGCTCGGCAAGTTCTGCGTTGCTCGGGGCAATGGCTGGTTTGAGTAACGATACATGGAAGATGGGATGGATGCGCAGTCTCGGGGGCAATTGAAGGGTGTATGTCACCTCATTCACCTTTTTTAGGACTGGGAATGGTCCAAGATATCGGTGGTCCAATTTTGCTGAAGGCCGTTTGGAGGGGTAGTGTCTCCGATCTAACCAAACCCAATCGCCGGGCTGTAGTTGTGGGGCTGGCCTTCGGTGTTGGTCGGCGTAATGTTTGTATTGTCGATGGGCTTTTTCCAGCGTGCTCTTGGCGAGAGCATGCACCTGATGTAGTTGTTGCGCTAGTGCTCCTGCTGCTAGAACTGTTACGGATGTGAGATCGGGTGAGACCATTTGTGGGTGATACCCATAGGTTACGAAGAAAGGGGAATTTCCGAGAGGCATTTGGAGCATTGTTGTAGGCGAATTCTGCCAAGGGTAACCACGTGTACCAGTCATCTTGAAGGTAGCTGATGTAACATCTCAAATACTGCTCCAGAGTCTGATTGGCTCTTTCAACCTGCCCGTTAGCCTGCGGGTGGTATGCGGTGGTAGGTCTTAGTTTGATTTGTAGTGCCTTAAACAGTGCTGTCCAAAAATGTGAAATGAACTGGGATCCTCGGTCGCTTACTATTTCTGTAGGCCATCCATGAAGTTTCACCACGTGGCATATGAACAAAAGTGCGGCCCGTTGTGCGGTAGGGAGACCTTTACAAGCTATTAAGTGGCCTAGCTTTGTAAAGTGGTCGATGACAACAAAGATGGTATCATACCCTCGAGACTGCGGCAACTCCACTATAAAATCAAGCCCAAGTCTTTGCCAAGGGCCAGAGGGTACTGAGGTAAGTTGGAGAAGACCGGTCGGGTTCTTTCGTACTACCTTGGTGCGTGCACAAGTCGTGCAGGCTTGGACGTAACGCTGCACATCAATGGTTACTGAAGGCCACCAGAACTGGCGCTGGAGGAGAGCCAAGGTGCGTTCATTCCCGGGATGGCCGGCTAAGGGAGCGTCGTGCGCCCAAAGTATTTGGGCTCGACAGGATGGAGGTACCACAATTTGGTTTCCTCTTTTATACAGACCCTCTTTTAGGGTAATTTTAGGATCATTCCGCGGCTGCAGTTCTTGCATGGATACCTGACAAAGTCGTTCCATGGAGGGGAGTGTAGCAGCGAACACTTGGGTATTAAGAATGGGACCTCGGGGTCGGCTGTCTGCTTCTTTTCCCTCATGGTATCGTGAAAGAGCATCTGCTAGAAGGTTCATTTTCCCAGGCCGGTACTGGATTATAAATGAAAAGTGCGCAAAGAAAAGTGCCCACCGGGCGTGTCGTGGGTTCGTGATTTGTGCAGTACGTAGAAATGTTAGGTTTTTGTGATCTGTGGTCATGGTTATGGGGTGTTGGGCCCCTTCTAAATAATGTCGCCAGGTATCAAAGGCGGCCTTTATGGCCAAAAGTTCACGATCAAAAACCGTGTAATTTCTCTCGGTTGGGGACAGCTGTCGTGAATAGTAGGCACGTGGTCGGGGCAGTTTCTCTGTGTCTTGTTGAAGTAATACTGCCCCAATGGCAACGCTAGAAGCATCTGCTTCGACAAGGAATGGTTTTTGAAAATCAGGATGCTTGCATGAAGGCCTGTTTCAAAAATTGAAAGCTGTGGTCCTGTTCCGTCCCACAAACGTAGGGGTGATTCTTTTTCAGGAGCCGCGTCAGCGGGCTCGTGACTTCAGCATAATGGGGAATGTACTGGCGGTAGTAATTAGCGCTACCAAGAAAGCGCTGAAGGGCCTTAACTGCCCGAGGGGGTGGCCATTGCTGAATAGCGAGCACCTTTTTTTGATCCATTTGGATTCCCTCTGGGCTAATTAAAAAACCCAGGAATTCGACTACAGTGAGATGAAATGCACATTTCTCCTGCTTACAATAAAGTTGATGAGTCTGTAATCATCGTAGCACTTGTCGGACGTGCTGGATATGCTGAGTATAGGAGTAGTAGTAAATAAGAATGTCGTCTAGATACGCTATCACAAAGGTATCGAGTATATCTCGGAAGATGTCATTGATAAATTGCTGGAACGCAGCAGTGGCATTGGCCAAGCCGAACGGCATCACAAGATATTCTAAGTGTCCGTACCATGTACGGAAAGCAGTTTTCCACTCATCCCCCTGTCGCACGCGGAACAGATTGTAGGCTCCCTGAAGATCTAATTTTGTAAATATTCGGGCTCCTTGGAGATGGTTAAGCAGCTCTGGTATCAGAGGAAGCGGGTAGCGATTTTTAATCGTCACGCTGTTGAGACCCCGATAGTCTACACAGGGTCGTAAACCTCCATCTTTCTTGGGAACAAAAAATATGGGGGCCCCCGCGGGAGAGGTGGAATGCTGGATAAAGCCACTCGCGAGGGCCTCATCAAGGTACTTGCGCAATTCGGTTAACTCTGGGGTTGAAAGGGCATAAATACGTCCAAAAGGGGGTTCTTTCCCCGGAACCAGTTCAATAGGGCAATCATAGGGATGATGCGGAGGTAACTGAGCAGCGTGGACCTTGCTAAAGACGTCCCTGAGGTCGCTATATTCGGAGGGCAGTGCCTGGTCGTTTTTACTGAAGGAGCAGGGGAACGTAGTCATGGCCTGTTGAGATGGAGCTGGTAGGAGACAATGTTGGTTACAGTAGGGAGAGGTAAGGTGAACCTGTCGTTGGGCCCAACAGATGCGAGGTTTGTGCCACATGAGCCAAGGGAGGCCCAAAACCACAAGAAAGAGGGGAGTACGGACTACGTCGAAGGTGAGCGTCTCCTGATGTTTACCTATCACACACTCCAAAGGAGTGGTTTGTTGGGTAACAGGGCCCGAGCTGAGGGGAGAGCCATCATTTGTTTGGACTACTTCGGGATATGGTTTCCCCTGCGTCGGAATCTTGTGGTCTTGGATCAGGGTGATATCCATAAAGTTTGCAGATGCTCCGGAATCCAACAAGGCCCAGACTATCAAGGATCGATGCGAGGCGACCGTGATGGTCAAAGGTATGCGTAAGTGAGATGAGGCAGAAGTTATAAGGGATGGAATAATATTCAGGGTCGAGACGCTCCCTGTCCATCTCGACCCCTGGCATTTCCCACTTGGCGCCGGGCAGTAGGTACTGCCGGGCAATCTTGTATGAAGTGTTCCGGTTCACCACAGTAGAAACAGGCTCGCGCCCGCCAACTCCGTTCCCACTCTTCCACTGGGACGGGCCCTCGAGAGGCACCTAATTGCATAGGCTCTGCATCGGGGAGAGCCTGCCCGGAGCTTTCCCCACTAGGAGGCGTGAAGGAGATGGGCCTGACAGGGAAGTTTCGGTTCTCTTGGCGTCGTTCCCTTTGCCTCTCCGCAAGCCGTGCCTCTGTCTGGAGTGCTAGGGTGGCTACTGCTGCTCAGGTATCCGGGAGAGCAATATACGCAAGCTGGTCCTTGATGTCGTCTGCTAGTCCTCTCTGGAAGCGTACCCGAAGGGCATCCTCAGACCAGCGTAACTCTAGGGCAAGATGTTGGAACTGGGTTATGTATTCTATGAGGGGCATTCGCCCTTGGTGTAGGGTCAGAATGGCAGTCTCGGCATCCCACAGGCGATGCGGGTGGTCAAACAAGAACCGAAACTGTCTTAAAAAGTCCTGGTAATTAGTCAAAAGGGGGCTCTTGCTGGTTAATAGATTAGTGGCCCATTCCAGGGCTACACTTCCCAAGTTTCCAATCACAAATGCAATCTTTAACTCATCTGTGGGGTAGGTGGTGGCTTGGGTAGTGAAGGTAAGATCACAGAGGGCTTAAAAGGCTCGGCAAGCCTTGCGATCTCCCTGAAGTTTGTCAATACGTGGCCCTCGTGGTTCTCTTGGTAACCCAAGGGGCATGGGAGCAAGAGGACCAACTACCGGGGCTGGGGCGGCAGCCTCATCGGCATTGGCAACCGCAGGGGGTGCCAACATCGCTGCTGCAGGAGGAGGAGCGGCCTGCTGCTGAGCCACGGCAGTAGCCAATTGCGTGTGTTGCTCCTGCAGATCCTTTATCTGCATGGCCAGGGTCTGCACCGCAAGAACGAGTGTCCCAACTTCCTGGGCCACGTCCATGGTTCCAGGAGGGGAAGGAGCGCGTGGGTACGTGCCGGTGAATCTGTCAGTGGGGAGGAGAAAGGAAGGGGGGACAAGGGTTGCCCAGGCGCACCACACACTCTCGGAGAGCTCTGTTGTACTCGATGGGGGGTCCCAGAGGCCCATCAGGATAGTATTTGGGCTTTCGCACCTGGAACTTAGGCCCCTATCATCCTAGGGCACAGAGCTTTTGGTTAGGCAGGGTTCTTGCACACCACAGAGGGATGGGGGAAACTGTGGGGGTTGGTGTAGGGGAATTGAGGTAAGGACCCGGGGGAGAGGGAGCAGGAGTACAAGGGCTTGCACACTGGAGTGGGGTAGGGGAGAAACAGGGGCCCAGGGAGGGGGAAGAAACGCCAGGCCCGCAGGCCCCTTCACACTACCCACTCACGCACTCTAGAAACAACAGGAAGCAGGAGTTTCAGGCAAACAAAAGACAATACAGGGAGTCACTTTGAATCACGTCAAACCAGGAGGGGGAAGGCAAGGGAATATGGAGGCAGACAAGGGAGACAAACACAGGAGGAATATCGCACACATACTTCACTTAGCTTTCAGGCAGGTGGGGGGGGCTAGTTCATCCAGACGCAAGCTCTGTTCACCGGCCCCGAACTTGCTGTGAGGCCGGCTTTTGAAGGGGAAGCCCCGCCCTCTGCACGCTCCCGGAGGCGTGCAGATCGGCGCAACGGGGGGCGGAGCCTTGCTGCGACCTGGGGAGGTCCCGGTGTCGGCGCCACGTCAGTGCGCGTAGGAGGTCTGATCCGCTGCGGAGATGCCGCCGCGTGGTTATTGCTGGTGGGGGCGGGGCTTCTGGCTTTAGGGAACAGCCGTTGCGCCTGGGAGCGGCCGCCGCGGCTGACATGCCCACATGCAACTATTGCAGACTTCTGAGAATAGGTGGTTTGCATTTCTGCTCATTTTTGTGGGCTGCTCTTTAGCAGACTAGCAATCTTCTTCCAGCTTCAATCTTTGTTTAGCTTCACTGACTATATGTGTGAACTTACTGATGTTGCCCCATCTGTCTTTCTCCTTGCCCGTTGAATTTCTTAGGTTGCCAACACTGTGTTTCACAAAATAGCCCACTAGGTTTGTAGTCCTGCATTGGAAATGGTAAGTGAAAGTGTAGCAGACATTGATTTAGATAATTTATTGTAGTGTACTGGCCAAAGTGCTCTAGACAAAGGAACCAGTATTTGATAATATATTTAGAACAACAATTTATAACATGGAAGAACATTTTAAAAGATGTTCACATTAATGTAAAAAACTAGTCTTGACAATTTTGAGAGTTGAAGCGTACACGGACTATTGATGTCAAAGAGATGGAGATCAAAATATTGGCAGGAAGGTTATTTTTCTGAGCCCACAGGAATCTTCACAAACAGGTGGCCCTTATTAATTATGCAATTACCGCAGTTGTTTCTTCTGAAAAGCAGGAAACAGTGGATATTTTATGAAAAATAAAGACATTAGAACAAGAAGAAATGATGTAATGATGACTAGGGATAAATAGGTCATCGGAGTATTGGTTTGTTGATGCATACAAAGGAAGGACTTGCAAAAGACTAATTTTTGCAAGAACTCTGACTTAAACTATTTGCTGCTTCGAAAAGAAAAAAGAAACTTTCACCTGCATTTATATATCCAAGCAAAATTTCCTTGTGATAGCATAGCTCTGTGCTAGTTGTTAAGCGATGTCGTGAGTCCTGTTGAAGTGAAAGGGACACATGCACAAGTCCACCAGAAGATTGTACTCAAGAGTAAATTTTTAACAACCATGTTGCTTTTCTGGAGGAGTCATTTTTAGCCCACTGCCTTAGAAGTCCAGAGTACATAATTAGATCATTCTGTGCAAGGTTAAATAAAGGTTGATGTTGAGAACGATTATGGAAGGGGGCATTTCTGTTTTAAACTATATTTTGAAGGAGTTAGCCAAAGAGAGACTATTTTCATTACATGGATTTTCGAGTTCTTATGACATGGGAACTAGCCCTTAAATTACAGAGCACTGCAAGGTAATTGTTAGCCTGGGTAGGGGGATGGCTACTATCTTGCAAAAATATGCTAGTTTGATACACACAACCTGTATCGATATGTTTGTTCCCACAGTTCTAATCTGAGGCAAAGAAGTATGTTTATCTTCATTGCATCCCTGTGAAGATTGTCTTTGTAGCTCACTGTGTCAAGTAACATGCATGTTAAATGTAACTTTTTTTTTTTTTTTTGGTTCACAGGAAGTGTTCATATATGAGGTGAAACCATGAAGAGGAAGCAGAGAGACTAATAATGCTTTTCCGAAATCGCTTTCTGTTCTTGCTGGCCTTGGCAGCCTTATTAGCCTTTTTGAGTCTCAGTCTGCAATTCTGTAAGTATTTCCTTTGGTTGTGTGGCTTCTTATGGAAAGTGGACTTATGCCAGGGGTTTTCAAATTGAGGGCTGGAACACCCAGTAAGGTTGTTCCATCTGTGGATGGGGTCACAATCCTGATTGGTATTAGATATGATTTAAAAGATTCATTCTGGGAGGTCATTGGATTATATTTGGGAACTCTAGGCATATGAAGTCACCTTCTATATGTGTTTGTGTACATACTTATATAAATTTATGTAAAATTAAACATTTCATGTAATTTTCTATTTTAATAAACATTTTTATCAAAATTCTAAATACATAAATGTATATTTTTACATAAATTTGTATGTATGTTTGTGTATGGATATATGTACATTTTGTAAGAATAGTACACCTTGAGGGGAGATACCCTTTTTGTCGCTGTACCCAAGAAGAAGACAGGGAGACCAATTTGGGTTTAAACAGGCTGCACTAGTTATTGTACTTCGTCCAAGTCCCAGGGAATAATCTCTCCTGTAATTTAGGGTCCGGGAAAAACACTCCCACGTGTCAGTGAGGGCGGCCTATTGTTCACACAGGTACCGTCCCTCTCTGTGGCTAAACTAAACCATGCCTACCTTCCTTAGCCCCCTTCCCTCATCCCCCAAACTACGATGCACCAGTTAGGCAGGGGAGACAGGAATTGGACACCCTGCAGTAGCCCATGGTGCAAGACTAGAATGGCACCAGCCACCCAGGACCACATTTGACTTTGAGTGATGCTTGTGATGCCACCTCTCTCCTTGGAATGGGGTTGCACATCAGGCTGTGCAAGGCTCATATGCATGGCCCTGATCACCGCAATTGTTTCCTATATGGCGTCCCCAATTCTACCCTGTGGCTTTTCCTTCTGTCCTCTAGCACCATGCCAGACCCCTGCTAACTGAGTCTGAGAGAGGACCACCTGAATTAATAGTACCCCCCACCCCCATAACGGACCAACTTAGGCAATTACACTGTGGAGCAGGCGAAAAACCAGGCAGACGATGTACAAATTGGGCGTGTCTGGAAAAAAACCCTCCTTCCCAGCCCCAACAAGTGACCAGCAACAGTTTACAGTGAAACTAAGGAGTGGGTGGGTGTTCATGTTCAGTATTTCCTGCGGTCTAGAGGCTCTTGAAAGAATGGCATAGTGAACCTTCGTCCCAGCCTTTTGGCCTAGTGACCTGCCCTGACATCTTCCATTCCAGAGGGAACGGGTGTGTGTGTGTGTGTGTGTGTTCTCTCTCTCTTCACCAGTTTTGTTGGTTGGAGAGGGGGATTGCTACTTTAAACAGCCCCATTGACTTACAATGAAAATTGTTCTCTGCTCCTTAATTCTGTATCTCTCAGACCAATAACAACCAAATTTGACAGAGGCCCAAAACAAATACAGTCTCAAAGCTTTGTACTGGTAGGCTTTCTGCAGATTGGTTCTGGAACAGGAATAAAACTTGATTGACTTGAAATCCTTTGTGTTTTCCATAACTTTATATAAATGGAGTCAATCACCATTTGTGAGTTTGTGTGTGTTTATTGCATAGAACTACTTGTGTTTTTGTCACTGGTGTCGCCAAAAGAGTTTTAAACATTATGTTTATTCTTAAGCAGTATATGCTTCATATACATGAAAAGGTAATTAGTATACTTATTTTTTCCTGTATGGTTGTCTTAGTTTTGTAAAGCTGCAATGGTATTGAGCTACGTAACACAATGAATTACAGAATATCGCTTTCCTTCCTCCCCCCACAACAATATAAATGTTTGCAATATTTAAACCACTTAATAAACATTTTTCTTTAAAACAATAGAACCTGATAAGTAATAGGGAAGATAATTTCAATTACTGTGTTGATTACATAAAAAAAATACTATTCCTAGTTATATTGGAAATTAAATGTGGGATTGCTTTGACAATTCTGAATTCTGAGCAATAAGCCCTTTCTAGTCTTTCAGCTTAATTTGTTTGAACAACTATTAACAAAGGATGACTGTTGCAGACGAGTAAGTCCTTCTCAGCATCATAAATACTTTTGGATATACTTTGGATCCAGTCGGTTAGACCCCTGGCTACCACGTTTGTCGCGAACATGTCTTCTCTTGGTTTAGACTTGCTTGTGCTCAGTATTATGCCAGCTAATGCACAATACTGATTGAGTAAGAAATTATTTTTTCCAGTGGAAACTGGGGACCATGTACAGATGCATTTTCTCTTCTATTGGGTATTGAGAGAAAGTTGGAAGAAATTTATAATGAGAATGTACAATAATTTCTTCTTCTGCCTTGCATGCATGTAGATTTTAATGTGAACTAGAGAACATACTCTAAACACTAAGTTCTGGTATTTAATTCTATTAAACTGCTTTTATTACACCTTTACATCTCTGAAATAAAATATATATCCCTCAAATAGCTTAAATAACACTTGTAAAGGATTATTCTATATTAAAAAATGTATAATTTTAAATTTTTGAACAACATATAAATATTTGCAATGCAGCCTTTTATGTTACATTTTGCATCTAGATCAAATTATAGTTTTGCAATATATGATGTGCAGACCTGTGCTTCAAAACAGCTGGTGTTTGGAGAATGTCGGCCACTTACCATAAGATATGCAGGTCCCCTACTGGCTTTACCATATCATATGTATGCAACTACTTTGATGTTCTAAGCCTGTTCTTGCAGTATGTGGGAGGTGAAGCTCCCAGAGACAGATGCCATACTGCCTTTTTATGTAAAAACAAGCATGACAGCAAGAATAGATATATCATAAAGAAGGCTTTATACTCAGAACAGAAGGTGAGCTGCTGAGTGCAGCTAATGGGAGAAGACTCCAAAAAATCAGAATTGCAGGTAAGTAATTTTTCCTTCCATAAAGAAATAAATTGTATGGGACTCGCTCCTGCACGGTAAAAGCTTGAGGATGTTAAAAAAAGAAACTAGTTTGTATCAAACAGCACCAGCAAGGCCGATGCTAATATTGAAATAGGGAGGTGTTAATAAGGACCAAGATACGTCCAGATCAAGTACAGAGCAGACTAAAAATCTTCCTTCTGGTGAAGTGATTATAGCAATTAGGAGTTTCAACAATTGGATGGTTTATAAACATTCTAATATCATTCTCTTTCAGTCATTTCCCTGTTTGAGCTAAATCCTTTTTTCATACCTCCTTCCCAGTAGATATTTTTGTTCTTCTATTGTTTCATATAATACATAGTCTATCATGCCATCAAAAGAACAGAGTTCACCTGCACCTTTACATTTCCCACAGTATGCTTGGCACCCGTTACATAAAGTAGTAAAGTAATCTCTTTTAGGTTTTATATTTCATACATAATGCTATTTCATTTGAAGTGTAATGAGCTCATTTGTGTTTCAGCAGACCATAAAACATGGCTTCCAAAGTTCCCAACCGTTCTAAGATGCCTTAAGAAAATTTAACTGCATCACCTTATGCTTCAGTGTCAGATTGTGGAATTAAAATTACATTTGTCTGGGACTTGGTATGCTTACAGCTGGGCAAATGCCCAAACCATTATAAGTGAGAAGAACTAGTGTGGCTTTTAAAGCAAGACTTCTCATGAATGTCAGTAACCAAAATGAATCCTTCACGCTGGGAATCTCTGCTGTGCAATTGTGTACACCCCAGTAGGTAATCTTGGGCATGGTTTTGCTTTAAATAGCAAATGTACTGAAGTGGCACCATCTTCCATCTCAGAATTACTCCCAGGACATATTCGTAGTCACAGTTGTTGAATTTACTCAAAAAATGGAGTTTGTAAAAGACTTTTATCTTGCTGTAACTCAACTAAGATGTAAAGAACTAGATTTTATCCCTCTTGGTCGATCAGAAGAAAAGTTTACCAATTCCTGAGTCTTATAACTGTATAAGACCTCTAAAGAGACAGGATTTGCACAAGAGTCACAAACAGTAAACAAATTGATGTCACAAGTGTAGTTTGAGAGCCAGGGACAGATAGTCTTGAGAAACCTTTATCCCTGGCAGTGGAGGATAAGATTGAAAGAATCCAGCTTGACCCTGTGAGTGCTGATGGAGTTTGCAGAACTGGCAATTGTAAATCTCCACAGCGGGGATGTTCTCAAGGTTTTCTTCCTCTCCTTTTGCACCTGGATTTTAGAATTGGGAGCATCATTTTAGACACTGCTTCCCTTTCCCCAGTAGACCTTGGGGAATAAAATATATGGGGAGAATTGCCCCCATCTTCTAAACAATGCACTGAGTTTATTCCTGCTTAGTTCTTTGGCTAAACAGAATAGCAGCTTGAATTCTTGGGGCAGGAAACTCTTGAATCCTCCCTCTTCTCACCCCACCAAAAATAAAAAAACAATAATAAATTGATATGTTCAACTGGCTAAAGCACTGAGCAGGAATTCTTCCACTGTGCCTACACAGGATGGCCTACATCTGCTCAGATGTGTGATGGATCCCAATAGAGGAGAATGAAGGGACAACTTGGGGGGAGGGGGTGGGTGGCGAGGGGAAAGGGAGGAAGCAGGAGAAGGGCAGATTCTGAATTGTGCAATGAATAAAGTATCTTGCAACTTTTTTATTAAAAGGAAGGGACAGGTTTGCAATAATGACGCCTTTCTGTTTTTATATCTGGGTATATGGTGTGTATCGTGAGAGGTTCTGAGAAGTCTTCTAATACTTTTTGTTTTTAAATAAGACAAAACCCTCTTTTCTTAGTGCATGCCTTTTCAGTTACTTTTTACAGTAGGTCCAGAGTGAATTTATAGTAACACAGGTTTTTTTCAGAAGTATATACTGTAAAATAAAATGTTAGACTAGGTTTAATGAAAGTTCTGTCATTGTTTTAATTATCATATAGAATGTATTGTCTAGTGCTTGAAGCAAAGGACCGGGAACCCGATGTGTTCTTAATTTCAGTTTGGTTGAGCTAGTGACATACTTTGCAACATTACTTATATCAGCTCAGCCATAAAATTGGGAATAGGAAGAGTTCCTTGAACACATCTAACTGGATGTATGCCTTATTTTTAAACCATGGGAAAATGAGACCACTTATCAAAAACTTGTAGTGTGGTGATTGCCTCTGACTGTTAATGCCACAGCATGTTTTTAATTGGCAGTTGTATACTCTTTAAACGTTACGTTGGGTGATAAGTAGAAATCTCAAAACGTATGTTTAAGGAAGCAGATGAAACATATGGGTAGACTTAGAGATGTATTTCACACGCATATGTTTCTTCTGATTATTGTACTTTTTACCGTAGAAGTCAACATTATCTCCTTTTTTTGTTCTGGTGTGTGTGTGTGTTGCCTAATATAATACATTGGGAGAGTTGTAATTACCTTGAATTTTCTTACAAATGTATGTTTTGGGTATTATTTAACTGTTGGAAAAATGCTATTAGTCTTTATAGAAAATGCTGTGTTGGAATTTCGTTTTTCATTCTAGTCCAACATTCTCTATTGCAAAATTCCTTCTGGATGAAGGAAATACTCTTTCAGGAAGTTTAAAGTAGACCATTCTCAAGCTGAAATTCTGACCAAAAACTCATGCTGGATATTCTGTTTAAACTATACTGTATAAAATTAAAGCAGAATATCTTGAGAGGAAAAAAAGCTGTGTGAACCACGATAGATCTGACATCCTGTTTGCCAGCTTGTGTGCACTGGTTTTCTTAGGAAGAAATACTGGCCCAAACTCTTTTGTGTGGTGCTACTTTCTAATCTTGTCTAAGATATGTCATCTGCTAGGAGTTGTACCTAATCATTGAATGAACTGAACAAGAGTCTTTGGCATGTAAAGGTATACAGACTGGGAATTGCCTAAAGTTTTTCTTTTTCTTTTTTCTCTTGTAACATTTGGTTGAACTGTAACTAGTTCATATGTGTTGAATGGTAAAATGCTTGCTTAACACATTAATTTATCACATCAGTGCAGTATTAATAAATTCAGCTAAAATATTAACTTGTGCTGTACCTGTTAAGCTCTAATGTATAATTTTGGCATGTGTGTGATTTAGGTTATAATCAGGGAACCATGTTCACTGATCATTCTTTGGAGATAGTCACTAGAAGATTTCACTTCTCGCCATAAATTGGCTGTTTACTGTTGATTCATAATAGATTCATGCACTGATAACATTTTTATTCTTCAACAAAAGAGTCCTGAAGTAAATGCCTTCTTTTAGCTGGAAAAGTTGGTATTTTTCCTAGACGCTTAGGCCAGAAAACACAAATAAGAAGACATGCTTATACATAACATTTAATTTAGTGAACAGATGGGCAGTTCTTTGAGAGAGTTAACATGAAAGAAAAGTAGTGGGCTGGAGGGGTTACATAGATACAAGCCACCTGCCAGGATCCTCATTAATGAGTCCTTTCTCCCTAGTGCAAGAACTTACTGTGCAGAATCTTGCATCTCTAAAGGTGCACCCACACAAAACCTGCTTCCAGGAGGAAGCATAACCTACGTTGGCTTTACCTGTGGGTTGGCCTAGTGAACCTGCGCACAGCAAACCACAACTTTGTGGTTATTTCCAAGATGACTGATCTTTCCCTACATACATTGAAATAATTGTATGTAGATGAGCAACTGGTGATAATTTGTGGGGTTGATAATTTACAAGATATGGGGAAAACACCTTTAAATCAAATTTTAATTTGGACAGTCAAGTGTTTTATTGCTCTTAAGATGCTTAGTATACCAAATGCATATTAGCCACTGGCATGTTAGTTGGCTGGCCCGACCTGGTCAGGACCGTATTGGTGGTTGGTTCCTGACCCAAGCTGTGGCGCCCCATTAACACCCATTGTCCTTGTTCTAAGTGCTTTATTTTGCTGTGGTAGTCAATTATATTCAAGGGGGGAGGGTTGGAAGATCAAAGAAAAGCAAAAAATAAATAAATCTTTCTCTGAACTTTCCTTCAAACTAGCACAAATTAGAAGGCAAATTTTGTTTAACTATCAGACAAAATCATTCTCAGTCTTAGTAATGCAACAGCAAAGAGAAACCCCACACACAAAATACAGCTCCCAGAGTATGTTTATCAGAGAAAACAAATAAAAGTCATAAATATTGTTTTAAAGAACAGCATATTTAAAATAGTGTTTACATTCAAATTGGGGATTTAAACACTTGGGCCATAAAACTCTCTCCTTCAACTTTTGGTACTGCATCTCTTTGAAGGTGAGAGATTGTCCTTTTAGCCTTGAAGAATGCTTCCTGAGTTCATAAGTTTGAATCTCCATTCCACTAACTGTTTTCACATTCCCATCACCCCTCTTGCTTTTTGGCATCCAGCTGTACTCTACCAGTCAAGGAAGCATGACGTGATACTTCATTTCACAGAGAAGAAGATGGTGGAAAACAGGACATGAGACTCCTACAGAAGATAGCCCCGCGTCTTGGTCATAGTGCTGACTGTACTGGAGCACTTTACCTTCTGACTTAAAAAAAAATTGCACTCACCGTGTCTTGGGGTCAGTTTGACCCCAATGGGAAAAACCCATTCTAGGTGGGATCTATTTATCCCCCAACTATAGTCTCTGTCTCTTATACACATCTAGATGTGTATAAGAGACAGGGGGAGGTCCCGGTGTCGGCGCCACGTCAGTGCGCGTAGGAGGTCTGATCCGCTGCGGAGATGCCTCCGCGTGGTTATTGCTGGTGGGGGCGGGGCTTCTGGCTTTAGGGAACAGCCGTTGCGCCTGGGAGCGGCCGCCGCGGCTGACATGCCCACATGCAACTATTGCAGACTTCTGAGAATAGGTGGTTTGCATTTCTGCTCATTTTTGTGGGCTGCTCTTTAGCAGACTAGCAATCTTCTTCCAGCTTCAATCTTTGTTTAGCTTCACTGACTATATGTGTGAACTTACTGATGTTGCCCCATCTGTCTTTCTCCTTGCCCGTTGAATTTCTTAGGTTGCCAACACTGTGTTTCACAAAATAGCCCACTAGGTTTGTAGTCCTGCATTGGAAATGGTAAGTGAAAGTGTAGCAGACATTGATTTAGATAATTTATTGTAGTGTACTGGCCAAAGTGCTCTAGACAAAGGAACCAGTATTTGATAATATATTTAGAACAACAATTTATAACATGGAAGAACATTTTAAAAGATGTTCACATTAATGTAAAAAACTAGTCTTGACAATTTTGAGAGTTGAAGCGTACACGGACTATTGATGTCAAAGAGATGGAGATCAAAATATTGGCAGGAAGGTTATTTTTCTGAGCCCACAGGAATCTTCACAAACAGGTGGCCCTTATTAATTATGCAATTACCGCAGTTGTTTCTTCTGAAAAGCAGGAAACAGTGGATATTTTATGAAAAATAAAGACATTAGAACAAGAAGAAATGATGTAATGATGACTAGGGATAAATAGGTCATCGGAGTATTGGTTTGTTGATGCATACAAAGGAAGGACTTGCAAAAGACTAATTTTTGCAAGAACTCTGACTTAAACTATTTGCTGCTTCGAAAAGAAAAAAGAAACTTTCACCTGCATTTATATATCCAAGCAAAATTTCCTTGTGATAGCATAGCTCTGTGCTAGTTGTTAAGCGATGTCGTGAGTCCTGTTGAAGTGAAAGGGACACATGCACAAGTCCACCAGAAGATTGTACTCAAGAGTAAATTTTTAACAACCATGTTGCTTTTCTGGAGGAGTCATTTTTAGCCCACTGCCTTAGAAGTCCAGAGTACATAATTAGATCATTCTGTGCAAGGTTAAATAAAGGTTGATGTTGAGAACGATTATGGAAGGGGGCATTTCTGTTTTAAACTATATTTTGAAGGAGTTAGCCAAAGAGAGACTATTTTCATTACATGGATTTTCGAGTTCTTATGACATGGGAACTAGCCCTTAAATTACAGAGCACTGCAAGGTAATTGTTAGCCTGGGTAGGGGGATGGCTACTATCTTGCAAAAATATGCTAGTTTGATACACACAACCTGTATCGATATGTTTGTTCCCACAGTTCTAATCTGAGGCAAAGAAGTATGTTTATCTTCATTGCATCCCTGTGAAGATTGTCTTTGTAGCTCACTGTGTCAAGTAACATGCATGTTAAATGTAACTTTTTTTTTTTTTTTTGGTTCACAGGAAGTGTTCATATATGAGGTGAAACCATGAAGAGGAAGCAGAGAGACTAATAATGCTTTTCCGAAATCGCTTTCTGTTCTTGCTGGCCTTGGCAGCCTTATTAGCCTTTTTGAGTCTCAGTCTGCAATTCTGTAAGTATTTCCTTTGGTTGTGTGGCTTCTTATGGAAAGTGGACTTATGCCAGGGGTTTTCAAATTGAGGGCTGGAACACCCAGTAAGGTTGTTCCATCTGTGGATGGGGTCACAATCCTGATTGGTATTAGATATGATTTAAAAGATTCATTCTGGGAGGTCATTGGATTATATTTGGGAACTCTAGGCATATGAAGTCACCTTCTATATGTGTTTGTGTACATACTTATATAAATTTATGTAAAATTAAACATTTCATGTAATTTTCTATTTTAATAAACATTTTTATCAAAATTCTAAATACATAAATGTATATTTTTACATAAATTTGTATGTATGTTTGTGTATGGATATATGTACATTTTGTAAGAATAGTACACCTTGAGGGGAGATACCCTTTTTGTCGCTGTACCCAAGAAGAAGACAGGGAGACCAATTTGGGTTTAAACAGGCTGCACTAGTTATTGTACTTCGTCCAAGTCCCAGGGAATAATCTCTCCTGTAATTTAGGGTCCGGGAAAAACACTCCCACGTGTCAGTGAGGGCGGCCTATTGTTCACACAGGTACCGTCCCTCTCTGTGGCTAAACTAAACCATGCCTACCTTCCTTAGCCCCCTTCCCTCATCCCCCAAACTACGATGCACCAGTTAGGCAGGGGAGACAGGAATTGGACACCCTGCAGTAGCCCATGGTGCAAGACTAGAATGGCACCAGCCACCCAGGACCACATTTGACTTTGAGTGATGCTTGTGATGCCACCTCTCTCCTTGGAATGGGGTTGCACATCAGGCTGTGCAAGGCTCATATGCATGGCCCTGATCACCGCAATTGTTTCCTATATGGCGTCCCCAATTCTACCCTGTGGCTTTTCCTTCTGTCCTCTAGCACCATGCCAGACCCCTGCTAACTGAGTCTGAGAGAGGACCACCTGAATTAATAGTACCCCCCACCCCCATAACGGACCAACTTAGGCAATTACACTGTGGAGCAGGCGAAAAACCAGGCAGACGATGTACAAATTGGGCGTGTCTGGAAAAAAACCCTCCTTCCCAGCCCCAACAAGTGACCAGCAACAGTTTACAGTGAAACTAAGGAGTGGGTGGGTGTTCATGTTCAGTATTTCCTGCGGTCTAGAGGCTCTTGAAAGAATGGCATAGTGAACCTTTGTCCCAGCCTTTTGGCCTAGTGGCCTGCCCTGACATCTTCCATTCTAGAGGGAACGGGTGTGTGTGTGTGTGTGTTCTCTCTCTCTTCACCAGTTTTGTTGGTTGGAGAGGGGGATTGCTACTTTAAACAGCCCCATTGACTTACAATGAAAATTGTTCTCTGCTCCTTAATTCTGTATCTCTCAGACCAATAACAACCAAATTTGACAGAGGCCCAAAACAAATACAGTCTCAAAGCTTTGTACTGGTAGGCTTTCTGCAGATTGGTTCTGGAACAGGAATAAAACTTGATTGACTTGAAATCCTTTGTGTTTTCCATAACTTTATATAAATGGAGTCAATCACCATTTGTGAGTTTGTGTGTGTTTATTGCATAGAACTACTTGTGTTTTTGTCACTGGTGTCGCCAAAAGAGTTTTAAACATTATGTTTATTCTTAAGCAGTATATGCTTCATATACATGAAAAGGTAATTAGTATACTTATTTTTTCCTGTATGGTTGTCTTAGTTTTGTAAAGCTGCAATGGTATTGAGCTACGTAACACAATGAATTACAGAATATCGCTTTCCTTCCTCCCCCCACAACAATATAAATGTTTGCAATATTTAAACCACTTAATAAACATTTTTCTTTAAAACAATAGAACCTGATAAGTAATAGGGAAGATAATTTCAATTACTGTGTTGATTACATAAAAAAAATACTATTCCTAGTTATATTGGAAATTAAATGTGGGATTGCTTTGACAATTCTGAATTCTGAGCAATAAGCCCTTTCTAGTCTTTCAGCTTAATTTGTTTGAACAACTATTAACAAAGGATGACTGTTGCAGACGAGTAAGTCCTTCTCAGCATCATAAATACTTTTGGATATACTTTGGATCCAGTCGGTTAGACCCCTGGCTACCACGTTTGTCGCGAACATGTCTTCTCTTGGTTTAGACTTGCTTGTGCTCAGTATTATGCCAGCTAATGCACAATACTGATTGAGTAAGAAATNTTGTGGCCATTTTCCAAAATGACGCTGGCGCCACTGACGCCATTTTGGAAATTGTCTGCGCATATGCAGAACGGCCACGGTGACCCCTCTACCCCCAGCTCTGCCTCTCAGGACCCCTGCTCGGCACACACCTCCCCCTGCACTGCTGCAGCAGGAGGGCACGGGCAGGGGTTCTGGGGAGGCCGATGCTGGGCAGGGGTCCTGGGAGTAAACTACCCCCCTCTTTACCCCTGCACAGCTCCTCTACCCCCAGCTCTGCCTCCCCTGGACCCCTGCTCAGCGTCTGTGCTGGGCAGGAGTCCAGGGGAGACAGAGCTCGAAGCAGTTTGGCACACACATAAGAAGCTGAAAGTTCCTTGGAGCACTGCTCCAAGGAGCTAGAATAGACCCTGCTGCGGGAACCAAACTTTTTGAATCCTATCCCCTGATAGGATCAGATTGCTTCAGATCAATTAGATTTGTCCAAAATTGGACCAGTCAGATTGATCTGATCCTGATATTCCCATCCCTACTGCTTAGAGGCAAGAGAGGAAATGTGTGAAATGTTAAGAGATTTGTAGTCTTTGAGGTCCTAGGAGAAGGATTTTGTTTAAAAAAAGAATTTATAAGAAGCTAGTTCTAGTTTTTCCTATGCAACAGCTACTGTTCCATAATTATAGATGTAATAATATGTCACATTTCCAAGAAAGTGACTCCACAGAAGTGCACAATTCATCTTTAAGGGAAAGATGATGGAAAAGTGCTTCCGAGAGAGAGAGCCAGCAGATGCTGGGCTTTGGACCTGTTTATAGGAATAATTTGTAAAAGCTCCAAGACAGCTCATGATGACTTGATTAAATCAGGATTTGCCTAGATGATATGGAAAAGAATGATGCTGAGAAAAGTCTAGTTTCTGAGCTTAAACCACACACAGTGTAAGTGCTGTTTACAAATGTGTTGTCTCCATTGTGATCTGTTTAATTAATCAATCAATCAATATTTATTCAAAATGCTTGACTATAGGTCTTGGCATATACACAAAGAAAAGAAACAAATATGCACAAGATTAAATAGAAAAATAAACATTCCTCCTGTGGAAAATAAATAAGTAAGATTAACTATCTCCATCCCCAATCTTCAAGATATTGAGCTCTTAGCCTACATGCAAATGCCAAAAGTTTGGCGACCAAGCATATTATTACTGGAGTACTGTCAGCAAGTAGAAAGGACACATAGGTCTCCTGTGATCGCCCAGGTAAGCGTCTTATTAAAGGGCAAAGTAGTCTCTCTCTAGTATCTTCGTACAGCCTGCAGTACAGTAAAGTGTGAGCAACTGTTTCCACCTCACCTGACCCACAAGGGCAAACTCTTAGGTGAAGTGGAATACACTTGTAACGACTCTCCAATAGGACTGAAGGGAAGATGTTTAGCCTTGTCCTAAGGATCATAGCTCTCTGTGTGGGAGAAAGGAGACTGACCAAATACGTGGCACTAGATTTTCCAGAAGGCATTACAGATAGATAAGCGGAAAAAGATCTTGCCTCTCTTAAGCTAGAGATTTTGTTTTGGTATTCGATATCTGCAAGTCTCTGGGAAAGTTCCACTCTGGCTCTTGCGTATCCCTGCAAAATTAAGTAGGGTATAGAAAACCCCATTTGGTTAATTTTGTCCTGAATTTTGGCAACCCAGTCGCATGCAGAGTTATCAAGAAAAATCAATGGCAAGAGACCTTTGGGATTCAAAAAGGACAATCTAAGCCAGTAGTTCAGTGCTGCCCGCCAGATAAGATATGCCAGGGAGGTTCTACCTATCTTTCTTCTTAGTACTGCGTTGGAAATACCACACGGGAGCCTCAATAGTTTTTCAGGAATTTTGACTGTACTCTTTCAATATCTGAGGCTTTATCAAGGCCCCAGAGATGAGCCCCATATAGCAACTGACCTATTTTAACAGAAAAAAAACTAATTGCTTGAATAATCAGTTGATAATTTTGTGCACGAAAACGATTAATTGCCAGGGCACCCTTACAAGCCGGCTCAATTGCGGAGTTCTCTTGCATCGTCCATGTTCCTCTTGATTGGAAAACTATACCTAGGTAGTGAAATGAGGAAACCTGTTCAATCTTTTTTCCATCAATTGCCCAGACATGATTTTGCTGCTGTTTTGAGATAATCACCACCTTATTTTCTCATAGGTTTTTTTTGGTGTTTGTTTTGTTTTTGTTTTTTAAAAAAATATTTTATTAAATTCTTTGCAATGTTGTACAGATTTTTAAACACAGGTTACATGTTGTAGTGGTTATCCTAACCAAACATTCTCATTCTACCCTACTAGGTGATTATTGTTTGTCCAGCTACTTATTACATGTCGCTTAAAAGTATCTATCAAATAAAACTGTTCTGTCACATTGTGGAAATTCTTCATTTTCTATTGCTGCGATAATGCTAAACCATGTTGTTTCAAAGTTCTTTTTTTTCCCTTTCAACGCCGCAGTCATTTTGTCCATTGTGAATAGATACCAGATGCGACTAATCCATTCCTGTAACGGCAGAGGACCTTCAGTTTTCCAATGCCTCGCAACTATGTTGACGGCCACTAAACACAAGATTTTTGATGCCTCTTGGTGCAATTTCAGAATTTTGCTGTCTGGATATATACCCAGAATCGCTATTTCAAATATTTTAAGCAATGGGGTGTTAAGTAAAACCTGGTGGTTGCTTTTAGTTGCATCTCCTTGACTTCCAGCGCAGATGCACATGCATGCATGTGCCGCCCCATCTGTTTGAGCTCATTTTCGTCAAAGGTTCTTTTTAACTCCTCCCAATTACTTATATGCGGGTGTTTTGAAGTATACAGAAAAGCCTTGAGTTCTTTATAAATCCCAGATAGTTTCCCCTTTGAGCCTGTTAAGTTGAACAATAAGCTCTCAATTCCTTTTGGCTCCCTGCCAAAGCTTTCTCTTAGCCCAGGCTCAGTAAAGACACTTTTTAATTGTAGATATTGGAAGGTTCCAGTTTTACCTTGTATCATCTGTTCTAACTCCTGTAAAGACAGGAATTTACTCTTTTTAAAGAGTTGATTCGCCTTGGTAATACTCTTATTCACCAGTTTTTTTCATTAATTTGGGCACAATATTTTCATTCCCTAACCCCCATCCTCACAATTGGTGAATATGGAGAGGCTTGGGCCTTGTCCCCTGATCTTTTCTGTATTCCCCTCCAAGCGCCCAGCACTGGGTTTACAAAAGGATGTTCTCGCCTGAGCTTTGGTGTGAGCGCCCCTTCATCGACCAACACGTCTTTTATAGTCTGCACTTGGAATAGATTCTGCTCTATCAATGGCCACTCTGGATATTTGGGGCAGTGGTACCAGTATTGTATCCCTGACAGCATGTCCAGTCCCCCTCTCTCCTTGAGTTGGAGCATGGTTTCCTTCTTCAACCTGGGCTTTCTCCCCCTCCATACTAAGTTCTTTACCAAAGTATCTATTTGTTTAAAGAATTTAACAGGCAAGCTTATCGGCAAGGCCATGAATTTATAGATTAATTTAGGTAGAGCTACCATTTTGTACAGATTTATCCTTCCTATCCAGGAGCATGTTAAGTTTTGCCAGCTAGTAAACTCTCTCCAAATTTGTTCAATTACCGGGGGGAAGTTGGCTTCATATAAGTCTTTGCAGTCCTTTGTTAAAGTTATTCCTAAGTATTTAATGCCCTTAGGGCTTTCTGGAAAGGGTGCTTATTGCTTTTATCAATTCCTCCTCTTTCTTTGACGGGGCATAAACAAAAGCCTGCGACTTATCGTCATTAATTTTATACCCTGCCACCCATCCAAATGTTTCTATTTCCGCCGTAAGAGGCAGAATTGATCCCAAAGGATCATCCAAAAAAAGAATTAAGTCATCCGCAAATAGGGCTAATTTGTATTCCTGCTCTCCTATCCTCATTCCTCTTATTTGGTTATTTTGGCTCAGGGCTGCAGCTAAACCCTCCAAAGCAATATTAAACAAAAGAGGTGATAAAGGGCAGCCCTGCCGTGTACCTCTCTCAACTTTAAATGCCACCTTACTACGCCCATTTATTTTCAGTTTCGATTGTGGCTGTGCATATATTGCCTTGATCCATTTAAAAATTTTTCCTGACAGACCCACTTTATTCAACATGGCAAACAAGTAATGATGATCTAAAAAATCAAAGGCCTTCTCAGTGTCTGCTGCAATAATCATGGCGGACTGCTTTGTTGTGCTGTTGTACTGTTGTGCATAAATCAGATTGACCGCTTTTCTGATGTTATCAGTTCCTTGTCTCCTGGGTATAAGCCCTGCCTGATTTGCATGTATGATTTCTCCTGCTACTGCCTTGAGACGTGTGGCCAGGATTCTTGTGAATATTTTGAAATCATTATTTAATAATGAGATGGGCTTATAACTACCACATTTAGTGTTTGGTCTGCCAGGTTTGGGTACCAGGGTTATCTGAGCCTTGTAAAATGAAGCCGGCATCACACCAGTTTTCAAGACTTCATTAAACAGTTCAGTAAGGTGTGGGCTAAGTAATTTGGAGAACGCCTTATAAAATTCGGAAGGGAATCCGTCTGGGCCATTTGCCTTGTTTTGCATACCTTTTATTGCAGCTTCAACTTCAGGGGGTGTAATTAAAATATCCATATAGGCTTGCTGATCCCTATTTAACTTGGGGGTCTCAGTATGATTTAAAAAATCTTTTATCTCTGCTGGATCAGGTTCAGCTGAGGTATACACCTTCTGATAGTGTCTAAGGAATTCCTCTTGAATTTGGGCCTGGTCTGTCAGCCGGTTACCATCCTCCTTTATAATAGTTGTGATGGCAGCTTTTTGCTCTTGGGCCTTAGTTAAGTGAGCTAGTGCTTTACCTGTTTTGTTGTTATTACTAAAGTAATAAAATTTGATACGTTTTAATTGTGCTTGGACCTTATTTAATTCTAAGGTATTAACTCTTTCTTTTACCCTATTAATGCGGGTCTGTAGGAATTTCGATGGGGCTTGTTTATTCATGGCTTCCTGTTTTTTAAGTTCTGCATAAGTCTCATGTACAGCTTCCCTTTTTATTTTTTTAATCTGTGCGCCCTATGCTATTAATTTCCCCCTAATAGTTACTTTGGCTGCCTCCCAGAATACAGAGGTTAGCTTCACAGTTCCCTGGTTGAACTCTATCTATTCTTTAATCTCCTGTTCAATAGCTTTTTGCGTTTCCTCATTTTTCAGCATCCCTCTATCTAGAGACCAGGTGTGTTCCCGTCCAAACGGTGAGTTCTTCCATCTGAGCTCTTGAGACAATGGCATGATGGTCTGTAAAGACCAAGGGAGTTATTACAGATTATTTGCACTTCCCTGTATCTTGGTTATTCGTTAATATGTGGTCAATTTTGGAATAACTATTGTGCGTATATGAGTAAAATGTGTGTACTCTGCTGTTTTTATTCAGGTGTCGCCATACATCCGAAGTTCCCCGAGACTCTAGTAATTCTGCTATTTTTAACTGCTGTTTACTCATAGGGTTTTTCTTAGATGTATCTAAACAGGTGAGGGGAGTGTATCATTGCATAACCTTAAATAATTAATAAAACAACAAACGAACAAAGCATTCCCATATCCACCCCCCAAGAGTGGGAACACACTGGGATTCAAGCGCCTTCCTTGCATCAGGAAAGTCAGCTTGTGCAGTTCCCCCCTAACCCTTTGTTGCATTGCGTGATGAGCCTGGGTTATCCTCCACGCTCTTCCTTATTCAAAATACAAACCCTATAACTAGTACTTATCCAGTTTACATAGTTTGCAACTCTTAGTTAGCTAAAAACATTTTTCCTTCCTTCCATCATGCATTTTAACATAGATAATCAAATGATCTCTATTGGTTTGAAACCCCAGAGGCATCGGTAGGAGACAGATGTAAAAAAGCCTCAAGTTCTTCAGTTTCCATAAAAGCTTTGATTTTGCCATTCAAGGATATTGTCATCTTGGCAGGGAACTTTAGCATGGGTTTCAAACCTCTCTCCTGCAGCACTGTAAAATATTTGCCGCACCTCCTTCGCTTAGCCATGGTCTCTGCTGCATAGTCAGGAAAAATTCTTATATCTCCTCCTTCACCTGAAAGCTGGCCAATTTGACTAGAATGGTGCACGGTCTCGGGAAGTTTTTGCTGGGGGGCCTGCCCCTTCTATGGGCCCTCACTATCTCAGGAATGTGAAGTTGACTCTCATCTGGGAACTGCTCCTGCAAAAAAACCCAAATCAGCTCCTTTATATCGGGTTTTTCACAGCCCTCAGGGAACCCCACCAGTGTGTGGTTATCCCGTCTGGACCTGTTTTCTAAATCTTCCGTTTTCAGCATTAGGAAGGCTGCAGTTTCCTGCAGTTTTGTAAGTTGGTCTTCTGTGTTGATAGTCTCTCCTCTATAGAGGATCAAGCTATCTTCCACCGTGTCCAGCCTTTTTGCCAGCACCTCCTTAAACTCTCTCCTTAAAACTCACCTCTTTCGCTCTGCTCTGTCTGACTCTTTATCCTGCTGAGCCACTATTCCTATACCTACGATCGGTTTACCCTTATCCTTGCAACATGGACCTGCCTGCTGTCATTCTCATCGTAACCAAGCCAAGTACGTGCACTTGAGACCTCGCATCTTCATGAATGTTAGACCCCTTGTCTCTCCCTCTGTTCCCCTTCCTAAGTCTCTTCCCCAGCACCTGTCTCTCAGATTGTAAGCCCTAGGGGCAGGGACCGTGTCTGTTTTATTACTTTGTAAAGTGCCAGGTACACTGCTGGCACTATATCAATGTTTGTTAATAATAATAATAATAATAATAATAACCTCCAATTTTTTGTTCCCTGCATCCATTGCCACTCACAGCTTTATTATTTCCGATTTTAGTTCATTTTTCATGTTCAGAAAAAGCTCAACCACTGACCTGTCCCCCACATCTTCTTCCTCTTGCAGGCTCGCGTTGTCATCTGCCTCCGTCATTTTGTGGGCCCAGCCTTCTGCTCCTTCATTGCCCCCGCACTCAGATGGTTTCAGGTGGCAATATTTTTCCAGCGCAGTTTCTTTAGAGGCTTTTTTCCTCTTCAGTCTGCTCCGCTGTGACATTACCCCAGGTTTTTGTTAATTTTTAGTTGGAAAAGCGTTATATTTGACCCAGATTATTAGCGGGTCGGGGAGAGCTCTCGCACCACCCAGCTACTCCACTTCGCGCATGCGTGGTTCCCCAGTTTTCTCACAGTTAATGACTAACCCTTCAGACTGACAATGAGCAAAGCACAATTCTATCATGCGTCTCATTCCAACTAGGGTCCTTGACATTAATGCAGCATCATCAGCATATAATAAGCATGACATATGTCTGTTGCCTAGTTTAGGAGGATGGTTCGCCATTTGAGATACTGCAGGGATCAGGTCATTTATATAGAAATTAAACAACGTTGGAGCCAAAATACAGCCCTGTCTTACTCCAGAGCATGATCTGATCGGGTCAGTCAGGTAGCCCTATTGGTTTAGCTTAACTCGAAGAGTAGTGTCATTATATAATGATCTCATAAGAAACAGGAGGCGTTTATCAATATTAGTTTTTCCCAATTTAATCCATAATTTGGACCTGGGAATTAGATTGAACGTTGATTTTTAGATCTAGGAACATGACATATAGTTTACTGCTAGATTGAATATATTTGTTTATTAAGTGCGAGAGAATAAAACAGTGGTCCAAAGTAGACTGTCCCTTCCTGAATCCTGCTTGTTGGTCAAAGAGTATGTGCTCCTCATTTAACCATTGTTCTAGTTTAACCAGAAGGTGCTTGGCATACAATTTTCCTATAATATTCAAGAGGCTAATAGGTCTATAGTTGCCTGGTTGTGCCCTATCACCTTTTTTGTAGATAGGTACTACTGTGAATATTTTCCATCCCTGAGGGATGTTTCCTGTCCTATCAATGTACGAGAATAAGGAAGCCAAAAGAGGGATCCACCATGATATATGGTCCCGCAGGAGCTCTGATGGGATCAGATCTTCACCGGGAACCCTACCAGGTTTAAGATGTTCAATAAATTCCCTCACTTTGTCTTGTGATGTTTGGGGCCATACTGGGAGATCTGCTAGGATCACTTATAATCAGTTGTCACCTGATTATAGATGGAGTCAAAATACAACTCCCACATTGTTTTGGGAATATTATGTGTTGAATCCTTACACCTCCCCATTAGACCATTAACCATCCACCAAAAACCAGCACTATCTTTTTCCTCAGCGTTAATAGTAAGATCTTTTCAGAAGGCCTTCGCATAAGAAACCTCCTTATTATAGATAAGTTTCTTATAGACTCTCTTTAACTCATAGAATTCTCTTCGAACTCTCATGAGGTTGGAGCGCCTATATGCTGAATAAATCTTGACTATTTTGGTTTTCATACTAAGGCATTCATTATCAAACCAGCCAGGATTGTGCCTACTCCTATTCACCTTAATAACCATATTTACTTCAAGGATCTGCTTAAGTCTGAGCATAATATCCTCAAAAACTCTGGTACGATCTCCGTCATTGTCATTGACACATGATTTCCATAAGACAAAAATATAAGGGAGTCTACAAAATTTTATAAATTGGTTGTTGATTCCATTTCGAACGAGAGTATTTCTCGAAGGACATGCACTGATCCAGTAATGGGGCATATCTGGCAAAAGATCTAACCTTAGAACACATTTGTAACTGCAAAAATAGAGGTTGATAGTCGCTCAGTTGATGCAGGCCTACAACAAATTCCTCTACTTGGGGGATAAGACCCGAAGAGAGGATGCAGTAATCAACCACACTCCCCCCTTTGTCGGATAAATAAGTCAATTCCCCATACCTGTCTCCCTGAGCAATCCCATTTAAGATTTGAAGGTTCAGACGGCTAAGCATTTTTATAAAAATCAAACCAGTTGAGTTTATACTTATATATATCTTTAGAGCATCTATCAGCCAACCAGTTGGTCTCCTGGTCAATCCTACATCTACATGACTTATACAGGGCCTCAATTTCATTACCAATTCTGGCATTAAAATCACCAGTCAAGATCACATGCGCCTCAGGATACTGGAACAAAAGATCCATAATATATTCCTCCAATTGTTGCCAATTATCAATACTGTATCCCCTCAAAGAGGCAGGTGGAAAATAAACAGTAATTAATATAAACCTCAAGTTGGGCTGAGTTAAAATTAGACCTAAAGCAATGGGCGGGCAACCCTGCAAAGGAATAATTTAAAAGTCTAAAGAATTAGAAACAAAACATGCCAACCTCCCCCATCAATCTGTCTTTGGCATTTAAAGATGTTGCAGGCATATGAAAGGAGGCATACCCATTCAGTTCAATGAAACCATAAATGAAACCATCAACCCAAGTCTCCTGAAGAAGAAAACATTAAATTGACTCAGAAAATCCAGAAAAATATGGTCAGTCTCTTTCCCTGCCCCCCCCCCCCCCC
>QEPC01013134.1:547502-560762 GCA_003113815.1 Sphenodon punctatus | reverse complement strand
CCCCCCCCCCCCCCCCAGCCCGCTATATTCCATGAGCAGAGGGGGTGATGTCAGACGTTCCGCGTCTGAAATTCACCCTGGCCGAACCACGGTCAAACACTGGCCGCGTTTGACTGTGGTGCACGTCTGTTGGCATGCCGCCAGATGTGCACCACAGTCAAACGCGGCCCATGTTTGCATTCACCACACTTCTGGACCTCCGGACGCGAGGAGGTTGAGAAGTGTGGTGAAAGGCCACCACAGCTGTGGTGAATGGAAAGTAATGTCTGGTTACTTATTGTTCACCACGGTCAATGAAATCTCCCCCCCCCGCCTGTGGTTGTGGCAGGTTGTGGGCTGCTGCTGCCCATCAAGAGGGGGAAGGGCCGCCGGGGAATAAAAGGGGCGGGGCCGTGCGGCAGCATGCTGTGCTGCACGGCCCCGCCCCCTCTGGGGTGTGTGTGCCGCTTTAGACATTACGGCCGGGCGCTTTCACCACGGGACTTGGGGTGGTTTGGACCCCTTCACCCCCACCCGTGCTCTGAACCACCCCACAGCCCGTGGTGAAAGCGCCTGGCCGTAACGTCTGAAATCACCCAGGGCCAAACAATTTCCTCCCTGGGATGCCCACCTTCAATCCGAAACCTGGCCAGAAGATGAGCTTTTATCCACCAAAGGGTCAGCAAAATTCCCCATTTTTACCACCTCATCCAGAGTAGATATAGCAAAAAGATTTGTCCCCGGGTAGATAATTCCAGATTTTCAGTGGAAATCTCATCCTTAACAGTGTCAGGCAGCAACCACAGCCCCAGGTTGTCTATATTCTTGTCAGTGAGCACAACACTCACATGGGGATTAGTTTTGTTCTGTTTGAGGGATAGAGAGCCACCCTCTTGGGCCATATGGGTAGTAATGTGGGTCATAATATTCAAATCATTCTTCACTAAGGCTTTATTCTGACCCTCTATCCCAGAAAGACAAGGATCCAAATTCATAACCCCCTCTGTACTTTCCTGGGGTAAGAAAAAAGTTTCTGGGATCAGAGGAGGGACTGTTAAACAAGAGTCGACTGCTAAAAAATTAGAACCCTGAGTCGTTAAATGATTTCCTAGGGATTGAGGGTCCTTAAGGGGATTATAGCTGTCTAGTCCCCACTATACCCATTCCTTCGTGTGCCAAGGTTCCCTGAAATTTGGACAAGACTGGAGTGCATGCATCCTGTTGTGACTCTCTATGACTCCTTAAAACTGCCTGTAAATCAGGAAGGGTTTCCTGATTTTCATTCTTATCACCTTCCTTATTTTTTTTTATTGTTACCAACTGTTCATAGGGATTGGACATTCTATTGAGTATATTATGTTGTTCATCTAGAGAAAGATTCTTATATGCCCACAGAGTGCCCAATTCCTCTGACAGCAAATTTATTCTGCCCCTCTCTTCAACCTGAGTCTCCATTTCTTCAGGGAAGGTCAGGTCAATTATCTCACGATTTTCTTTCTCTAGATTAGAGGGTTTGAGGGCCTGTAGACCTGATGCAAAACTAGAATTGGGCCAGACCTCTGAGTGGCAGCACATTCTGCTTTGATCTTACCCTGGTTAACTTGAGAGGATAATACAGCCTGATTTGGCCCTCTAAAAAATATTCTTTGAGGAAAAATTGCCCTACTATTCAGCAACTCGGTAGTAAGTAAGTAAAATTGTTTATTGTACTGGCCCAACAGCCTTGACAAAGAAAAACATACAGAAAAAATAAAACATAACCAACACACAAGATAATACTTTTGAAAGCACAAATTTGCCCTAGCAGTGGCGCTTCCCATATTGCTAAGAGTTTCTCAAAAGTCACTCACTCAGATCCCTGAGTGAAGAACATTTCATTACATTAGTTAGATTTAGTTCGTAACTTGCACATTCATAGTTCTTTTGCCCTAAAGGCAAAAGTAGCCACTGCCCTGGTCGTCTCTGGCACCGTATCACGTAGCAAGAAGAACAGTTTCTGTATGGGGGTTTTCCCACTCAGATCCCCAACTGAAGCCCACAATGCTTTTCTCGCCTCACTATACAGTGGACAAATTAAAACGTAGTGGGGAAGATCTTCAACAACCGGCATTCCACAGATGCATAAACTTTCTGCATATTTAACCCCCTTATATCGCCCATTTAGGACTTCGGTTTCCATAGTTTGGCATGTTAATGAGGTGAAGGCCACCCTGAGTTTGAATTGCTAAAGCTTTGTCAGATAAGCAGGCTGATTTAGTCCTGCTGCCCAGTATTTATACCAGGGGGCAGTCCTTGCCTCCCCAATCATACTCCTACGCTGCTGAAGATCCACATCTCTCACTCTGACGTAATTTTAAGACTTGCATGGGGGAGAATGAGGAAAAGAAATCTACGGAAAAGCCCAATTCCTTAATCCTCTTATAAACTGCCCTCCACCATGGGCACACTGGGCCAATTTCTCCCAAAGGTTTCCCATCACTCAGATGTTCATAACATTCCTCCAAACATAGCCTGACCAAAGACTCAGGGTAAAAAAAAATGAGCCTTCAACCAGAAGGTAAGTATCAATTTATCACAAAACGATTCCCATGAGCCAAGGCCTGTCTCCAGGCTAATCATTGCGGAGGAAGTGGACCTAGGAACTCCCAGCAATCTTTTGATGAATCTATTATATATTGGGGCTAATAGCATCACAGCAAGCCCCTCCCCACCCCAGACAGCAATGCCATACATCATCTTGCTAACAATTTTTGCTACAAAAACTTTCAGCGCAGGAAGCACCTGCTGACCCCCGCAGGTATAGTAAAATCTAGTTATCATAACAACCGCCAGTTCCACTGCTTTCCTTGTGGCTACAGCATGCTGCCTCCAAGAGCCGTTATAGGAATAAGTCAAGCCTAGATATTTATAATATTTGACTTGCTGAAGAGCCACCCCAACGATAGACCTTAAATGCTGGAGCGAAAACCATGGTTTTAGATTTTCCGTAGTTGATAATTAATCCTTCAGCATGGCTGAGGGAGTCAAAATCCTGTAGCAGTCTTTTAAGCCCCAATCTAGATGAGGAAAGTAAGACCGCATCATCTGCATAAAACAGGGAGGATATCCTTTTACCACCTATCTTAGTGGCCATGTATTTCCCTTGATCCCTTAACTTTAGAATGAGATCATTCACATAAATGTTGAACAGTGTGGGGGCCAAGATACACCCCTGACAGACCCCCCTACAGACTCTAATAGAGTCTGAAAGAGCTCCTCTGTTATTCAACCGCACCTTCATAGAGGAGTCGGTGTACAAGGCCTTAATAAGAAGTTATCTGTTTTCAATCCCTAAGGTGGACATTTTAAGCCAAAGCTTATCTCGGTGGATGGTGTCAAAAGCCTCTTTGAGGTCTATGAAAGCAGCAAACAATTTCTGTTTTTTCCGTTTATACCTTTGCCCTAGATGATTCAGTACAAAGCAATGACTAATTGTTGACTGAGATGCGTGGAAGCCAGCCTGCTCAGCTGCTAATACCTGCTGTTCCTGCAGCCAAGCTTTCAGCCTTCCTAACAAAAATTTCGCATATAACTTCCCCACTACACTGAGAAGGGAAATCGGCCTATAATTTTTAGGGAGACCACGATCACCCCCTCTTATGTATCGGGACCACAATAGCCAACCTCCAAACTCCCGGGAAGTTCCCAGTATTGTTAACCATCGTGAAAAGCTTGGCCAAAATAACAGCCTGCCAGTCGGGGTTGTCCTTAAACAGATCTGGTGGCAAAAAATCTGGGCCTGGTGCTTTCCCGACCTTTAATAATCTAATTAATTCTAAGACTTCCTCCAATGACACAGGAGGCCAGACAGGAAGGTCAATACTATCCCACTGTTCCTCAGTCTGCCCCTCCAATTCCCCTTTGTGATATAAGTGTGAGAAAAAGTTTACCCACTCTGCATGATGGATTTTTGGATCTTTATACACAGTGGGCCCACGGACTCCTTTTACTACCTGCCAAAACTTTTGGTCATCCTTCAGTTGAACAGCAGTCGATAGAATTTTCCACTGTTTGATATTAAATGCCAGTTTCTTCTTTGTTATTAAGACCCTATATCTGCAACTCAGTATGGTTCATAATCACAGACACAATTTGAGAGGAAGCAAACTGTACCACAAAACACCACCTTCCTTTCACATGAACTATATGATCAATTCTCTTGATGGTGTGACTTGTGATTGAGAACTTCAAAAGAAGTTGCAAACATTCAGCCACTTCTCGAGTGGTAGACCAAAATGGTAACCTCCCATTAGGCAGAGGCATAACTGTAAAAGCTACATCAAATCAAATGTGTAAAAGCTACATAGTCACTCATTATCCTACAAGGGAATAAATCATCAACCAATGGTTCATCACAGGGAGTGGAAAGAAGATATTTTTCCTGTAATCTTTATTATCACACTCAGGAAACTAAAGATCGTTGCTTATATGCTTATTGTTATATTTGGAAAAAGATGACCTCGAGGGGCCTTGTTTCCCACAACCAGAAGCAATGGTTGAAAGCAAATTATTTTCAAATTTATCAAGTTCAGCTGATTAAACAAAAATGTCACTGTTTGCACAGTTATAAGAACATGATCAGCCAGAAGAATGGTTGGAGCAAAATTACAAGGATCCATATGACCTTTTTCCTTATATTGGCACAGATGGTGTATACAAATCATGTCCAAAATGACTGTCCAAAGGGGATTCAGTAACAAAGTTCGAATTCACCTGGCCCTTACGTTCCACCAAACCAGGGACAGGGTCATCTCTGGTACTTCCACGAGGGCGAGTTGAGCCAGGTAAACACCTAAAGTCATCTGACTCTGTCAGAGTAGCAAATTGGGTACTTAATGGAACCACAACATTCCCTTTTGTAGTCTTCCGATTTTTCACAGCAGGTGCGAGAAAGCCATCGATCTGCTTTTGCTTGGAAGGAGGTGACACTAAAAAGGCTGTAGTAAATGATCTCTTGGCTTTAGGAGGCATTCCAGATCTTAGTCCAACTCAGTTCCCAAAATGTTATGTGCCTTACTCTTTACGGAGCTCGCTTCGGCAAGGCTTGGCTCCTGGGGAGTAAATGCCTCACTCTTTTGCAGAGCTGACTGTGGCAAAGCCTGACTCCTGATGAATGGCTGCCTTGCTCTTTGCAGAGCTGACTGTGACAAAGCTTGGCTCCTGGAGGGTAAATGCCACGCTCTTTACGGAGCTAACTGTGGTAAAGCTTGACCCCTGATAAATGGTTGCCTTGCTTTTTGCAGAGCTGACTGTGGCAAAACTTGGCCCCTGGAGGATAGATGCCTTGCCCTTTGCAGAGCTGTCTATGGCAAAGCTTTGCTCCTGATGAATGAGTGCCTCACTCTTGAAGGACGAGCTATAACAAATCTTGAATCCTGGGGATAGATGCCATGCTCTGTAGAGAGCTGGCAACAACAAGGCTTGTCACATAGATGATATATAGAGTGACTATGAGGGACAAAAAAAGAAATCGGCCGTTGCAAGGCCGTCGCCTAAGACCGCATGCACAAGGGCGTGTCCTTGCGCGTGCTGCCCTTAGGTGCGATGCACTTCAGTGTGCGCTTATGGTGCAGCTGCAGGCGCTGGGCTCTCCTAAAAGCCCTGCGGCCGGAAGTAGAATAGCAGGGCTGCTGAAGTCCTTCAATCAGAAAATAAAGCGAAACAAAAACAAAGTCCACAGGAGGAATGCCCCTTCTTACTCTCCTCGTAGCTCAAGGGGTCCCATTGGTCACAGCATGCAGGCAGCGGCTTCAGCAAGGTCCCTGCCGCCCGAAGCCACTCTCCCACACCCCTCCTCACATGTAATACATGTTGTTTGTTGAATTCAATTTAAAATAAATGCTAATAGTACGGTCCATTTAAAAAAAAATAATATTTCCAATAATATAATCAAAGCCCCCTTTGTATGTAGATGGAAACTGGTATTTGGCAAAAAATCCATATTTGACACATCTTGGTTTTTAAAATCTTGGGTCAACACAAATGTCAAATTCCAGCAGAAGGGAAAAAGAATGGAAAATAGTCTGGTGTTCTGCTGCTGACTTTACACAGGTAATTAAATGTAATTGTCAAACCTCTTGATTGACAAGCTCTTTCTCTCTGAGCCTACAAGAGATGATTTTAGGTTTCCTTTTAAGTTTTTAAAATAATATTGTTGTCTAGGTCCCTAACCCAAACCTCCTCCCCCCCCACCCCCAATCAATGTCTTGTATAAAACGGGAGGTTCCCATGTTTGCTTTTGCTCTGATATCAGGTCAGACTTTTCATATAACCATTGGCCTATTCAGGCTACACCATTTTTTTTACCCTCAGATGGATTTTGGGGTAAATTGGGACCAAAAGCGGTACAAAAAAAATTCATAAACTGTTTTTAGCAAACCTGTACCACTTCTTACTCCATGTATTCCTCAATAGTAATGGGGTCAATTATCTTACGTTGTGTCACCCACCTTCCCCCCCGCCCCTTTTGTAATAATTTTTTTTTAATTGAGAATTTCACTAAAACGGTATTGGGGGTAAATTTAATCCCCATTGTAATTAATGGGAAAATGGAAGCATTGTTTGCTTAAGGTTCTGGGGGGGTCATAGTCATCCCCAAAATTCAATTCAACCCCCAGTCAATTCAACACCCACTACTGACTATTGATCCCACATACCTTTTGTGTTAGTATTGTTTCTGTGCCACAAACAATAACTCTTGATAAAATTTCAAATTTTCATGTTAAACTGGAGTCATTTTCAAATCACATTAATTTTTTTCCTAATTGTGACTTAATTGGGGGGGGGGGTCTATTTTACCCCAATACCAGATTAATACAGTGCATTTTTCAATATTAATCTGAGTTAAGAATATTGGTTGTCTGCATATGACCTACTAGTTGCACAGTTCAGTGAAGTGGCTAAGGCTCTCTCCACCCTTATCTCTCTCATACAGGGAGACATCAAGAAGTGGATCTTTCATGTAGGGATTGCACCCCTGGAATATGCAAGGTCCAAGAAGGCTTTTTGAATGGTCACCTTCAGCCACACACCATTGTAAAGCCTTATTAGTCGGTTTCCATTTAGGGCTTGAGCCTGCTCCCACTGACTTTTAAATGGTGCAGGATTGGGGCCCAAATGAAATACCCACCTCCACGGGAGGCTGTTTTGTTTAATTGCTGCAATGGAATAGTTAGTGTCAATAAAAGTGGTTGAAAGGAAGGACTGTATACAATGTTCTCTACTAACGTGAAGACTCAAATAGCTGACCATTATTCAGTTACCCCAGCTTCCCCCCCCACCCCATGCTGTTTCATCTTATGAAGAGCCTATGGCAATTTTTGAAAGTTTGCTGTGGTTATAATAGCATTAAGCTATTTCATGGGGTTTTTTAATTCAGTAGTAGTTAGTGACAGTTTTGTGGCTCAAATCTTGTGCAGTCCTTTGAAAACTCTGCCTGTATGAGCTTGTGTTTGAGGTGAATACTTTTGTTCCTTATCATCATTCACTTTGTTCAGTTTTACAGGTCATTAGTTGCTGGCTTTCACTATTCCAAGACAAGCCATTATATTTCCATCTGAGAAAAGTCCATTTTGCAGTATAACCTGTGTCTGTCAGCTTCTTCTGTGAATAGCAGTTTTTGGTCAAAGGGTGATAGTCGAGTAAAAAAAAAACAAAATATGTGTTTCAGTTTGCATTAGTTCTTTGCTGATTAATTGATGCTCTGGAGCATGTTGCTTTGCAGGTAATTTTAAGTAAATTTCTCATCTGAATTCTTTTTATTTTTTATTTTTTTATTTTCAGTTCTGTAGGATAATTATATTGCTTAAAACTGATTCTAATTTTTTTTTATCTGCACCCTCCCCCCACCCCCTTTTGTTTCCTTGTAGCTTAGGCTCCTCCTGCCATGTTGCAGTTACCTTGCTCCTTCTGTTCCTCCCCCACTCCTGTCACTNCCCCCCCCCTTTCATTATTTTGAAGATTTCATCTGGCTCAGTCAGAATGGACTTTCCTCTGCCAGGCTACAGTCTTTCTCATATTCCCTCTTCGTAAGATGCCATCCATAAATAGCTGGGGGCCTGCCTCCCAGTTTGAGAACCAGTGGCATATAACAGGGTTCTTCTCTTCTTTTATGGGGAAGCATAAATAATGGCTTAATTTGGTCACATTTAAGATTTTATTATGTCTTTGTTATAATTTCTCCTAGTCTTTACATTAGTGTTAAATTGAGCCTCCACAAAAGAGGGTGAAAAGATCATGGAGTTGAATCTATATCTGTCTTGGTCCTGGTTTCTTGTGGAAGGTTTCCCTGGTGGTGCAGCTTTTCCATTGTTTTCCATCTCTAGAAATTTCCAGGCAGTTTTCAGTTGTAGCCAGATCTCTGGGAGCTCCATCGCTGAAGGCTTTCCATGGGACATGCTTCCTTGGCACCATTGTTCCTTCTTGGGGGGATGTATTTACTGCTTTTTGAGTGCCTGGCAGAGGACAGTTCACATGCATTTTTGCTCCATAGTCCCTAATCTCCTCTCGTCACATGGAGATTTTCCCCACTTGCATGCTTGCTTTTAATGTGGAGATTTTCCCCGCTTGCTTAAGTGCTTTTCATACTTTCTTGTTTTATTCTATGCTTTATTGAGATGACATGATCAAAGTCAAACCTCTTGTTTCAAGTTAACGATGTTTGGCTGCTTATAATGGCATGTTTCAGTTTTCTATATTACTCTTTCTCCTTGTTAAAATAATGTTGGTTTGTTTTTGGTTTTTTCTTTTGTTTGTGTGTTCTACTGCTGGGCTTTATGCTGCCTGCAATGATGACTGTATTTTGGGGGGGAGTTACACTTTATGGCTACCTGTACATTAGCTCCTTGGGTCAATGATTCCCAAAATTGCATGACACCCCATTTTGTTAGTTAAATATAATACCATAACCCCAGACAACAAAGACATGTCGGATAGTGACAGCATCCTCCGATCGTGTGACCTCACTTGCATTTCGGAAATCTATGTTTTAGAATGTGCACTATCCACTTCTGTTTACTAATTGCAGCTTAATTCTTCAAAGTATTTCATTATCTTTTTATTTAGTACTTTTTGTTGGTTTCTGGTGCTTGGCCCTTCAGTCAAGCATAATTCAAGAGGCAATATTTTATCTTGTGGGGAACAATGAAAAGAAATCCATGTACTTCTCCGCAGTCTCCTTCATTCCCCCCGTTTCCCTTTCACAAAGTGGTGATCTGGAAGGCATACTGACATTCTTCTGCATTCTGCTGCTTCTGATTAGCCTTAAAATAATTTATTTCATTTTTTGGCTAGTTATTAAAATTTCTTTTTAGGAAGATCTGAGCATGCGCGCAGCGTAGCAGTCACAGTAATGCGGGGCTCCCTCCCTAACCCCAACAAAATTGCATCAACACCATAGTGCCCCCAAAACAGGCAAAAAAAGGACAAATCAATGACGGGGGGGGCAACAAAAGGCTTAAAAAAAAGAAAATCAGCCGCAACTGGACAAGTTTTACCCCTGAAACGAGGAGAGGCCCACAAGCCCTGGCAGCAGAGCCGGTAAGAAAGATGGCCGACGCAATAATGCAGATGGAGGGGGAGAGAGAAATGGCTGCCGGCTCTGAGCTATTAGAATTGATAAAAGGACTGAGGGAAGATCTAGGAGCAGCAGCGCAGGTCAGAGAAAAACTAGCTACTGAAGTGCAGAGGCTTCAAACAGCAAACGATCTGAACTTTAAAAAGCTGGCCAGCCTCTCGAAACGTATAGACATGGCTGAGGCCAGGATGTCAAGTACAGAGGACCACTCGCTAGACAACGAGGATCAAATTAAGAAAATGAAGGACACAGTGGAACTACTTTTAGAAAAAACAGAGGACCTCGAAAATTGGTCAAGATGCTCTAATGTGCACTTTACAGGGCTCCCAGAGGGACTGGAGAAGGGAGACCCTAGAAAATTAATAAGAGAACTAATTCAAAAACTATTTCCAGAAGAAACAGACTTACATCAAATGAAAATAGAAAGAGCGCATAGAACAGCAAGGCAGAAGCCACAAGAGAACGAAACCCCCTGCACAATCATAGCAAAATTCCTGGACTTCCAGGACAAAGAGAAAATCCTAAGGCTGTCCAGGGCCCCGAAATCCCTGGAGTTTCAAGGAAAAGCAATAAAAATCTTCCCAGATTATTCGGCAGCAACAGTAGCTAAACGAAGGAGATGGGGAAAGTACTTCAGCACTCTCCATGAGAGAAAACTGCAACCCCAGCTGCTATTCCCTGCTCGTATGAGCATAGCATGAAGAGGCAAACGCAGATTCTTCCTTGATCCTTATGAACTAGAAATCTTCTTAAAGCACAACCTGGAAACCTGAGAGCGAACAAAGATGTTTGGGGAGAGGTATAAACTGTAAGAGAATGCTATGTTTGCAGATAAATCATTGTTAGGGGGATGACAATAAGTTGGAAATTAGGAGATAGTTTATAAGAGAACATAAAGTTTGTTAATGAAGAAGAAATGCTATGAAAGCAAAGAAAGTTAATATTAATGTTTTTTAAAAAACGCTGTTAAGAGAGTAAAAAAAGCAGATTAAAACATGATATTGCAATAGAATATAAAGCCTGTTACTAATTTAGAAGTACTATAAAAGTTAAAGAGTTTAGAACAAGAACAAAAAGACACAGGAAAGCATGTCACTAATGATGCAAATGTACAGCAAGGGAGAGATCTTTTTCTCCCACAAAGATGGAGGCTTATAGCCACCATGGATAGGGGGGAGGGAGGGAGCTAACCGAGGAGATAACTGTAATGGATGCTCAGATCTCTATGATGGAATGGAAGGAGAGGGAGGCAGGAGGGATAATAGCTGGGGGGAGGAGCAAAAAACTTCGAAACCCAAAGTTAAAAAGGTTAAGGGAGGGGAGGAGGTGGGAAGCAGTTGGGGAAGGGGAAATGTTTGATGTTATGGGTCTCTATGCTAAAGTAAGGCAGGGGAGGTCAGTAGATGTCCAACCATATAGGATGAAGCTATCTGAGATACAAGAGTGGGAAAGAAAAAAGCAGGAACATAAATAGAGCAGAATATGGAAACACTTAAAACACTTACCTGGAATATCAGAGGCCTTAACGAACCAGTGAAAAGACAAAGGGTCAAAGAGCTGCTCTGGGAGGCAGGATGCGAGGTCTTCCTCCTCCAGGAAACACACCTGCTGGAGAAAGATTTATTCAGGTTCAGGAATAAAAAATTTGGCCATTTATTCACAACATACGCCCCTAAAAAGAAAGTGGGAGTCATAATAGGAATAAAAGCAGGAATAGAATTCAAAACAGGAACAGTATATAGGGATACTGAGGGTAGATACCTTATGGTGAGAGGAGTATTAAAAGGAGAAAAGGTATCATTAGTAAATTTATATGTGCCAAATCAGGATGCCCTGACCTTCTTTCAGAATCAATTACTAGAGATTAGGAACAGAGCAGAAGGGAGGTTAATAATACAAGGAGACCTTAATGTCCCGATTACATGGAGAGACCACTCTGGGAATAAACACTTAAAAGGCTGGCAAAGTAAAATAGAACCCTTGCTTAAAGAAAACGATCTGGTAGATACTTGGAGGATCCTAAACTTAACACAGAGGAAATATACTCACTATTCAATCCCCCATAAAGTTTTCTCTAAAATAGACCATGTGCTGTGCACAAGTAACGAATCTAAAAGAATTGCCAAAACATATATAAAACAACAAACAATCGCAGACCATCACGGGATAATAACGATAATCAATTGGAGAAAGGGGAAAGTAACTCCGAATAGGAATAACTGGCAAATGGATAGGTCCCTCTGCCACAATAAACAGATGGCTCTAAAATGGCAGATCTTGAGGAGATAAAGAGGGAATTTAAAAGATTCTATGAGGAATTATATACCACCACAAAATCTCAATTAGAGGAGATAGATAACTTTTTAAATAAATATGAACTCCCCAAGCTAAATGTAGCCCAACAGCAGTATCTAGATGCCCCAATCAGTTTAGAAGAAGTGCAAGCAGTTATTGCAGCACTCCCTAAAAACAAGGTGATGGGACCTGATGGCCTCCCAGGGGAGTTTTATCAAAGTTTTGTTAAAGAATTAGCAGCTCCATTAGCGGAACTATTTAATCACTCCCTGCAAGAGGAAATATTACCACCTTCCTTCTACAAAGCAAGAATAGTAGTGGTACCAAAACCAGGGAGAGATCCCAAGAACTGTGGAAGTTATAGACCAATTTCACTGTTAAACAGTGATTACAAGATATTTACCAAGTGCCTGACTAATCGCCTGGCCGCAGTAATAGGCCACGTGATACACAAAGATCAAGTGAGTTTCATCCCAGGGCGCCTGGGAACAGATAATATCTGGAAAGCGGTAAATATTATCCACCATTTGCAATCCACAGGGAACCAAGCAATAATCTTATCCACTGATGCTGACAAAGCCTTTGACAGGGCGAAGCCACTATATTTGCTCCAAAGTATGAAAACTATGAGATTTGGAGGCAGATTTCTAAAGTGGACTAAAATTATATATCAACATCCAGTTTCCAGACTCCAAATCAATAACTGCATCACAGAACCGTTTAAATTAACTAGAGCAACGAGACAGGGATGCCCACTCTCGCCCCTACTTTTTGACCTAATACTAGAGGGCCTAGCCAACGCAATCAGGCAGAATAACAATATCAAAGGTGTGACAATAGGAAATTCCCAGCACAAACTAGCTCTCTTTGCTGATGATATGTTACTTTTCATCAGTGACCCTCTAAAGTCTATCCCAGATTTAACCAAAACAATAAAAGAATTTGGCAAAATATCAGGCTATCAGATAAATTTTGAAAAGTCCCACACATTCATCTTTGACACACAGAGAGAGCGAAGGGAACAACTAAAAGACAAAATCCCATTCCAGGTGCAGGAGGAAAAAATCAAATACCTAGGTGCCAACTTGACAAAAGATCTGAACAATCTATATAAAGCAAATTTTCAAGAGATATTACTGAAAGTACGGAAGGAGGCCGGAGACTGGACAAACCTAGCCTGTAGTTGGATGGGCAAGGTGAGCCTGTTTAAAATGGTAATTCTACCAAAAATACTGTATCCCGTGATGGCGCTGCCCATCAAACTACCCGAACCCTTCTTTAAAGAAATAGATAAATTAATGGCAGAAGAGATATGGGCCAAAGGGAGACCCAGAGTAAAAAGAGAAACCCTTTTTAGAACTAAAGAGGCGGGG
>QEPC01013134.1:502834-513152 GCA_003113815.1 Sphenodon punctatus | reverse complement strand
CCATCCTGTTGGTATAGGCTCCCCTTTCCCCAAAAGGTTCCCCAGTTCCTAATGAATGTAAAGCCCTCCTCCCTGCACCATTGTCTGAACCACGTATTTAGACTCTGGAGCTCAGCCCTGCCTCTGGGATTTTAGGCGTGGAACTGGGTGCATTTCTGAGAACCCTGGAGGGTCTTGTCTTCAGTCTCCTACCCAGAAGCCTAAATTTGACCACCAGAACCTCCCTCCTACATCTTCCTATGTCATTGCTACCCACTGTACCATGACAGCCAGTTCCTTCCCAGCATACTCTAAAATTCTATCTATGTGACACGTGAGGTCGGCAACCTTCACACCAGGCAGGCAATTTACCACGTGGTCCTCATGGCCACCAGCCATTAATCATATCATGTATTTGATTTGTGAAGTAACTTAAAACAGGCAAAACTGGGTATTGACTATTATTTTGTCTAATTCTTTTGCAATGCAAAGGCATAATGAAATGAGCTGAGCCTCGGATGACAGCGAAACAGGGCATTTTTAAATTTTATTTTTTGTGTACAAGCCTATGGAGTTGAGTGCACTAGAGCTGAAACAAAAGATCTCTGCAAGTGTTGTTTCTGACAGAAACAGCTTTTCCATCTTCATTTGTGTGAGCAGAAAATCTACTAGCATTTTCAACATTTTTTGTGATTTTTCTGCTGTTTTCTGCTATTTTGGTTATTTCTGGTATTGGTATTTTTCAGTAATTTCCGGTATTGGTGGTAATTTCATCCTTGCTCCCAAAAGGTCGGTATTTCCTGATGTAACGAGAGCACCTGCTCTCACTTCAGAAATCACTGCGTGTAGTTTTAAAGACAGCAACTAAACAAATGCAAAACACAGTAATTTCAAGTTTTCTTGTGATGCCAGTCTATGTAAACTTCCATCTGCTGCCTTTCTTTCCAGCACCTTCTTTCATTGAAGCACTTGTTAAAGAAATAATGATTCCTTTTAAGAGAGTATTTATTGGACAGAAGCGGATGCTTGGGGTACTGTGATCTGCTCTTTCTACTAATGGAACTTACTATCTAAATTAGGACATGTAAATTTCTCCCAGATCTGCCTGCCCCCAAATGACGCTATCGCTGCCCGGGTGGGCAATTAATTTCTTTAACAAGAGCAATGAGTAATTTGCTAATTGCTATGATAGAATTTTTAATGATCTGGCTCTAGGGAATGAGATTATTTTCAGAATGAAACATTAACTGAAGAGGCATAATGCTCATCTACTCAGAGATCCTAAAGGGTCTGATGTTTGATCTCCAACTGTCTGCTGTTATGCAGAAAACATTTCTGTACAGTTGCAACCAGAAGTGATAATGGTGGGTAATTAGATGGTTATTTCTCAACTAGTACAAAGCCAGTTTAAAAATAAAATAAAAAATTACAGTGTAAAGAATTGCAGTGTGTTATAACTCGCAGTCAGGTTTTCGCCCTGGATATGGCATGAAGACTGCACTTGTGGCCTTGGTCGATGACCTGTGCCGTGAGTTGGACCAGGGTCATTCGACCCTGTTGATCCTATTAGATCTCTTGGCTGCATTTGATACCATTGACCATGAGTTGTTGGTGACTCGGCTGCGGGACCGGGCAGGGATTGGCAGGACTCTTCTTGAGTGGTTCCGCTCCTTTGTGGCTGGGAAAGTTCAGTGTGTGGTCCTGGGTGATTTTTCATCTTCTCCCCAGGGGCTCACGTGTGGAGTCCCGCAGGGTTCCATCTTGTCCCCTCTCTTGTTCAGTGTGTACATGCAGCCTTTGGGGGAGGTTGCTAGGGAGTTTAGCGTACGGTGTAATCAGTATACTGATGACAACCAGCTTTATCTCTCATTTTCATCTGACCCAGGTGCTTGGCAGCTGTGGGGGATTGGATGAGGGCGAGCCGTCTGAAGTTAAATCCCGACAAGACGGAGGTGATGGTCGTGGGGAAGACCGGGGGAGTGGTGGCTCCCATCATTGATGGGATCCGTTCTGCCCTGGTGTCTCAGGTTCGGAGTCTGGGGGTACTCCTGGACCCGCAGCTCCGTCTGGATGGCCAGGTGGCAGCTCTGGCGAAAGGGGCATTTCACCAATTACATCTGGTGCATTGACTTTGGCCGTATGTCTCATACTCCTACCTAGCCACTATTGTCCATGTTTTTATTACCTCGAGATTGGACTACTGTAATGCACTCTACTTGGGGCTACCCTTGGTGCTGGTGCAGAATGTGGCGGCTTGTCTCCTAACAGGGACGGGCTGACATGAGCATATTACACCAGTGCTTCGCGCTCTGCACTGGCTGCCTATAGTCTTCCGGACCCAATTCAAGGCGTTGGTGTTGGTGTTGGTGTTGCAGAAAAATTACCTGCATTTTGACATAACACTGGATATGGGTTGAATGGTTTTGGAAGCAGTATTGGACACAAGGATTTTAAGTTCATTATATGTATATAGTTAGCACAATAGATCTGGAGACATCACCTTAAAGGGAAATCAAACCTGATGGAGAGCTCAAAATAGTTTCTATTCCCCACCCCACCCCCCGTATTCTACTATGTAGAATTCACAGCTTGTTTAGCAAGCTGGATACCTCAGAAGAATAGATAAACAGGACTTAGTGCTTTTATGGAATTATACTTTTGTTTATAGTCAGTATATTAAGATACAGAATTGCCATCTTTTAAAAAATACAGGTTTTCTGCTATTGAATAATTAAGCTTAAAGTGCCTCATTTGAAAATCCTCCTTACTTAAGCTGTTTGGACATCCCGATAAGTACGCCATTCGTATTCAGTCTATTCATTGTTTAATTTAGTATTCCATGGATGAAACTCATTAATTACGCAGACTTTTCTGTACCCCTGTGGACTTTTAATAGGTATCCAAAATAGCTTTGAGGTCATTCTTGGGCTTTGTGAATTAAGAATTTTTTCATATAAATAGTGTGCGATGAATATAAGCAAATGGATGAAATTCTATGGAGATTTCTTCTGTCAAACCTCAATTAACATTTTCATTATTTTTAGCATTAAGAATGCAAATTTGCAAAGGGAAAAGATTGTCCTTTTCTAAAAGAAGAATTAATTTATACGGTATTGGTGAAAATCTTTCCATAGTAGTATTTGCTTTTAGCAACAAAGGAAGTGCCTATGTAAGTTTTCCGCAAATTGCTATAAATTCTGGATTGTACTTGGTGTACCAACTACCCTGCTGCAGGACTAGCTGGGCCGTTTGGTCTTGGAGGTGGTATTGAGGTCACCTAGACTTGTAGTCTTAGGTAGCCAGTTGCAAACTAGTCCCCTGACTATCCTAGCTGGTGAAAGCTAGCTGGAAGATTTAGGGGCCATTGTTAGCTGGAGTTGTCAGTACTTCCCTTTGGGAAGTTAGCTTGTTGGACACCCTCAAAACTTTTCCGGCCCTACTCAAGAAACCATCTCTTGAGGTTGGCTCTCTGGCCAGCTATCACCCTGTCACTTACCTTATTGAATAGGTGGTTGCCAAGCATCTTTGGGCACATTTCGATTCTATCAGATTCCTGGGCCCATGTCAGTCTGGCTTTTGTCCTGGATTTGGCATGGAGACTGCGCTTGTGGTCTTGGTTGATGATATATGCCTGGAAATAGACAAAAGAAATGGTACCCCATTGCTCTTTTTAGATATTTCAGTGGTCTTTTATCCAGTTGATCATGAGGTATTGCTGACATGACTACAGGACCTGGTAGGGGTAAGCGGGACTGCTCTTGTGGATCTGTTTGTTCCTGTTGGAGAGGTCCTAGAGGGTGGTGATGGGCGATTGCTCTTCATCCCCTTGGAACCTCCCTTGTGAAGTACTGTTCTGTTCCATCTGGTCTCCTCTCTTGCTCAATGTGTATCTGAAGCTGCTTGGCAGGATTGTGTGGAGGTTTGGCTTGAGGTGCCATCAATATGCTGATGACACCCAGCGATGCCTCTCTTTTTCATCCGACCCAGGTCCTGTGGCCTCAGTGCTTTACCATTGCTTTGTCATTGGGGACTAAATGCGGGTGAACAAATTGAAGCTGAATCCAGATAACATGGATGTGATGATGATTGGCCAGTTCTGTGATTTGTGGGGGTTTTGGACTCCCGCCATTGATGGGTTCCAACGTCCTCTGATTTACCCAGGTTTACAGCCTTGGAATGCTCCTGGATCCCTCAGTGCACCTGGAAAATCAGGTTGTAGTGGTGACCAACTCCATTCTGATTCGCATCTGGCTGCCTTCATAACCTTGAGGTTAGAGTACTGCATTGCAGTTTGCATGGGGCCTGCCCTTCTGCAGTTGGTGCAAAACAACTGATTCCTTTTGGAGGTGGAATACCATAAGCACCTGGTGCTTTGGAGTCTGCACTGGCTTTTGGTAGCTTTCCGGGCAGAATTCAAGGTGCTGATTTTGACCTTTAAAATGCTAAGCAGTCTGAGTTCCATGTATTGTCAGAAACACCTTCTCCCTCCCCATGCGCTCCATCATAGTCCCCTGTGGTCAGCCAGGAGTGTCCGCTTGTAGGTACCATCTCTCCAGCAGGTCTGTATGATAAGAGTGTGCAGAGAAGCATTCTTGGTTGCTGTTTCTGTATTATGGAACTCCCTTCCTCTGGAGCGTCATCAAAGCCCAAGCCTGGGTGTTTTCCTCAGACTATGGGTAAAAACAAACAAGACAGGGACAAGCCTGATTCCCTGGCTGCCCCTAGGAAAGGCCCCCAGACTCTGAACTGACAGGGAGGGCAGTTCAAACAAGCAGTCCCCCATGGGGAATCCAGGCCCAGCGGGCTGCTGTCACAAGTTCCTTCACGCCATGGGTCAGCCGAGAAGTCATCCACATGGGGCAGGACTCCTGGACAACTACTGTGCAGCAGGATCACGCCCCTGGGAGAAGCTGCTGCCAAACACCTGATTGGGGGGACCTGGAAGAGTATGCTCCCCCTTTCTGATCAGCTGTTTGCCTGGCTGGGTGAACGTGCCCCCCCCATCAGCTGTTTGGCAGGCCAGGTGATTGTGCTCTTCTGTAGGCCCCCTTGATCAGCTATTTGACAAGCCAAGTGAGCGTGCTCCTCTGGGCCCACTGTCCTCAGACTTCACCTTGTGACTGGGCTGAGCAGGGCCTAACGGACAGGCGGGTGCACACTAGCCTCGATTAGCCCAGCTGTACAAGCCTTTGCCTGGACTGTGTCGCTTACCTTCTCCAGACAACACATCTGGTAGCAGTTCTATTTGTATATGGTTTTAACATTGTAACCCGCTCAGAGCCTCAGGGGAAGGGCAAGATATAAGTTCAAATAAATACTTGATTAAAAAGTGCCAAAATCCAGAACGAGCTGAATGCAAGCTTTTGGGCCACACACAACCTTCCCGTAAGCGTATGAGGAATCCAAATTATAGGCAGTGCAAAGCAGGCTAGGTATGTGCCAAATCATTATAGAGGGGGCTTTGAACGGAAAAGGGTGGTTTCCATCCCTAACAACTGTCCCTCCCCCCCCCCCAGCACTTTCTCCCTTAATGACCTAACATATATATCTAGTCTGCTATGCTCAGTCTGTATTTCTTCTCCTTACATGCTTGAGGAAGGGCCTTGTGTGGCCCAAAAGCTTGCGTATTCTGACCAACAGAAGTTGGTCCAATAAAAGATATCATCTGAACTTCTTTGTCTCCAGGTCTTAAATTTGGGTCCAACTCAGCAAGTGCACTCTTTAGAAAATCCAGAATGTCAGTGCAATCGGGTGAATTTGAAGTTCATCTGAACAGGCAAAACCCATTTCGAAAGATGCTGTCAGTTTAATAAAGTACTGAGATAACTGATGAGTGTTTGAAGACACTAGGTACTAATGATTACCTGATTCACCACAGACATGGAGTTGGCGCAGCTCACTTTACCACAGTTTGGTTGGGCAGCTTTTGTCTTTAGAGATGTATCCTCCAATGTTGCACTGTCACAAAGTCCACAAGACTTGAATATATTAGATTTCTATGATGCCCTTTTCCTAAAAGACATAGGACAGTATACAATGTTAAAAAACAAAAATACATAGAAAATGAATTACAATATACAAAATATCCACTCCATAGTATCTAGGGGGTGTGTGTGTGACTATGGAGAGGGTGTTCTCGGTGGCCGCACCAAGGCTGTGGAACTTCCTCCCAGCAGAGGTTCCTGCGGCTCTGGGCCTCTCCTCCTTTTGAAGAAAATGTAAAACCTAGCTGTTCCACCAGATGTTTGGTCGGGGGATGTGGGTTAGGGAGGTAGCTTTTTTGTTGTATTTTTAGTACCCGCCATATGGATGTTTTTTGTTTTTATTTATATTATTTATTTTATTGTAGTATTGTGTTTGTATTTTCTATTTTATATCTTATATTATTAAAATTATTTATTGTTAGCCATCCCGAGCTGCTATTAGCAGGCGGGTGCGGGATAAAAATCTATATAATAAATTAATAAAATAAAATCCAACCTTCCACTCCCTCCCCCACAAAACCGATCCCCACACACCAGATGCCATTCCACTCACTCACTCACACCCTCATCTGGAGGATCCCCCACTCTCTTCACCCACAAAAGCCCTCCCCTAGACTGTACTCTCCTTTCATACGGGGTTGTTACTATCAGCATGACCTTCAGTCCTGAACTCTTGTCATTGTAAAGTGACCAGGACCCATTGTAGTCAGTGATACTGCTCAGAATCCTGTAGTTTCAGGACTGCAACTTTGGTTGTTTAAAAATAAAATAAAGAAGCTATTTCAAACCCATATGCTGTCTTTACCAGAATTTCTGTGGGTTGGATATCAAGTGATGCCACACAATCTGTAAATTGGGTCACAGCTCAATTGAAGTTTCATATAGTTTGGTGGTTTTGGTCACAGAAATTTATTTGCCTGCAAAGGCGGTGCCACAGGTAAAAGTTTGGGTACTGACAATTTATACCTGTTGTGCTGCGGTTACTTTTGGATCTGCCTTAGTGATTGTGTTTTGATGAGACAGTTTTCAATACAAGACTTAACAGCAGAGCATTCCTTCAAAATAAGATCTTGAAGTGCAGAAAGCTTCAGGTGACTTACCTGAAACTTGCACTACAGCCTCGCCTAGCGAGTGACCCACTTTACCACAAGCCATGTGACAAAAGCATGCAGCAAGGATGAGACTGTGTGCATATTTGAACAAAAGTGGATAAAACCAGACTGAAGCTGAACAGAGCTAATGTAGTGGCTTGGGCCCATTTTCAGAGCTGTCTTCTCTGTGTGCGCATATGAATAAATAAACTACATAAAATATACAAAAATAGATACAACTATATATATTTCCTATTAAAACTAGGACTGAAACAAGTATCCACGCAAACAGGAACTTCCATTGAAATTGCAGTACCTGTTACCATCTTGGTCAAATTGGGAACTGAGCAGTATCTGTTTGGTTTCCCATTTTGCAACTAACGTTTACTGTTTGCCACTTCTCTGTCGGTCTTCATTCTGAAAATAATACCAACATAATACCATAATTTCCATCCTTATTCTCTGTAATCTGCACTGTGTTTTTTTTAGTCTATCATCATCTCTGTTGCTCTGGCTTATTCTGTGCTTCACAACTAGTGGACAGAAATTCGGTAATGTGGATAATCGGTAACTCAAAGTCAGTAATGGTAACAGACAATAAACAGCATGTTTGTAAATTGTAACAGTATTTCCTGATATTTGGGAAGTCAAGTATCCATATTGATAAGCAGGAAATTGCTGGGAATCCGATACTATTTTCCAAAATAGCAAAATTACCTACAAGTAGCAATTTAGCTACCTGTTTCACTTTTAGTTAAAACCATTCCCCCAAACCCTTTTCCTCCTGCTAAAGGTGTGGCCAAATAAGTAGGTCTTACAATCCCTCTAGAAAATGCTCTCATATGCCGCTGCTTTGTCTTAAAGAAGCCAAAACTGTGCCTTTCCTATAGAGGAGTATAATAGTTTCTTAACATCTTGGTCTCGCATCCATTGAAGTGTTTCCTAAAAAAGGGATGATGTATCACTCCAGTTCGAATTGCCTTGCCCACCTTGAAGTGTTGACATTAGCATAAAAATATGATTCCTTGCAAAGTTATAAAGTGACTCAACATAAACATGTTATAACACAAGATAAAATAAACTTGGTGCCTGTGTAACCAGCAGTCAGAAAATTATATATATGTTATGATAGTAGAAACAGAGAAAAATCTGAAAAACTTTGCTAGAAGTTTGGTACTGACTTTTCTCACTGTTTTGAGTTTGGGGCAACTCCCAGGCAGAATCATATGTAGGAACATGCCTCGGTGCTCTGGTCTGTTTGTAGTGGGGATACGTTTAGCAGGAAACGGGCCTTGCCACTTCTTAGCTACTTGAGCTACAAGTTCTTCCATCAGACTTTTAATTAAGTTTTCCAGGAGATAAGACCCATGAGGTGCCTTTTGGTGGGCAGGAGCGAGTAATAGAAATTGATTACTCCAGTATGACCTGTTTGTACTGGAGCAAGTGAAGTTGTCCACTACTGGAGTCAGCATGCCGACCTAAATAGGCCATTGGTCTGAAACAGTGACAGTCTTAAGTCTGTTTGCATCCATCCCCTTCTGCAAGCACAGCACTCTTATTATATAGTGGCAGGAGCCACTCTAAATTTAAGGCGTGTTGCATGCTCCATTATAAAGCTCGAACATTCTATTCATTATAAAATTGACATGATTAAAGTTAGGATTGTGAAATTCGTGGTGAAGGATCACTGGAATAAGCAGTTCATGCTATTCATATTTCTGCCAAATCGGCTGGATAACAGCTGAGATCAGAGTTTGAAAACTGCACTGTGAAGCCTGTTCTTTCAAAAGTTAGACGGTCTAAACCTCAGTAGGTTAAAGGGGGTTTTGTATTGGTTGGGAGGAGGTGTAAGCCTTTTAGAAAATTCAAGAAGGCTGCCAGGGGGTGCCTTCTGGTTTACTTTTTGTAAATCTGGTTAATAGTTTTTCAGTTATGACACCTTGAAAATTCAATTTTAGCCTGTGGAGATCATCCTGAGTGTGGAGGCTTATGAATATTCTATGTGTAATGGAGAGACTGTTTAAAAGCAAACAGTCTTGAATACTGGGGACTACAACTCCCAGCAAGCACTGCTTGCTAGAGTCTATCAGTGCTGGGGAAAGAGAGGGAACTGCAACCCCAAGGGGGCAGTGAGAGTGACTGGTCAGCCATGTTTAGAGCTGATCTGGTGGGGAGAGGTGGAGAGCAAGACCTGTGGAAAGGAGAGAACTGAAGGTCATTCTGATCTGATCCCACTCAGCAGGCGCCTTGGCTTCGGAGCCAGGGAACACCGAGATGGCTAAACAGAGCGAGCAAATCGTGCAGTGATGTTTGGTGTGGCTGATCTTGTCCCCTAAACCTGCCCAGAACCACAGAGTGCATGGATTTTGACAGCCCCTTTCCCTCCAAAAATGTGGAGTGTCTGGGCTGTAGCTCCAATGGGGCGTCTCATTGGAGGAGCATGGCTGGGACCAGAGCGCTGCAGTTTGCCTGGGATGGTCCCAGGTGCAGGAAGAGGGTAGAGGTTTATCCCAGAGACAGGGACAGGAGGCTGCAGGCGGGATGGAATTGATCATCTTTCAGCGCTTCTCCCTTGGACTTTCCCAACCTTGCTAAAGAATGAGGGGTAAGCGGGTGCTCTGGGCTGATACAGTGGGCATTCTGCAGGAGGAGGCAGGGAGATGGTGGGGTCCTGTGTAGATCAGCCCTGTGGGGCAGAGTGGCAAGTATAGTCCTCTTCGGACTACACTTGCCAGAGTGAGCTTCATCCTAGGGAGGGAAATTGTATGGAGGAACAGGGAGGGAGGGAGCATACACAAAGGGGCGGCATTAAGGGTAGAAAGTAGGGGCAGAGCCTCTGTGAATAGCATCCACAGTGAAAGTCATACACATGGGGAGCACTTTATAGGGAGCAGCTTTATTGGGGATACAGAATCTGGAACCCAGTACAGGGGGAGTGTCACAGGTTGGAGGGTTCCCCCCCCCCAACTTTACCGGGTTTGAGTGACTCAGTTTCCCTTGCGCACAGCTCTCTTGAATTAGTTTCTCTCTCTGGCTAATTCAAGTGTGCCACAATGAAACTCCTTTGTCACACAAGGGCCCGTCCTTCCCGTTTACAGACTCTTTACTCTCTGCGTTCGCAAGAGCTTGAGGGCTCTTGTTGCTCACTTGTGTTCCAATGTTAGACACAGACACTTCTTCATAAAGATAAGAAGTAAGTTTATTGATTACATAAGCAAGATAGTTGATACAGAGTGGTTACTAGAAATCAAAGGTAAATATAAC
>QEPC01013134.1:457756-501895 GCA_003113815.1 Sphenodon punctatus | reverse complement strand
TGGCTTTCTTTCCCCATAAGCTAAGATAGCATTTTCGGTGAATGCATCAGCACTTGTCCCTGCCTCTTTGAGATTTGTGATCTCCTTATTCAGCAGGTGTGCTTTTAAATTTGGGCTGCACACAGTATAGAACTGTTCAAGCAATACACAGTTAATAATTTGTTCCTTAGTGGCATTCCCCCCTGTATCTAGCCACTTCATTGCATATTGTTTCAAAACATTACAAACATCTGAATATGACATACCTTCTGCCTTCTTGAAGCTGCGTAATTTTTGACAAAAAGTTTCTGGAGTGATTCTGTAGGCTTCAAGAATTGCCTGTTTGAAAGCATCAAAAATCAGCACTGGAGATTCCTCCATTTTTGTGTTGAAAACTTGTTTTGCCTTCGCTGGGAGTTTGGGTAACACTAATTTGAGCCACATCCCCTGCGGGATCTGTTCTTGAACACATGATGTACGGTTGTGAAGTAGTCTTCTATGCCTTGATTTCCCTCGCATTATGGGATCAATGCAGTGTAGTCCCGAATTCTGCCTTCTGCGTTGTTTTCCGTGTTGGCTAGTGAAGGCAGTTGAGGGTCCATTCCTAGGGCTACCTGTGTCTTCAGGATTTCAATTTGATGTTGTCTGTCTCGTTCTTTCTCTCTCCCGTTCTTCCTGTTTTATTTTTTCCATCCTGAGCTCATGTTCCATTTTCATTCTGGCCATCTCGAGTTCAGGGTTTGAACCTTGTCCCCCTGGCTGCTGGTCAGTTGGAAGGGGTGTTGGGGGTACGTTTGGCAGCGCCTGTGCATCTGCTGGTTGCTGGTCGGGTGGAGGGGAATTTGGTGGAGGGGGATTTGCTGCCACCGCCCCACTCCCATCCATTCCATTTGTGCTCATTTCAAACTCCCCGATCAGCTGCTTAAGTTGCATTTTAGTTTTCCCCTCTGCTTCAAGACCTCTGTGTCAGGCTTCCCTGCTCAGCTCTGACTTTCTCAGGTGGTGAAAGTGCTTTGGTAGCCCAATTTTGTCATTTTCCCTGGCCCGAAATTAAAATTAAAACAACAAACTTAACGCACTCTGCTCAAGGATCTGCTATTCTACTCTCAGAGCTGAGTTCCCAACTCCTGGGGCTTTCAGACGCTGCAGGTATGGGATTTACTCCCCTCAGAGGAGTCCAGTCACCTGGGTATGCTCCTCTACTTTGTACACATTGGTCCACAAGCGGAGCTTTTACCCTTACTCGTTGGGGCGCCACTGTCATGGGTTGGAGGGTCTGCACCCCCCACTTTACCGGGTTTGAGTGACTCAGTTTCCCTTGCGCACAGCTCTCTTGAATTAGTTTCTCTCTCTGGCTAATTCAAGTGTGCCACAATGAAACTCCTTTGTCACACAAGGGCCCGGTCCTTCCCGTTTACAGACTCTTTACTCTCTGGGTTCGCAAGAGCATGAGGGCTCTTGTTGCTCACTTGTGTTCCAATGTTAGACACAGACACTTCTTCATAAAGATAAGAAGTAAGTTTATTGATTACATAAGCAAGGTAGTTGATACAGAGTGGTTACTAGACATCAAAGTTAAGCATAACGCATTCCTGATCTATACTGTTTGAGTTCCTACATGCATCTTACCCTATAAAGGTCCATAAGCTTCTTCTTCCTCAGTCATAAAGGTAGAATGACTGGGCACTGGCTTCTTAGTTGGTAAAGAGCAAAATCATGCCTCTCTCCTCATGGTTTCCTCCAGCCTAGCTGCTGGCAGGCAGGCTTTCACATGTAGATCAGCTCTCAAGATGACTTTAGGATAGAAGAGCTTCTAGGTGACTCACTGGCCACTTTAAGTAGTTTTCCCCTTCTTTGTGTCTGTTCCCGCCGTTGGGGAATCGTGGGGTCGGTCACATAGGCAACCCAGGCAAACACAAAGGCCCATCTAAATTTCTACAGGGTTCCGTCTGGCAAGTGTCCTCAATACCCATTTTGTTATCTCTTTGTATTTCCTGTAGCCTGGTGACGTGTCAGAGCCCTAATTTGAGTTCTACAGCTCTCAGTTGTAACCTTACATACATGGGGAACCTTTGGCATTACATATTTACGAGACTTGTAGTCTGCATGTAGTCCCGTGTTACAGGTGTGTGACCCTATGTTCGTCCGTGACAGGGAGGTCTGCAGAGTGGGCAGCTTTGTGCAAGAAAAGTAGCCCTGTCCAAGGGGGAGTAAAGTCAGGGAGTCTTGTAGAGATGGAGAGCTGCAGAATAATGGCCATAACTGTGCCGGGGGAGAGCCCTGGACAGAGGAGAACTGAGTGAGGGAGCTTTGTACAGAGGGATTGCTCCAGGATGGGCAGCATTATGCCGGGATGGGCACTGCAGAGTCAGGGAGCCCTGTACAACGAGTGAACTAGCCATAGGGTCCTGTACAGGGGGAGGTCCTTACAGAAACAATGGCCATTGTTGCACAATGGAAAGAACTCTGACAGAGGGGAGTAGAGTGGAAGACTTGTTACACATGAGTAAAAAAAGACCCCATCCCTCACTCGGAAGGGGCACATAGAAAGAAGCGGTGGGACCCGATGTGGAAGGAGAGCAAAAATAAATCAAGCTGGCCTCATAGAAATTCCCTTCAGAAGAGCAGCCTCATGCAAACACCCAGCCTAAGAGATAAACAGGAGGAGCCAGTACTTAAAAGATATGGAGCAATAGAAATACCAGGCATCTCCCCCTTTTGTGTAACCTCCAGAGATCCTCCCGCCTAGCACTGTACCCCGGTTAATAGTCTGCCCGTGACCCTTTCAGTGAAAGACCCCTCAAGATAACATATGGGGATACCTATGCACCTAATTCTCCTGCCCCTCCATCCAGCCTGATGTTAGCTTCCCTTCAGAATTGCGATGACACAAAAACACCCTTCTCCCTGTCTGAAAAGATCCCATCCAATGCCCATTGCGAGCCTTTGTTTAGCCCTAGGCTCCCAAGCACCCACCAAGGAAGCTTTTTCTAGTAACTATTATTTATTTTTTAAATTATAATTTTAGTTGTATGCTGCCCCCTCCTGCTAATAGCATCTCGGGGTGGCTAATAACATTTTAAAACCTATAATAAAATCCATTAAAATCGACATTTTTAACCCCATGTTAAAATACCCAACACTAAAACAATAAAACCCAGCCCATCTCCCTCAGCAAAGGCCCGGTGGAACAGCCAGGACTTACGCTGTCTACAGAAAGAGGGGAGGTCAATGGGAGGGAGTTTCACAGCCGCGGTGTGGTCACTGAGAACACCCTCCTCATGGTCGACACCCAGGAAACCCAAGGGACCTCAAGGAGGGGACCCCCAGCTGACCACAGAGGCCGATCCAAGATCCAGAGCGTGAGGTGGTCCTGCAGGTAGCTGGGGCCCAGGCCATTTCAGACTTTAAAGGTCAAAACCAACACCTTGAATTGGGCCCGGAAGACTATTGGCAGCCAGTGCAGAGTGGAGCCCTGGAGTAATGTGCTCGGTCTGTCCACTTCAGGAGACAAGCCGCCGCATTCTGCACCAGCTGCAGTCTCCAGACCATCACCAAAGGTAGCCCCATGTAGAGCGCATTACAGTAGTCTAATCTTGAGGTAATAAAAGCATGGATGATCGTGGCCGAGTCCGAGACATACAGCCTAAGTCGACATACCAGATGTAGTGGGCAAAATGCACTGTTCACCACAACCGCCACCTGGACATCCAGGTGGAGCTGCAGATCTAGGAGCACCCCCAGACTACAGTCCTGAGATACCAGGGGAGAACGGACCCCATGGGGCCATCACTCTCCTGGCTTTCCCCACAACCATCACTTCCGTCTTGTCCGGATTTGTTACCCCAAAACATCCTTCTCCCCTGTCTGGAAAGACCCCATTCAATGCCCGTTGTGAGCCTTTGTCTGGTCCTAGATTCTCAAGCACCCACCCCAGGAAGTTTCTTTCTAGTATCCAAATACCCGTTGTGAGTTTCTATGCAGCTTTGTTCCCTGGTTCCTACAATTGACCCAAGCTGCCCACTGTAGAGTTGAGTTGTTTTTGGACATGGATACGCACAGGTCTCCTGTGTGATTCTGTTCCAAGGATCTCCCAGGCCTAGGTCTGTCCACCCTCCCACTCCCGACTCATCACAGGATCACTGGGGCTCACCTGTCCCCTTCGCAATGGACAAGGAGAGGTAACCCATTTTTCTACCTTCCTCTCTCTCTCTCCGCTTCAAATTCAGACTTGGAATTTCACCGCCCTCCTCCCTTGAAGACTTCTTTGCCGCCTGCCTAACTAATCTCTCTTCCTCTTGTCTCTGACCTTGGGCAGACTAGCTTACTTTCTGTTCTCCATGACCTGGAGCTCCCCTCCACACGGCTTAGTTTAACCCTGTAATCACTAGTCCAGACTAGGCAGCGCTGTTTGTATATGTCTCAAGACCGTACCGTGTCTTGTTTAAGCCCTGATGAATAAACATCCTCTCTTTCTTTAGAATATTCCTTGTTTCTGGCACATCTTTTGGGGAGAAGAGGGTAGGCCAACAGGTTGTAGCGCACCACGACCTCAGACTGAATCCCTAGTACACGAGAACCCTAGGTGACTGAAAAGGGCTAATTCACTAAATTTTGAGCTCATGACTGGGCACTGGGACCTTCCCTCTCTGGGACCCCTGTGTTCACACATGGCTAAAGGGTCATGTGGTAACAGACTCCTGTAAAAGCCATGAGCTAGAGAGATCATAGAGAGCAGTTTTTGGAAGTTTGCAATGCTTAAACTGAACCAAAGTTGTTGTATTCTTAGTAAAGCAGGGAGCTACCATTAGATCACGGTAAATCACAGCAGGAACAATCACGTAAAGCTCTGCTTGTGTGCATGGGGTTTTAAACATCATTAGCCCATTTCTGCCGTGATTTCATTCATTTATGATAGGCAGGGCCAACCTTACTGCAGGACAAACCGGGGCAGCTGCCCTGGTCCCCACTTCCAGGGGCCCCCCGTGCTAACTGACAGGCTGCACCCTCTCTCACCAGCCTGCCTGCTCTCTCAGCAGCCTGGGCAGGGGGCGGAGGTGAGGAACTGCCGCTGCTCCCACCGCCTGGGTGCCTCGCTACCCCTACCAGCTTGCTGCAGTGCCGTTCTCTGCCTCTCGAGTCCTGCATCACTGGCTTTTGATATTGCTGCTGCAGCTACTGCCGAATGCCCTGCTACGCTGTGTGCCTCTGCACGCATGCACAGGCCGGGGCCAGCCGTTTCCTGGATCTGGCATGCTTGGAAATGTAGTCCCAGCATGCCAGATTCAGGAAAATGGCTGGCCCCGGCATGCGCACAGCCAGTGGACAGAACCAACTGTACAGGGACAGTTTAGGCGGCAGCAGCAGCAGGTTAGTGTGTGTAAGTTATTTAAGTTTTTGTGTGTTTGTTTGAATGAGTATGTGTTTGAATGAGTGTGTGTGTGTGTGTGTGAGAGAGGCGAAATCTTGTATGTGAGAGTGTGCGTGTTTGAATGAGTGTGCGTGTGTGTGAATATGTGTGTTTGAGAGAGATTGACCCACATTACACGGGCGAGGGTGGGTGGATGGATGGGTGTGCTGGTGCGGTGTGTGGAAGTGTGTGTGTGCCCATTCCCACAAGCGCACGCCCACCTCCACCCATCTCTACAGATGGAGTCTCCTCAGTTTTTCCGGATGGCTCCATGGGTGGGTGATTGGTGGAGATAGGTGTGCGCCAGTAGGGTGGTGTTTACACAAGCGGCCACCCACCCACTGCCGCACCATTTACATGGACGCCCTTCCCACCACACACCCGCCCACACGCCCAGCGGGGTGGGGGAGGGCATCCATGTAAAAACAGCCATTGAATGTGTGTGTGTGTGTGTGTCAGAGAAAATGAATGAGTATGTGTGATTGAATAAGTGTGTGAGAAAAGTGAGAGCATGTGGGTGTGAGAAAGAGGTGACTGTGGTTGTGGGAAAGTGGACGTGTTTGTGGCAAGTGGGTGGGGCCATGGGGAAAGTGGGCAGAGCTGTGGCAAGTGGGCAGGGCTGAGGGGGTCCCACATTTTGTCTTCACCGAGGGCCCTGCCATTTCTAAGGCCGACGCTGATGGCAGGGCTCAAAATCCAGCCCTGTCATCCGTTAGTGAAATCACTGCAGAAATGAACTAATGACGTTTAAAACCCCACGTTACATGAGTGGAGCTTCACATGATTCCCATTATGTGATTTTGGCTCATGGCAGTTGCTCTCCCCCGCCACCTTCCATCGCGTGTTCTTTTTTTTTTCTTCTTTTTTTTAAATGACTTCATGATTGCACACAGTGATTAAAATATCTCTTATGACAACAGCATTTTCCTTTAATCATAGCATGACATTCTCTTTCGGTCTGCCTTTAGCACCTTATATGTAATGGGAAGCTACATTATTAATGCTATGTATGAATATTTATGAGTATTTAAATTATTTTAAAAATATAGACATTTTCTCGCAAAGGTAATAGTTTTGTAGATGTAAAGGCTGCATACTCCCTCATCATAGAATTAACTTTTTTGACGCTGAAGCTTTCGTGGCCATTTATTCTCAAGCTCTTGGTAAATTGAAATACCCATTATTTGTTCGTTTTTTAAAAAAAATCTTGCTAAAACATCCCGTTACATTGAGCATTGTGGATTGCAAATTTTCAAAAATAATAATGTGCAGTAGGAAAAGTGTGTTACTTTCATTTTATTCCACCTGAAGTGATAAATGCATGCTTTTAAATTATTTAGTTCCTTGGTTTATAGCAATAATGGAATGGTCCTACTGAGTCTGATTTTATTCTAGGGGGAAAACGTCTTGGTCCTTGTAACTGAGAAGAAAAATAATTGTGTTTATTTTGTGAATAATTATTTTGAATCTATCTATAGCTCTGAAATGAGAAAGAACTGTATGTGTACAAATTCTCCTCATTCAGCTAGGTGGCTTAAAACTCTGAAACCTAGTTACAAAGTTTTTAGTACTGAGGTATCTGCTGTGATAAAATGCCAAACAAGGGACTTCCCTTCAGAATGTGTATTGGACACTTTCTGGGATCAAATCATGTTGGCGTATATGTGTGCATACATCAATGCCTGTGTAAGCAATTATCATGGTATCATGTACTTCCTGAGAAGCCAGACCTAAATTTGCAAACAGTGCCTCCTTCCCTCCTTTGGGTGTTTATGGCATTCTGATGCAGAAGAGCATTGATTCTGCTCCAATTTTATTTTGGTACCAGAAATAGAGATTTCCCATTGGAATGCACTGATGAGGATGCACCATTGGGGTTAAATGACTTCGGCTGGAAAGCAGAAACCTTTTTTTGTTTTTGGTTGTTTTTTTTAATAATCAAAGCTACTAAAATACCTTGGGTTTTATACTTAAACCCACAGAAGCAAGAAAAATCTTATTTTGGGATGAGTCATTCAATTTCTGGCATCTCTGCATATATGGTGCTCTTTCCAGCAGTTTGACAGTGTGGTTTTCCTCCAAGGGTACATAGTAATAGTAGCCTAGCATTAAAGTAAAAATGCTGCAACGTGGACAACAATTTTTCAAAATATAAAAGTTCTAAAAAATATATACAATAAAGTGTATTTTGACGAATAGCTTGTCTATACTAAACCACTGCGTTCATGCATGTGTGGATAATAAAAGGGTGGTCTTGGTATTCCAGTTGTTGCCCTTTCTAGAACGCATGCTGCACAGCAAGAGCATAACTAGAATAGGGATATTATGATGCGTCTGCACTGGGGCCTAAAAGCCTGTGGGGGCCCACATGCTCTGCTGCAGCTGTTTGGCAACCTTGCCCCTGGGAAAGAGAATGGGATCCCTTTCTGCAACAGGTCCTATTTTTTTTTTTTTATTATTATTTTTTCCCCCATAAACTCTTTTATTGATATTCAGTGGCGCATTGTACATAGTATTTTCGTCAACTTTACAATAACAGTTTGTTCTATTACCCATACAAGGTGGTACCCGAGCTTGCCAGTTCAAATGTATCGGTCAAACAACAGCGTCCAGTCACTCTTTGGTAGTTCATTTCCTTCAATGGCTCCTAATATATTAAGCCACTTTGCCTCATAGTTATTTTTTTTCTTTTCCCTTGCTTTTTCATTTTTCTCCTCTTCTTCTAGCTTCTTGTCCTGCAGGTTTACCATCATCTTGTCCATTGTAAATAAGTACCATATTCGACAGATCCATTCTTGAAAAGGTAAGGGGCCCTCTGTCTTCCAATGTCTTGCTATTATATTTACTCCAGCCAAGCACAGAGTTCTCAATGCCTCCTGATGTGGTTTTAGTGATTTATTATCAGGGTAGAGACCTAGAATACCAATTTCTGGTCTGAAAGGTACCACCCCCTTGTTTACTTTGTTCATAATTTTCCATATTTTACTCCAGAAGGCCTTTACATAAACACATTCCCATAGACAATGCAGTAGATCCGCCTGTAAGCCACAGCCCTTCCAGCATACACCCCTCCCATATCTGTCCCCCCCATACCTGAGCTGTACCGGGGTCAGGTAAAACCTAGTGGTGACCTTCAGTTGTGTGTCTCTGACTTCCAGAGCAGACGCACAGGTGCTCATATGCCCCCATATAATTTCTTTATCCTTTTCTGTGAACTGCTTATTGAGGTCTTTTTCCCATCTTGATAAATATGGGTGCTTGGGGGGGTATATTATAGATTTCAGGTCTTGATAAATCTTAGAGAGTTTGCCCTTGCTTCCCGTTAGGCTAAATAAGGTCTTTTCTATTTCCGTAGGTTCCCTAGCAAAGGCTTCTTTTAAACATGGTTGCCTGAATACACTTCTCAGCTGCAGGTATTGAAATGTGTTCACTTTTGTCTGCGTTATTTTCTCTATTTCTTCTAATGTTTTAAATTTACCTTTGTTGAATAATTGTGTTGCCCTTTTAACTTCCTTCTTTTCTAACTGTTTAAGTAGGTCATGGGCTATCTGTGATTCCCTCATCGCTACTCGTCTTATTGGTGAGTATGGTGTTGCTGTACCCTTTATACCTAATTTCCTCATCACTCCTTTCCATGTTATGAGTAGTGGCTTCGCAAATGGGTGCTCTCTGACTCCCTCTCCAGTCAATTTGCCCTCATCTACCAACAATTCTGCCAGGGAAGTTGGTTGAATTATTTCCCTTTCTATCTCACACCATTCCGGTTGTTGTGGGCAATGGTACCAATACTGTATCGCTCTCAGGATTGCAGCCTTATAATAAAGTTTTATATCTGGTGTGTCTAATCCTCCTTTCTCCTTAGCAGTGAACATTGTGTCTTTTTTGATTCTTGGTTTCTTTCCCCTCCAGATTAGTTCCTTAACCATTTCATCTACTTGCTTAAAAAAAGATTTGGGTAATTTTATGGGGAGGGCCAGGAATTTGTATAAGAACTTGGGCAGTCCAATCATCTTAAATAAGTTTATTCTCCCAAGCCAGGAACACTCCACCTTTTTCCAATTTTCAAATTCCCTTTTAACCTGTTCCAGTATTACAGGGAAGTTGGCCTTATAGAGGTCCTTGCACTTTTGTGTTATTGTTACCCCCAGGTATTTAATCCCATTAGGCTTTTCCGGGAATGGACTGACTTCCTTAATTTCCTTCAGTCCTTCCTCTGATTGAGCAAATATAAGTGCTTGTGACTTTTCATTATTAATTTTATACCCCGACACCCTTCCAAAACTATCAATAGTTTGCATAAGATGTGGCAACGTTTCCACGGGTTCACTAATGTACAAAATTAAATCATCTGCAAATAGGGATAGCTTATACTCTTTCTGGCCTACCACCATTCCCTTAATATTTTTATTTTGACGAATTGCCACCGCCAACCCTTCAATAGCCATATCAAATAGTAGGGGCGACAGTGGGCACCCTTGTCTTGTGCCCCTCTGAATCTCAAAGGTTTTTGTTATTTTCCCATTGATTTTAAGCTGAGATCTGGGATGGGCGTAGATTGCTATTACCCATTTTAAAAAGTTGCCCCCTATTCCCACCTTTTTTAGCATTTCAAAGAGAAATTTATGTTGTACATAATCAAACGCTTTTTCTGCATCAGCGGAGATAATCATGGAGCTTGAGGTAGTATTCCTTATTTCCTGGGAGTGAACCAAATTTATTACTTTTCTAATATTGTCAGATCCCTGTCTGCGGGGAATAAATCCAGCTTGATCAGAATGTATGAACTCCCCTGCTATGGCTGCCAATCTAATGGCCAGAATTTTTGCAAATATTTTAAAGTCATTATTCAGGAGGGAAATTGGCCTATAGCTACCGCATTCATTCGCTGGCCTTCCTGGTTTGAGCACTAGTGTAATCTGTGCATCATAAAAAGTAGGTGGCATTTTCCCTGTCTGTAAAATTTCATTGTATACTGCCGCCAGGTGTGGGGCTACCTCCTTGCAAAAAGTTTTGTAAAATTCTGCTGGGAACCCATCTGGCCCACAGGCTTTATTGGCTTTCATACTTTTAATTGCATCTGAAACCTCTTCTATTGAGATTAAGGAATTAAGGAAGCTAAGCTGCGCTCTATTTAACCTGGGCATTTCTAATTCACTAATAAATTGTTTTATTTCCTCAGGGTCCGGCTCAACCGACTTATATAGGTTCCTATAGAACTCCAAGAAGGTCTCCTGTATTGCTTCTTGACTGTGTACTTCCGAGCCATCCTTTGTCATAATACTAGTAATGATGTTTTTCTGTTGCTGTGCTTTTACCAATTGTGCCAGCGCTTTCCCTGCTTTGTTGCTATTATTAAAATAATAAAATTTCACCCATTTCAATTGTTTTGTGGTTTTTTCTAGTTCTAGCGTGTTTATTCTTTCCTTTATTTTCTGCAGTTTCCCTGCTACTACTTTTGAGGGGGTATGTTTATTTATAGCTTCCCATCTTTTAAGTTCTGCATATATCTCTGCCCTTGCTTCTCTTTTTTTCCTTTGTATGTGCGCTCTCAGAGCTATTACTTTGCCTCTCAGAGTGGCTTTAGCTGCCTCCCAGAACATGGAGTCTTGTGGTACTGATCCCTTATTTAGGTCTATGTATTCTTTAATTTCTTCCCCAATTTTTATTCTGGCTTCAGGATTCTTAAGCAGAGACCTATCAAAACCCCACTGCGGTTTATCCCACTGAGCCTTGCTATTCAACCTCACTTTGATCCCTATTGCGTTATGATCAGTAAATACTAAGGGTATTATATATGCTGCCAGACACTTCCCTACGTCATTTTTATACATGAGTACATGGTCAATTTTGGAGTATGAGTTATGTACTTGAGAATAATAGGTGTACTCTCTACTTTTTTTATTTTTATGCCTCCATATGTCTAATATGCCTTGTGAATCCAATATCTCTCTTATATACCTTTGCTTATTATTCATAGGAATGGTCTTTGAAAGATCTAGGCTTGTTAGGGGAGTATTCAGGTCTCCCATGATGATTAGTGTCCCCTTGGTGTTCTGAATTATAAGTGGTATATATTTCTTGTAGTAGCTTAATTGGTCTTTGTTGGGACCATACATATTTACAATAGTGAGCCATATGCTTTGTATTTGTCCTGTTATTAGCAAAAATCTACCCTCTGTGTCTTTTATACTGTTCTCCAGTTTGAATTCACATCTTTTATTCATGCCTATTATAACACCAGCTTTTTTCTTGTTGGCACAGGAGGCTTCCAATAGTCCCATGCTTTTGTTCGCAAATCTGTGCACCTCTTTTTCTAGTAAATGAGTTTCCTGCAGACAGAATACATCTATCTTATTCTCCTTTAGCAGTTCCCTCACTCTTTTCCTTTTGACTGGTGAGTTAAGGCCCCTCACATTGAGGGATAACATGTTTAGGCTAGCCATAATCTTTGACTCCCTCTTTATGCTTTTGTCTCCATTTACTCTTTACTGCTGCTTGATCACCACAAACTCTAGTGAACTTTGGTACACATGCCTTACTTATAATCCCCCTACTAACCTTCCTCATCCCAACATAAAGGCCCTTACGCCCCTCCCTCCCCCACCTACTCCCCATCTCCCTCCCCCCTCCTAATCTGTTCCCCTTACTCTCCCCTCTCCCCCCCCTCCCCCCCCTTGCACATCCACAGAGCATTGTGCTTCTTCTTCTCCCAAGAGAGAACAAAAAGAACTTACAACTTTAACGCGAGAACTTTACCCCCTCCAAACCTTTCACAGTTAGAGTCTCAATTGAGACTCATTTTACATTTTTGACCCCAGTTTTTCGGTTTCATAGTCTTTCATCTTTCCTCCCCTTCTTATAGACAAGTCAGTCATGTCCAGTAGGAGGTAAGTGTAGAAAGGCCTCTAGATCTTCTGTATCCATAAATGATTTATGTTTCCCGTTCACGTTCAAGACCATTCTTGCTGGGAACTTCAAAACCGGCTTCCATCCTCTTTCATTTAGTTCAGGAAAGTATTTTCCCCACTTTCTTCTTTTAGCCATAGTTTCCATAGCATAATCAGGGAAGATCTTTATGGTCTCCTCCCTGAATTTCATTTCCTTTTTCATCCTGGCTTTTTTCAGTAGCTCCTCCTTCACACTATAACTCATGAACTTGGCTATGATGGTTCTGGGTCTTGGAAAGTTTTTATTGGGCTGTCTCCCTGTTCTATGGGCCCTGATGATTTCTGGATTTTGCAGTTGCTGATTGTCTGGGAATTGTTCCTTTAGGAAGTCCCACAGCAGCTTTTTTACATCCTGAGTTTCAGCCCCTTCAGGGAAGCCCACAAATCTTAAGTTGTCCCTTCGTGACCTATTCTCTAGGTCCTCAGTTTTTAGCATCAAGATCTGCACCTTCTCCTGGAGGTTTGTGGCCTGCTCCACAGTATTCACTGCCTGGTCTTCCAAGGAGGAGACTCTCTCCTCTACTGTGTCAATTCTATGCCCCAGCCTTTCCAGCTTTTTATTTCCAGCTTCCACTGAGTCTCTCAATTTGTTCATATCCCTTTTGAAATCCCTTTTCATTTCAAGGAGGAGCGCCTTTATTGTTTTCCCCTCTGCTTCCTCCTCAGGCTCAGTCTCATCTGGGGTTTCCTCCCCCTCTGTTACAGCACCCGCCGCCATCTTTTCCCTCTCTTTTGATGAGGCCTCCCCTCTAGCCCTTTCACCAGGCCTCAGGCTCTGTCTGCAGTATCTCTCCAGCGGGGTTTCTTTTACTGTCTTTTTTTTCTCCCCCTTGCTTCCCCCTGCCATTTCTCTTACTTTTCTGGAGGTTTGTTTTCTTTAACAGTTCTTTTGAGGCCTCTTTCAGTCACAGTTTGGAGGAGCACTCGCTTTGCCCTGCTGCTCTCACTCGCACATGCTCAGTCCCTCTGCAACAGGCCCTATTTGACCTAACTATGCCCCTGGAGAATAGGCAATGAAACGGAATGCAAGCATACAAATAGGTTATTCAACTAATAAGAAAAAGATAAGATGTCCATGATCTAATAGACGTAAAGTTAGCTGGAAATAGCTGCTTTATTTGGTGAACTCTGCCACATGCTGACGGACAATTTTAAAACACATTTTTGTCCTGAAGTGATTTGAAATAGCCACAGTGTTAACCATTGACTCTCTCTCCCCATCACAGTTTATGTAATACGGCTGTCATACTAATAAAAATATGAGCCAAGGATTACACAATGGATCCTTTTTATTGCAATTTTATTCTTCTGTGATGTAATGGAAATAAAATTTTAAGATTTTTTTGAGGGTTTAATCTTTCAAACTACACAGCCGAGTAATTTTCTTCTTGCTCAGCAGCAATCCCAGCAGCCTTCACAGTGTCCTAGATACTACATCTCCTGCGGCATCTGTAAATTGGCCAATTCAACAGTAAGATTGGTAATCTAAATTTAAAAAATCCTTGGGAAAAACTCATTTGTCAACCCACTGCTTAAATACTACTGCTTTTCAGCAGCATTTTTACAGAATTGCTTCTGCTCTCATGTAGAGTAACTTTTCACAGTACAGCTGCTAAAATATGTATGTTTTGTTGTTGTTGCATACAGAAGGGTTGCATTCAGAGACAAAAGAGAGAAAAGCATTTATCTTGTCCTAGGAAGTTTCCGTTCACTGCAAGATTTCCCTCGTGTTTTCATTGCCTTTACCTATTTCTGAAACTTTATGATAAGCTAGCAAGCCTTCTGTTAAAGGTTTGGCATTCAAGTTTCAAAATACAAACCTACGTAATAATCTAAGATTCTAGTGATTACAGTTGTCGCTCAAAGACACTGGGTGAAAACAGACATGACGCTAACCACCCTTGGTGGTTATTTATGCATGTTGCAGGGCTGTATTGGTGCCCTATGCAGCCCTGAAACATGCATAAATGACCACCAAGGGTGGATAAAGGGGGGTTAGCGTTGTGTCTGTTTTCACCCACTGTTACAAGAACTTAAATTCTTATATGAAACAAAGTCATAAATTATTGGCAAGTAATATTTTTATTTTATTTTTTTACAAGCTAGATGTCAGTTTGTCCATTGTGACATTGTCCCCGTTTTCTGCATTATGACAGTCATATTAATCACTTGAGCAATATTATCTATGTCTTCCCTGAAAAGATTGTTACACTAGTACTAGCTTTTCTTTCACCAGACCTAGTTGGTATAGTTTCAGCAGCAACGCAAAAGAAGCAGGCTCTGCATCTCTTTTGCAATTGGACTCACTGGTATCCTGCTTGAACATTCTAGAAACAAAATAAATAGAAATCTCTACACACCACTTGAACTTAGAGAGGGGCAAGTTAGAATCCCAAATTAGTGCTCAAGTTTTTGCCTGATGTGTAATAAGTAAACTTGCCTTTTTTTTTATAAGAGCACTTTGAACTAGCAGCATTGCAGCTTTTTCTTAACTGGAGTGGGCAGGGATAGCAGGAATGAACATTAGCTTGGCGTAGTGAACTGACACCAGGGAACCTGGTGGTCAGCTGGGTTCTTCCTAGGGGGCACTACAAAACACCCTCATGATGCATAGTGCAAAGAACACAAAATGTAAGATAGGATACTGATCCACGTACCAGCCAGAGGGAGGAGTCGTGTGGGTTGTTTATTAGGTTCACACCTGACGTATGCAGTGCATACACACACTTGCTCCAACATGATTATTGTGCCAGTTGTTAATACTTACAATCAGCAATTGCTTGGAGAAATTATAAGAGGCAATTTATGAATTTTACAGCTCATTCATAGTTGTGGTACAGTGCAGAGGGTATGAGAGTTGCAGCTAAAGGGAATATAGTTTAAATTCCACTTAGGCCATGGACTCACTGGGTGGACTTCTGTAAGTCCATATCTCTGAGCCTTGATCAGTCTTATTGTAAAGAAACGCCAAGCGTAAATGTTGGTCTGAATACTATCTCTATGGTGAGGTTATGTTTTAACCCCTATATTTTATGCAAATTTTGTAAGTGACATTGCATCTTAAAATAATGTTCTCTAAGTGTAGTTATTCCCTTTTTAGATGCCTACTCGTGGGATGACAATGAAGCTCATGTTTTCTTTCAACGAGGCAAATTTTTGTGCCTATACTTTCCTAGCACTACACCTCTGGTAATTTCTATAATTCAATGATAATTAGATCTGAAATTATCTTTTGTAATGGGTTGAAATCTCAGAAATCTAACCTCTTTCAATACTGTAGACTCTGCTTTTACTTCTGCCTCTCTCCATTTCTCACCTTGGTTGCTTCTTTATTAATCTATTATGTGTTTGTACTTTACTGTAATGTACATCTTCTCTATCAGGTAAATCCATAGTCATATTTTTTCCTTTCTAATCTATTTGAACTTGCATTCCAAAAAGATAATTATAATGAAGGCACATTGCTTGAAAGTGAAGGACTGACTCATCTGGGAGTGTGTGGGAGGGGAGTACTGATTGTCTTTGTGCTTGGTGCATTCTCATTAGCAAAAGACCTAGGGCAATCCCATATGAGGAGTCACTGAGTATTAACAGAAGAGACGATAGCTCATAACAGATGGGTGTCCACCTGGCTCATTTATTAGGTGTTTGCTCCCACTGGCCACATAGCCACCACCCACCAGACATGCAGCCCCCACTCATGGCCAGGTCACAGAGAATGTTGAAGCAGGGCTAATGTACGCCCACTAGTCTGCCTTCCATTAATTAGGTTGCGAATGTGGGTTAATGTGCACCCACGTACCCCGTCAAGTATGCAGTGAAGAATGCCTGCACATGCATTAGATTTGTTGTGCTAAATCTGAGAGTGGGGGCCAAGTGTGGGGTGCCAATGATTAGGCTATATATACTAAACATGTGAGTGGGAGGCTGCATGGACCAAACACAGACGCCAGTGGGTTATCGTCTCGTTTGTTTACACCTACGGCTCGTATGAGGAAAATCTGAATCCGGGAAGCAATATGCTCTACTTACTGTAGTGGTGTTTTGGCACCCTCTTGTGGTTCAAGTCACTTTAAGAAAATACTGCTTTTCTATTTTAACATGACAGTTTGCCTCTCATGATGTACTGCTGTGGCAAAAGTAAATAGGAATTAGGAAAAAAAGTCTGTCTGTCTGTCAGCCCACCTGCCCGCCCAGAATACTTGTTAAACTTTAGGAATTTATTCTTGTAAAACCAAATTTTGATCAACTTTATTTAAATGAAAACCCTATGTGAATTATTTTTAGCACCTGGCATGGGGTCTGGTGCTGGCTTAGGCCACCAATTTTTCGTAACCAGTCACCTTGGCCTTGCACGCCCATCTGTACCTCTCAGTGTCCCCTATGCCGAGTCTTTGTTGACCCGTAGACAGAAGAACAAATCAGGATCATAGATAAATTGTCCTCACGATGTGCCTTGAGGGGCTGGGGTGAGTTGGTGCCAAAGAAGAAACGGGTTTAATCAAACCAGCAGGGGCCAAGAGTCTCCCGCACAAAAGCTCCGTGGAAGAGCTAGGGACGCCCCCGGATCAAAGTTCCCGACTGGGATAAATTTACCGGGTTATCCATATTGCAACTTTATAGGCCCACTTTTACATCCTACGTGAGGTCTAGAAGTCACCTTGTTAAAATAGTGAAGCAGCATGGTACCAAGGGAAAGTAAACTGGTTTCATTTGAAAGTATGTTTTACTACTGAACTCGGCCAGGGGGCAGTTGCCTTATTGTGAAAGTCATCTTGGATTTGCTCACTGTGAGAGTGTTGTTCTGATGCTCATTGTCTATTTTGTGTTATTTTATACAGTTTGTAATGTTATAACCTTCGGTTGAAACAATAAATTATTATTATTATTATTATTAGCACCAATATGAAGAAATGGGTAGCTATATTTTATCTTAGCATTGGAAACCATATTAAAGGGATGATAATGTGAGAAGTGACTCACATGATTTACCAAGCTTTCCAGGACTGCAGTGATGAGGGGAAAATGATCTCAAAAACACTCAGGAGAGGGAAGCAGAAGGGAAATACAATGGCAGGAGATTATGAGATAGAAAATCCTTCAGTGGAATTTTATGTCTGAAAATGTTCACATGTAATTCACGTAATATTCCAAGCAGATGTACGCTTGCCATTTTGTGTGTGTTTTGTCCTTCTATTAAGTTTATGACTTGTGCAGTGGAGCCGTTAAGAGATCCTGGAATTCAATCACAACTTTGTGATTTTTAGGCATTTAAATTCCTACCAAGATGTTAGATACATGATGGGTTTTTTTTTTTTTTTTTCAAATTTCTGTTTCTCTCCTCTTCCTTACACTTTACATTAGAGACAAAGTAGTACAGTGATATCTTTTATTGGACCAACTACAGTTTGTGGAAGTATGCACATTTTTGGACCTCATGGGACCTTTTGCAAGGCAAGTCAGGAGTTAGAACTGCAGACACCCTCCTACTGGAGTATGTGTTCGGTCTATGCAGCCGTCACTCAACCCCCATTCACATTTTTTAGTATGTAGAGCTAATAAAGGGCAGTCCCCTGCCCGCATTTCATTTTTTTGTGGTAGCTGGCACTTTCCCTCTCCCCAGCTCTGGCTCTGATGGAGAGGGGAATCACAGCCTTAAAAGAAGGCTTCTTCCTTGGCTGTAACTCGCATCAGAAGAAGTGCTCATGTGCTTTGGGCAGTTGCAAGAGGAGAAGGTCCTTCCTGCACCTCCCACTCTCTCCTCTTGCAGCTGCTTCACAGCTGATGGTGTTCTCCTCTTGCAGCTGCCCAAGCAAGTGAGTGATGCTTCTGGTGGAAAGTGGGGTCACAGCCAGAGAAGGCTTCTTCATGGGTCATGACCCCTCATTCCATCCGAGCTCCCTTGCTCTTCGCTCTTGCAGCCTCCTGTCAGGCGAGAGCATCTCTCCTCGCAGCTGCACTAGGCATGACTCTGTGGTGCTGGTGGACCTGGATGCAGCAACATGGGGGCACATTAGCACACACTGGCCTGTATGGTGGGCCCACGATGTTTTTGGATGACTCCATGAGTCAGGAGCGAGTGGGGGTTGCGTGGGGAGTGCAGGCAACTATCTGGCAAACACCCAATAGAAGGGCAGGTAAACACCCACCTGGTGGGTGCTAATGTGGGTTATCATCTTGTTTATTTTCCACCCTAAGAGTATTTACGTTGTAGTAGGATCCAAAGACCTTACTGAAATTATGAGACCGTTGTGCATAAGGTGCCCATTACAGATAAGAGTGTTTTAGCTTAGGATGTAAGAAAATGCCACAGAAAACAATGTGAGAAACTGAAGTCATGTAAATTATTGGTTGTAGTTACTAATGAAGAATAAAACCACACCTGTAAAGTTACCTTAAAAGTCTTTGAATTGTTAGGATAACATTCAGTTGAATGTATATGTGTGTGTATGAATAATCCTTAAATGGCTTTTTTTTAATTAAAAAACAAAACACTACTAAAGCATACATCAACTTCCTTTTGTGATAGATATTTTTTGTCCTGGTACATGTAGGAAAATTAAGGAATAAAAAGCTTAAGTGACTTGTTTAGAGATGGGCACGGTCAATAAAATGTGCAATATTGAACGTTACACCAAAAATTCTATTTAATTATTTTCCGTAACTACTACAAAGAAATGTAACAGTCTGCATCTAAAACATCAGGGCCCTGGCTGCTCCTTTATTTCACTCTAGTAGTGCGTCAGAGCCTGTGTCACATGTAATAAGTCTGTGCCACTAAAACGTTTTCATGTATTGCAGCTCCCAACCTATGCTAGGCAACATGGTATGCAACTAACCGATTGTTAAAAGTGCATGCGCAAGGTGCGTGCTGCTCGCCTAACTGCTGAATAAACCGGGCTGGGCAACCACATGGGGGGAGCAGTGTGAGTGCTGAGGGGGCAGGGTGGGCACAGCGCTGGTGGATAGAGGGGTGCAGAGAAGGGGAGTCCTTGGATAATCATCCCCAAAACGCATGGTGCCCCGGGACAGAGCTCCCTTTGGGGAAGCAAATAGGGGCTCTGTTCAAATCCTCTCCCAAGCAGGGGAGAGGAGAGCAGAGACCAATCCTACAAGGGGCTGAGTGCTTTTGGCTCTTAATCATGGAGGCCCAGTACCAGTGGGGATAATAGTAAATGGACTGCTTGAAAGGAGCTAAGGCCAGTCTCTCTCTCTTGGAGAGAGCGCTGGCACTGACTGTGCTCCTTGGCAGAGAGGCTGCTTCTGCCCCCTTACAACCGAGCTGGATCCTAGCATAATGGGGAGGGAGCAGGGCAGAAATGAGGAGCCAAAAGCAGAGCTAACACCCTTCCCTGAGGTGTTGGGAGGAGGAGCCTGGAGAATGGAAAAGGCTCTCCACAACATCCCTACTAACTCAGTTAGGAGCTTGAAAGTGTTGTTGTTTATCTTGCCCTTCAGTATGAACTAGCTCCGCTGTGCTAGATGCTAGAAGATTCACATGTGTCTTCCCCAAAGAGTTTCCAGTTTGAAGCCAGGACCCTGGATAGCACCTGGAGAGCATGGTCTAGGGCCTTCCATGTAAATAAAATAAAAAATAATCTAACATGTTCATTAAACATGCAAAACACTTTGACCACAATTTCTGGTAAATTATTAATGTTTACATAATGTATGCGAATTATGTAAACTCTGTACATTTTAACTGATTAATTGACTAAATTCCTACAGATTAATCAACGTAATTAAGAGTTCATTAATTGAGTCGCAGCCCTAGTGCCCATGTGTCCGCATCTTGTCAATTAGGTTTGCCTGCAGCCTGCTCAGCATCCAAGTCCTCCAGTACATAGAATCTCACCTAGCATGCCCAGCCAGCTGAGAGGTGGGGAGGGAGACAGGTCTCTAGCACATCTCACAGCTGAGAGGCAGTCGCAGGGAGAGAGATCGCTAGCACCACTGGTAGAAGCTGCCGCAAGCACATGAAATATGGGAAGGGGGCTGACCGTTTATTAGGCTGGATGTGCTAAACATGTGATTGAGGGCTATGCAGAACGAACACTGACTCCAGCAGGCTATTGTCACGTTTGATAACAGCCATATACAAGAAAAAAAAACCTAAAATGAACCAAAGACATGTCAAAGTCACCTCTGGAAAGGTCAACCAGTGTGATTATGCATCTACAGAACAGACTTTGTACAATGCTATTGGTCGGTTACTTAAAAAGGTGCCTCAGAGTAGTTACTGGTGAATTACATGTAAAGTGTAAAGAAAGTAAGGTTGCCATGTTGGTCCCAAATAGAGACATCATAGAATAGTGATATCTTTTATTGGACCAACTGCAGTTGATGGAGGTCTGCAAGCTTTCGGACCTCGCAGGATCCTTCGTCAGGAAAGTCACTTGAGTCTGGACTCCTAATATTTTATAGGAGTGCATGGAGTTCGAACATAGCAGCAGCCCTGGCAGTATTCAAGGCAAAATCCCTGGCTCAGCTTCTATATGGGGCTGAACTATCTTTTTTGTCATATAACAGAGATGTTGAAGTTGTTGTCTCAGCATTAGCTATGCTCAGAGCTTTTTTTGTTCTGGGATAAGATCCCCAACTAGTCCATCTTTGCTGGGTCGAGCAGTATAAAGGTGATGTCCAATGTATCCAGTGGAAAGAGTTTAGCCATGGTCTGACCAAAATTGGTCTTTCACCAGTTTTCTGCTTGTCTCTACCCCGGGTAGCCAGCCATTGCTCATATGTTGAAACATAGACTGTTAGATATCTCCGCACAGGAGGATTTGGCTAGAGTTGCAGAAAATAATATTGCACCATGGTAGCCTAGGCTGAAATTTAATTTCTCTGTGGGAACTTATTTGGCAGAGGTACAAAGCTTTCCATTGCGCAGGATGCTTACCCTCCTTAGATTTCAGATATTCGAATCTGCAATAGCTAAGTAGAGTAGCTAAGATTGAATTATACCCAGAGGCATTGTACATGTTGCCCTCAGATGTTAGAAGATTTAGCACACGTGCTGTTTGCATGCCTGTAATATGCAGATTTGGGAGTGGTCTGGATTGACCCTTTGTTCATCTGTAGAGTGCAAAACATCTGTCCGTTATTTTTTAGAGATTTGGATATCCTAAAATCACAGGACGCTCTCAATGGCCACACTTCGGCTGTGGAACTCCCTCCCGGAGGAGGCTCCCCTGGCCCTGCTGACTTTCAGGCTTGCAAAACCTGGTTGTTCCACCAGGCATTTGATGGAGGGGATGGATGAGGGAGAGAGGGATGGGCGGGGGGGTGAGGACTAGGAGCAGGGTTTGTTTTATGTTTATATTTTTATGGCTTTACCATGTGGTTTTATATTGGTATTTTATATGTTTTATATTTTTGTTTTAAAGTGTAAGCCACCCCGAGCTGCTTTGCAGAAGGGGCAAGGTATAAAATTGTAAAATAAAATAAAATAAATAAATATTTCCCGTTTATACTCCATAGGCATAAATGCTTTATTATTTATATATTGACTTCTGGGACAGCTGGAATGACTTTCTTGTCTAAATAGCTTGTTGCTCTTTCACAAAATTTTGTTTACTTGTTGGAGCCAATTATTGTTATATTTTTTGTGCTGGGGGGAGTGACGTCTTGGAATGTACATATATTATGATATTTATCTTTATATCTTGGGAAATGACGAAAGCTAAACCCCGTAATAAACATTGACTTTGGCTTTGGAAGTCACTTGAGTTGACTTTGACTGTAGGGATCTCCAGAGGTCACCCTTGTCCCCAAGATAGCTGCATTGATCCACAGCCCAATCTTTCTTACCAAAAATTATTTTCTTAATATTTAACTTAAACCCTTTTTGTAACTTTATTTTTTTGTCCTACCCTCAGATGCCACGATGAGCTGTCAATCTGTATCGCATTTATAATAACCTTTCACATAGTTTAACATAGTGCCTACTGCCCTTCTCTTTCTCTTCTCTAGAATAAAAATTCTTCATGGGTTTTGATTAAATCATTTTATGCTTTTCATTGGTCTCCTTTGAACCTGTGGCAATTTGTCTCTGTCTTTCTTAGTGTGGTATTCAAAACAGAATAGCTGACTATTGCCAGACTAGTGGCAGGTGCAGAAGCACTGTTGTGCCCTCTACCTTACATACAGTGCTTTTCTTGATACATCCTAGAATCAAATCCCCAAATGGAATTTACCTTATTTTCAGCACATTGTTGGCTCATAATCAGTTTGTGAACCACTATTTTTTAAAAGGAGTACTGTATCCAGTTGAAACTGTAGAGAGAATTTGTATATAGTGAAATGTAATTACCTATGAAATTGGACAGGAATTAATGTTCCATGCTTTAAAAATGTTATGAAGTTTTTAATAACTACTAGTCAACAGCTTAGTATTTTACCTCGCTTTTGAAAACAGCTCTGTTAATCATTGACCTGTAACAGTAGTTTGGAGACAAAGTACCCTGGCTGCATTGCCAGGGCAATTTCCTTCTTTACTGTACCTGGGAAAGCTATCCAAAGCTATCCTCTAAATCTATCCAACCTTCGTATTTACAAGGTTAATTTGTAAATAATCACGGTCAACTGCCTAAATGATCAGATCTGACTTGACAAAATTGCAGGGTAAGGCAATGGGTGTAGGCAATAGCTACAGGCCAGGGAATGGTAGCCTAAATGCCCTACCAATTTAAGATGCAAATGCCTGGATACTGTTTCAGAGAAGATAACCTCTAAATAACTATAAGAGGGGACTTGCTCTATTTCAGCAGAGTTCATAAGCCACCTATATCGCGAACATGATCTTCCAACACTAACACTTTGGTCTTTGTATAGTTGACCTTGAGCAATTCACCCTTACAAAACTGGGCAAATTTATCCGTCAGTCGTCTCAAGCCCACTGGTGCTTGGGAAACTGGGATTCTGTCATCTGCATATAGCATGATTGGTACTGATGTACTGCCCAATGTGACTGAGTGAAACAAAGGGTAATTTCAGACATTATGAAAACGCCTTTCATCACAGTGGATCCCCTGTGGCGGTGGCGTTTCCAGGAACGTCTGTTTGGTCCCAGCCAGATGTTCACCACGGTGAACCTCCTGGCCGGGATCAAGCTTGACCCACAGTTCTCTACCTCCGTCCAGCTGGAGGTTGAGAACCGTGGTTAGAATGGCCACGATCTGGGATGGCGATGGTGGCACTACACGTCTGCTCGCCAGCCCCATCCCAGAATCAGGCCTCAACCATGGGACAGGGTTGGGCGCAGCGTCTCCCCATAGGTGGGTGGGTGGGCACGTTGCGCCACGCAGCCCCACCCCCTCCCCAATTCCCCACAGTGATGGAGCCGACTCATCTGATGGACGGACGGCTTCATCACAGACTGGGATCTGAGAGAGATCCCGGTCCGGGGTTCAGCGTGGCAGGCCTCCGGGCCCATCACATCTGAAAATACCCAAAGGGTCCCTTAGCCACTCAATAGCTCCATTAATATAGATGTTTGAAGAGAAATGGTGCAAGCAAGCATCCTTTAGCAACAGGTACCGGAGAAGGCACACATCCCCATTGACTTGTCTGTACTTGCAGGAAGATCCCTTGATGAAGGGCCACAATTAAGTACAACAATCTGGAATCAATTTTTGTCTTAGCGAGCCTGTGGCAAAGACATTCCAAAGGTGGTTATACTGAAGACTGAATTACCCTATTGTCAAGTATAATCATTCTCTAGAGGCTGTTTGGATGCTTTAGGTATCTTTCGTCCCCACCACTTTATAGGCATTAGTGGGCAGCCATGTGGCTGTAGTTTTAAAGCAACTTTACTAAGAGCTGCTTAGAGATGTATTCTCCACAGGAAACGTCCCTTTGATGTGAACTGACATAATTAGAGGATTCTGCTATTTTTGGAACTATCCGTGTGTGCACTTCTGTGTGTGTGTTTATGTTTGGTTTGTCTCTTTAGGAAACCATCTCACCCTCAGCTTGAAGCTTTCCTTAGCCATATGTCCAAAGGAGCAGAAGCCCAAATGGATGGCACACTGAACAGCTTGCCTCGTTACCCCAGCCATTCATTGTGTGAAATGGGAGAACTTACACAGACAGGTAACTATCTGTAACTTCCTCCACCTTGCCCCCATTTCCTCCACTATCAAAATGTACTCTTAAGTGGGTCTTCGTGGTCCAATTAAGCAGAGCGGAAAGTGTTCACTAAGCCATATGATTCTGCACCAGATGATGGTGATGTTTTCCAAAGCCTAATATGGAAAAGGCACATTCCTGTATAAATTGTATTTATTTATTTATTTAATCACATTTTTATGGCACCCATCCCATAGGCTTAGGGCGGTTCACAAACCATAAAAACAATAAAATACAAAAACAACCCCCCCAATCTTCCCACAGCCCCCCACAAAAACCACCCAATACCATCTCCCCATTCCCCACATCCGAAACCCACCTCACACCCCTACCCCAACCCCACCCACCAAACCCTCCATCCCCTATCCCTGTCCGCTAAATATATATATATATTATTTTTATTCTTGTACGTGTTGTTTCAATGTTTTTTTATATATATATATATATATATATATATATATATATATATATATATAAAAAAATATGGATGGCCCCTCTATATGTAAGCAATCTTCCATATAGAGGGGTCATGCTCAGTAGTCAGAAGAAAGACAAGGCGATGCTGAATATCCCAGTACTCCTTTCCCATCCAAATGGGGGACAGTAGTTTACACCTTACCTCTTCAGTATGCCTGCAAACAAACAGTGAGGGAGATCTTCCACCTGTCCTGAACCACATGAACAAAACCTAAGCTCGTAAGGGATCCGATTGTATCTTCCCTCCAGTACACTTGAGGGCATCAATTGGAAACGCAAGAGCGTTAGAGCCCTACGTACTGTAAAGTTATTGACGCTAGTAAGATATTTTTCTAATTTATGTATTTGCTTAAATTTACAATACCAAGGGGCCACCCTTAATAGAGATATTCAGCCTGATTTTAAAAATCCTCTTGGCACACTTCATAGAGAGACTATCAAAGTTAGAGGGTGAAAACCCAACTTTACTTAACATTATGGTCAGGTCTCGCCTCCATAGTGTCCCATATCTGGAATACAATTGTTCTGACCAACATAGTTTGGGAAGGCGGTAGTCAGGCATTGTCCGTATCCGAAGCCAGTATGAGAATATATGACACATTTTTTTTGCCTCCGCTGGGAGGGTACCCATCTCAGCCCTAATCATACAGGCGGGCGTATGACTGAGAACCCCCAGGATAGATCGTATATACAACAGTATTCTAACTATGTGCTGCCAAGAAATCATTAAAATATTTAAAGGTCCTGCTATTTTTAGCTGAGTTGTATACTTTATAGACCTTAAAAATATAAGTTATCAAGGTTCAGAATTCTACTTACAAAGATCAAGAAGCAATACATCCCCATAGACTTGTGGACTTAGAAAACAAGTTAGTTTGACTTCTCCAGAAATTCCAGTTCTGAAAGTTCTACTTAAGTGGATTCCATGGTATGGTCTGTCAACAGGCCTAATGGAAAATGCATTTTCAGCAGTTCACTTCCTTTCTTTCTGGAAGCTCATCCAATAGTGCCACCTGCTGGACAGATACTTGGTTAGCATGCTGCATGGTATATTCCTTTCAAGCCTACTGGACCCTTTCAAGCAAGCTGCCTCCTTTGAGAACCGTTAAAACAAGCCTATTGCCAAGACCTGGAGAAATACGTAATCATAACCTCTCTCTGCATGCCTGTCAAACCCAACGTTCAGTATATAGCCACCTATATTTCTAGAATCCCAACCCACCGGAGAGCCTTCCTTGTCATAGTAACTTTAAACCAGTCCAGAAGAATTGCCATCTGCACTGTCAATAAGGAATATCAGTCTCACCAAGTGCAACACAGACAGTGAGGGATCTGAGAAGTTTAGAGGATGTCTAACATGGCTGTAATCAGGATTTGTTTATCCATTTAACATGGTCAGTATTAAAAACATGCACTCCCTTAGACCATTTCTGATTTTTAGTGAGCACTTTCTAATGGCTGTTTCAAACTTTGTAAGGTTTATTTGTTGTTTCTGCAATTCTTGTAGCTTTACCAGTTTCACATCTCAGAAGCTGAGTTACAGTATCTGAATGTGGATCGACTGGAACAAACAGCAAGTACATCTGAATTTTTCATAAATCACATTTACTTTTTCTCAGTTGGTACATTTAAAAATACTGTATCCAGTACTACTCATAAATAAACTGTTTACCATAAAATGATATGAAACAGATGATTCAGTCTACTACCATAGTGAAAAAAGCAGAATGTTAAACTAGGTTTTTGAGAGAGCATGTACTCTGTAATACATTTTTTTGTAAAGTCTCCCTGGGTTATAGCCAGATGAAATTTGATTTTTGCAGTAAGATCCTAGTATTTCAAAGTAATGTTTTCCTATGTTAGAATACAACTAGTTTAGTTTTCTACCAGAATTGTCAAGGTTCTAATTCTTTCCCATGTTAAGTTATTTGAACAGTGATAAACAAGAGAATTGTTCTTATTTTGTAGGAGTTGTACAGCACTTGCGGAATGGAAAACTACTACGGGATATTTATATTAAGAAACATAATCTGCTTCCAAGGGATTGGACAGCAAAACAGCTCTACTTGGAGACGACCGGAAAAAGTCGAACCCTTCAGAGTGGGCTAGCCCTACTTTATGGCCTCTTGCCAGATTTTGATTGGAAGAAGATTCATTTTAGACATCAGTGGAGCACTATCTTTTGTTCTGTAAGTTGCGATTGCCTAATAAGAAACCATTACCTAGAAGAAGAGCAACGTCGCCAGTACAGCTTACGTGTGAAAAACAACCAGTTGGAGAGAACCTATGTGGATATGGCAAAAATAGTAGGCATCCCTACAAGGCAGTTAAGAGCTTCTAACCCAATAGATTCTATGTTGTGCCATTTCTGCCACAATGTCAGCTTCCCATGTACTAAAAATGGCTGCATTGACATTGAGCACTTTAAGGTAATCAAGACGCATCAGCTCGAAGATGAGAGAGAGAGGCAAGAAAAGAAACTTTATTTCATGTATGCACTACTGGCTACTCATCCTCTTCTTAACCAGACTGTTAGTCGTATGCAACACATTGCAGAAGGCAAGAAAGAAGAAATATTTGTTCTCTATTCAGCTCATGATGTCACCTTGTCACCTGTTCTCAGTGCCTTGGGCATTACAGAAGCCAGGTTTCCAAGATTTGCAGCTAGATTAGTCTTTGAGCTGTGGCAAGATGGGAAAAAATACAAAGAACACTTTATTCGCATCCTTTATAATGGCGTTGATGTCACATTCCAAACCTCATTTTGCCGGGATCATAACAAACACTCCAGCAAACCTATGTGCCCTTTAGAAAAGTTTGTTCGTTTTGTCAAGCGGGACATGTTTGCCATTTTTAATAGCACCAGCTATTATGATGTGTGTCGTCGGAGGCCTTTTTAAAGAAAGCCAGAAGAAGTGTTACTCTGTGTTTTGACAAATGGTCTGTCTGGATGCGTAGAAAAGTCCTTACCTTTTGGTTCTGTCAAATTCTAGTATGCGGAAGTGTAAAAGCTATTGCTTAGAACAGTTTTTTTTATTTTTGCCAAAATACATTCTAGGTGGTCTGAAATAGAAAAATAATTTGCTGCCTGCCATGTGTATACACTTGACTACACTTGCTACATTTTCTGTAATCAACTTGATTTATCAGTTAGCTACTGTAAACTGGACATTGCTTGAAGAAAAGGTGAATTTAAAGATTTAGGCAGAGGTTGGGCACTTATGGGGTGCCTTTTAAAAGAAAAGCTGTTCTTTCTCTGCCAAAATACCAAAATGTTTTTAATATATTGCAGTCTAAATCTCTCAGAAGTATTTATACGTTTCACAGATCTGTGAAAGGATAGAATGGAATCAAATGCAGGCACAGCCATTTGTGCATGCCTAACTTGTGTGCATGCAAACGTATGCATCTTTTTTTTTTTTTTTTGCACACACTCTTCTGGAAATTTTGACTGTAATGGCCAATCATGTAGGCATACTGAGAAAATCAATGAAAACTTATATTCTTTGCACTTTCAGCACTTTCATAAGTAGTTTGAACACCAACCAGGAATTGTCAAGGTAATGTGACTGGCGCTAGAAACAGACATGAGTTAAATGCTAATCTTACAGCTAATGTGAGACATGAAAAACCATAAATCACTTAGCTTTTATGGAGAATTTTTGGGGGAACTTTTCATCATTGTGTTCAAACTGGGACATTGATACTCACAGGGGTGTTTAGCAGTTGAACAGAATGACTATATGGCATGGAAAGAAAGTTTGAACAAATGCTCAATTTTTGTAGTCCAGGTAGTATTTTTATAGTATTTACTTTCCTACTTGCTTGTTTTGAAAAGGGCTGTGGAAAGCTGATTTTTAGACTTTTCCCCTTGATTAGAGTAAACCAATTCAAGAACAAATTAGCTTGTATGGATTGTTGTACCTTGAACAACTGTAGTAGGCATTAAAACTCCATTTTTAAACTTTTCATCTTTTCTGAGTAGTAATTTGAAAATCGGATCTTGAATAGTTATTTGAAAAAGATTTTAATTACTGAAGTATTAAATTTTATAAAGGTGGAGATTTTTTTACATGTCTAAAATTCTAATTTAGTGTGTGGTTTGTGATTCAATGGTGCTAGATAATCAAAGGAAATGTAACTTAATGTGTGGTTCTCTAACTTTATTGCCATTCTGATTTCTCGCACTCCCTGTTTTCAAATTATGCTTTTAACACGTTTCTATAAATAAAGTTTTGAAGAATAGTTGTGCAATTTTATCTGGCGGTCAGAATTTATCTTGTAGGCTGCTGTTTGATGCAGTGATGTATGTGTTTGTTGCTTCAATATTTAAAATATTTTCTTGCATCTGAATTAGTTTCCAATTAGTGACTGCTATATATGCTATGAGGACTTGAAAACAAATAAAGGTATACATACTGAGGATTTTTATCACACTAGTGTAGTGTAATTACAAAGGTATTGCCCTTCCATGTACAAATTAAGCTTATTTTTGTATTTATTTAGAAATTTTGTATCCTGCCACAGGCAGCCCGGGGCGGCTAACAACAATCATAAATGTAAAAATACAATACAACAATTAAAATATATTCCCCAACAATAACAATAATAGAGAAACACAAAAAAAACCACTTCACCCTCCCCACTCCCAATCCCCCACCCCATCCAACCCATCACCCCTCTCCCTTGCCAAACGCCCGACAGAAGAGCCTGGTCTTACAATTCCTGCGAAAGGTTGGGAGGTCCGGGGCTTCTACAACTTCTCCCACTTCCACTGTATTAAGTGCGGCATCGAGGTCTTGGTGAATACGAGTGATTTTCTCTATGAAGTAATCTGCAAAAAGGTCACAGCGGGCAGATGATGACTCAACCCCAGGGTTGAGGGAGGCCGGATTGACCAGCCCCCGCACAACCCGGAAAAGCTCTGCCGGATGGGATTTTGCAGACGCTATGAGGGCGACAAAGAACTCCCTCTTTGCTGTCCACATAGCCACGGCATAGGCTCTTAAACAAGCTCTATGTCGCAATCTTTCGGCTTCAGCACAAGAACGATGCCACCGTCGCCCCTCTTGCTTCAAGGAGGTCTGTGGAGCCTGGGCAAAAGACACCTAGGAGCCGTTCGATCAATGGCCTTCGTCAGCAAGGTGTTGCAAAGCTTGATGAGGTCATCGATGAGACGGTCGTCAAGGTCAGAGGGTAGTTCCCCAGAGCACCTAGGAACCGCACTGTGTCCAACAGTCTCTGGGGGCGAACCATCCTAATAGGTTCCACACCCTTCCGGGGGCAGACATGCACTAGAAGGGAGGTCTGCAGAAGGTAATGATCTGTCCATGACAAGGGTACTGCTGATATCTCCCCCATTAACAGAGCACCCACCTCCAGGCCAGTGCAAAACATCAGGTCCAAGGTATGTCCTTCAAGATGTGTTGGGCCGATAACCCTCTGGGACAGGCCCATGGTTGCCATGGCGGCCATGAATTCACTCACGCTCGGCTCCCCTGAGAACCGCGTCGGCGTGAATGTTGAGGTCCCCCAAGATTATCATCTTTGGGGACTGCAAAACCACCTCTGACACAGCCTCCACCAGAGCATGCAGGGAGGCTACTGTATTGGTATACCAGCAACACTCCCAAACTGTCCCCCGCCAAATCAAACACAAGATGGAGACCTTCAATGCCTACCATGGATCGCACTGGATACCTCCTCACAGACCATCCCTCTTTAAAAATCACAGCTACACCGCCCCTCCCTCCCCATCCCTCCGACCGCGGCTGGTGTTGTACGGAATACCTGGCCGGAACAAGATCAGCCAGAATAGACCTGGATTCATTGTCCATCCAGGTTTCCGTAATACACGCGAGATCTCAGCGGCATAGTCCAGGATTACCTCCTGAACCGTTGTTGCCTTATTTGCCACCTACCTCATGTTTAACAACAGCAGAACTAGGCCGTGGGCCCCCTGACCAAGTTCCACCTGTTCACCTGCTAGTGGAGGGGTAAGCGGGACGCGCATCAAGCACCTATCCTGCCTCACCGCTCCTACTTTCCTCCATCTAGGACCCCTCCACCTTATGGAAGTATTGTGGCTTCAGGTTGGTACAGGTAATCTTTGGAAGGGTGATTTAGGAAGTTGGGACTTATTTGAGCATACCCTTGATTTTCTAATGTTTTTTGAAAGATGATCGATTTATTTATTTATTATTTTGGGGGCTATGGCCAGTAGAGCCCCTGATCTGACACTGATGCTGCTTAATGCGTGGTCAGTGGCTAATAAAACATTGACCATCTGTGATCTTATTCAGGATGCGGCTGCCGACCTCATCTGCATTGCAGAGACCTGGCTGGATGAGGTGTCTGGGCCACTTTTGTCTCAGAAGGTGCGAACCAGGTACTCTCAAGTCATTGAGAGTAGGCATTATTTGATAGCTTAGCTCTTAAGGTGTTTTCAAACAAGTTGATAGCCCTCTGGAGTCTGTGTTCATTCCATGCAGCCCCCACAAACATATTTACATGTCCAGCCTAATAAACGGGCAGTCCCCTGCGTGTATTTCATTTGCTTGCTGGCAGCCCCTACCGGCAGTGCCAGTGAAAGCAAGAGCAGAAAGAGGGGCAGGAAGCAGTCACTCATTGGATGCTCTAAGATTTTCACCCACGACTATATGGTGCTGGTGGGACCTGTACATGCGGGGGAGCTGTACACAACGTAATTGATGGGACACAGACAGGTGGACACACGTTAGCCTGCATTTGCCCGCATGGTGGGCTTCTCATTTTTCACGACCCCACCATGAGTGGGAGCTGCATGTCTAGTAGGTGGTGGCCATGTGGCTGGTGGGAGGGGGGACAACTATTAAACAGGCAATGGAGACCCACCTAGTGTGGGCTTTTGTCTCATTTGTTAACACCCTTAAAGATGTACTGCAATAAACATCTCCAGGCTTCCATCTGGAAGGATGATTTTTTTGAAGTTTTCTCTACACTACTATTCATAAGAACAGCATTCCTTTGTTCATTGAGCACAGAACCCTTTTCTAAAGATTTATCTGAGCTGTATGTATGCTCCTTCTAGTATCAAAAGTTTGGTGGGTTTTTTATTATTATTATTATTATTATTATTAATTTTTATTGTTTTGGGGTCAAGGGGGCTGCATGACAGAGAAGTCTGTTGCAGAAGATCATCCCAGGAATGATGCAATTGCTGTTGCCCCCTTTGGAATGTATTGTCACACATCTTCTTTTCTCCATCTTCTTGAGAGAAGTTGCTTCTGGGATGTGATAGCTCAAGTATAGGAGGTGCAACTTTCTCACAAAATACATGACAAATCTGAGTATGATTTGAGCCTCTTGTAGGCCTTTGTAATGAGCCTCCACTAGACTCCAGTGCTGCTTTCAGTACCCGAATGAATTTGAGTCAGGGTTCCTTGCCTTTGGGGCACTGCTTATCAAAGAGGTGGAGTAGATCCCATGCTTTTGCTCGATTTAGTTTGGAGAAAGACGGCCAAGTAAAGCAAGGTTGGTGGTTTAGCTCAGTGGGGGCAGTGGTTTTCAGTAGTATCCACAGCCGGCCCATGGGTGGTCCCTGCATTGCAGTCTGGCCTGTCTAGTTTTCATTTGTACTTTTACGGCTTTATAGTCATGAAATGATTTCTGTGCTGATACATTCTCTCGCCAAAGCACCTAAGCCTTTAAACAAAACCATGTATAGTAAAACTGGAGAGAGCTGAAGGAACAAAGGCAGTCAGGAATGAACTTCCTCTTTATTTAAATTTATATCCTATTCTGTCCCTTGGGCTCAGGGCAAGTTTGTCTGTCTTAAAAACCATTTAAAAAAATTCTCTATTCCCAAAATGCCAACCCAGTCCCTGCCTTCCAAACATTTCACCAAATGTTTTAAAAATATAATTTTTAAAAAATTGCTCCAGATTTGGGTTTTGGCAAATCTCCCTGGGAAAAGAGTTCTGTAAATTGTGGAGCAGCCACTGAGAATGTGCCTGTGCCTGCCCTTGCTCTATGGATGCAACACGCTGATGGTATTTGCAAGAGGGTGGTCCCGACTGACCTCAGGGACTGCAGTGGGAGGAAGGAGAGGTGGCAGCCTTTCAGATACGTGGAGCCTAGGCTATAGGGTTTTATAGATCAAAGTCAGTACTTTGAATTCTGCCCAGAAAGCTATTGGGAGCCAGTGCAGAATTTGAAGCACCCGTGTAATGTGCTCCTATTAGACTGCCCCAGAGAGAAGGTGAACTGCCACGTTCTGTACCAGCTGCAGCTTCAAAACAGTCATTGAAGGCAGCCCCTCTGAGTGCATTGCATTGCACTGCCATACCTTGTACATTGAGTTTTTTACCACCGTGTCAGGATCTGATAGCAGAGTGGGCTTTAGGCAAGTGTTTTGGCTGTTCAGCTACCCAGATCCTAGTGCTTGGCTCAACTTCTGAGAATTTCAGGACAGCCTGGAAGCTCCAGGCTCCTCCTTCCTCCTGCATTTTCAATGTCTGTCCTCAGTTATATAAAGCCCTAACAAGAAGGAAGGTAGGTAATTTTATAGATCAGCAAATGTTAAGATTAAAAGCTACATGTTTTTTGGATTTTAAGGAGAAAACCAATTTGTTGCTATGAACTCCTTAAAAGTTCTATTTATTTGAAACACATTGGAAATTCATGTTGAGTCCACATCCAGACTAAAATTAGCATGCTTGCAATACTACAAATAAAGATGGGGACATGAGTTTGTGTTTATGGCGAGTGTGCAAAATCTGAGCTTATGCTAGTACAGAATGGACAGCTGCATTCTACTGTTAACAGCAAGTGCAGCATAGGTAGCAGCAACACAGGCTTCTGCACATAAGCCCCAAATGAGTCTCAGCACTAATATGGGGTCAGGAATGTTGGGGACTTGTGTGAAATGATGGTGTGAGCTCTTTCCTAACAAGAGGTACCTTTAGACATAACGCTGTTCAGTGTTCTGTAACAGTGCCCTATCGTGTGTTTAGACATACCGTCAACACAGTGTTCACCCCAAACACTGATTAAATTCTCAAGACCTGGCAGTTGTTTACTTCCAGTGTTTGGGGTGAACACTCTGTTGAGGGTATGTCTAAACACTGTTACGGTAGGACACTGTTACAGAACAGACACACATAGGAGTGTTTGACGTATTTTAAACACCATAGCGCCATGGAATCCTTTTTGTGAAATTTTGATGTGGTACCCCAAGGTAAGGCATTCATCCTTTGCAGCACCCTTAGTAATTCTGCAGGTGGAGTTGGGAGAAAAGAGAGACAGACACTGGTTTGCTATGCCTATTGAGGAGTCCAGCTGGGAGATGCATGTATTTATTCATCTCTGAAGACAAGGTCCTGAAGGAGCAATACCTGGACAGCAAGGTGGTTTTGTTAAGCTTCAGCATGAAGAGACATCTTTTTGAGGGGTTGTTTTTTTTTTGGTTGTCCAATTAAATCAGCATTGGCTCATCCAAGGCTTTTCTGCTGCTTTATCTAAAACCCAATCTAGCAGTCTATCCTGATAGAGATTATTTACTGGCTCAGACCACAAATACATCATACTGACTCAGACCACAAATACATCCTACACTTGTCCAGGTAATAGGTTTTATGGTCAAGCACAAAGCATAAATCTATTCTCAGCTGTCACTTGGACAATAAATTGTGCAAAACTTTTCAATTGTGGTATGAATCAGATTTGATAACTTGTCCAACTCACCATTTCACCACAACGATCTCCACAGGAAAATTACTGGTGGGAGTGCAGCAGCTACACTGTTTTCAATTTAACTCCTCCAGTACCAAATGTCTCCTAGTGGCTGATGTATGGTGGTCTTTGTGCACTGACATCTCCTCTTTGAAGAATGAAAAACAGAAGAGAAAGACGGGGGGCGGGGGCAGGCATTTTATTTAACAAATAATCAGGCCCTCTGATTTTCAGATTTCAGATAGCAAAAGAATACAACAGCTGTTTGAAGATCAAAGAGCATAGGTTTATACTAGTAGCTTTGCAGAGTGGAGTGGAGATAAAAAAAAATTAGGCATTTTATGGAATTTAATTATGGAGTTCCATAGTAGATCACCCACTAAGTCTTCACGGTGAAAGGTACTCTGTGGGGAGAGTGTGTGCTGAGAGACGGGTGCCTCGGTGGCCTCTGTCCCAAGAAGCTTGGAGTACCTGGAGTGAGAGGTGATAGAGAGCCGGCGGAACTATTCCAGCGACACTGCCCGCCCGCCTCCCGCTCCCGTGTTTGCTGATTGGAAACAGGGACCTGTGCTGGATTGGAGACAGCTGTGACGCTGACTGGACTATCCCTGTGGGCGATTGAAAAGTCCAGTTTGCCAGGCATCGCGCCACAGCCACGTGCGCAAGGGTGCACCCTTGTGCGCATGGCCTTAGGCACAGGCCAGGCCAGGGCGCCCTGCCTCTTAGTTCTGTTGCGTGGAAGATGGTTGAGCGCAAGAGAAACAGAAGGTCCAACTCCCCGGTGTCTGCTGCAGAGTTACCAAAGCAGCCCAAAATTATGGAGTTTGTTAAGACTCGGACAACTCCTACCGATGTTCCAACCGTTACTACTTCTAATAGGTTTGAAAGTCTAACCTCTGATATAGAGGAGGGTGTGGTGGGCCCCCAGTGTCTGATTAATACAATTAGTGAATGTGCTCCATTTGAAGCTCCCGTTAGGTAGATTATTGGAATCTTAGGGGTCCAAGAATCCAACAATGCTGTGTTAAGGGATTGGTGTGTGCAGACCCTTGAAAGTATTTTCTCTTTGCAGGGTGATTTTATGAAATGGGGGGATGCCCTGCTTGATGTTGAAAGGAAATTGCAGCAAATATTTTTTGAATCAACTCCCCCCTCCCAGCCTAGGGAACAGTGTGGGAGTGGGATTTTGGCTGACACAGAGGATGAGGGGGCTTACTCCGCTCATCATAAGAGGACGCGGGTGGACAAACCCGCTGTCTCAAGAACTAGATTGCTGCATGGAATAAAATCTGTGTGCAGAAGAATGAGGGTGGTGGAAGCAGCCATTTTGATTACTGCTAGCCCCTTATGGAATGGGGTTACCCCCAATTGGGAAACTAAACGTATGGCCGCTCGAAATTTTTCCTTTTTAACTGGGATAAAGTTTCTGTTGGAAGATATTAGGAAAATTATTCCCATAAAGCAGCAGCCTCATGACTTGATTTCCAAGTATATTTTTCTAAGAAAGAATGGGTATTGAAATTGTTTCGGGCTTGATATCTGCTAAAACAGTGGGGTTTTACCATCAATAGGGTATTTGATTACCCACAGACTAGCAAATCTCGCTCATACAGTGGAAGGCAGAGACAGGATTCTATTCTGGAAAGGGCCAACGCTATGGAGCAGGGGGAAATGCAGTCTTCTGATCCTTCGAGGGTCCAAGCTGGTGACGAGAAATGTTGGAGATATACGGGTCCAGGTGGGGGAATATGATAGGGGTGAGGCTCTTATCGACAGTCCAAGATTTTCTCAGGCTTTGAGTGCAGTGGACTCTTAACAGGCTTGCCATGACCCGACCCAGCTTGTAGAAATGAGAGAACTTGCCGCCATCGAGCTGGGCACCCCCACTCACATGTTAGATGATGGGGCCAATTATTACTATTATTATTAATATTAGACATTTATATAGCGCCAGTCGTATGACCTGGTGCTGTACAGAACACAGAACTAGACGCAGTCCCTGCCTGTGGCTTACAATCTAAAAGAAAAGGGGGGGGAGACAGGGAGAGGGGACAGTGGGAGAGACATGGGAGAAGACAAACATTCAAGCGGATGCGAAGTCTCGGGTGCGTAAGCTTGGCTTGGTTACAAAGAAGTTGGTAGCAGCAGTTAGCAAAAGAGGGCAGACAGTAAGAGGGGACAGTTACCACCTATGCGGGCATTGGGAAAGGTAGCGGGCATTGGTAAAGGCAGCAAGGAAAAGGTGGCAGTTCCGGAGGGGGCAGGAGAAAGGCAATTGGTGTTTGGGAAGGTATGGGATGCAGATGAGATTGGGGGATGGGGAGCGGCCGGGTTTGCAGGGTGGGTCGTGCACTGGCTTCATATTGGCCACAAGGGTCTGCGGAGTGCCTGGATGTGGAGGGTTTGGGTGACGAGCAGTGGGGGTGGGTGAGAGTGAGCCTACAGGGAATGGGCAAGGGGGGATGTGGGTGGGGAGGGGGGATGGGCATGGGTGAGAATAAGGGGTAGGTTGGCTGGAGAAAGGCCACTGGTGGTGGAAGAGGGAGAAGGAGGGGGGCCATGAGAAGGGTGAGAAGGAGGGAGGGGGGATAGAGGGTGAGGGAGGTATGGGAGGGGATAGAGGACAAGTGAGGTATGGGGAGGCATCATAGGTGGTAACTGTCCGGGTATCGGGGACACCAGGCCTGCGGGTGTCGCGGGAGCGAGTGCGTGATGTCCCACGGCGATAGGCGGCGGCGGCGGCTGTGTAGCGTGGGTGCCGTCAGGAGGGTGGCTCCTCACTGTCCTCGCTCCGGCCACAAAACAGCCAGCGCCCTTTTGTCGTCGCCCTTTGGGCGCCGCCCAAGGGGTGGAGCCTCTCTTACCTGGAGCGATTGGAGAAGGGAGAAGCTGTGTCAGGAGGGGGATGGGCGCTGGCTGCTGGGGTCTGGGGAGCTTCTGGGGGAGGGGTGGGGCAAGCAGCTTTGGCTGTTCCCTCCCAGGGGGTGGAGCCTCTCTCACCTGGAGCGATTGGAGAAGTTGTGTCAGGAGGGGGATGGGCGCTGGGAGCGCTGGCTGCTGGGGTCTGGGGAGCCAATACCATGGAGGTTTCAGTTTGGGTAGAAAAATCAAGGGAAGGAACTGCCACTGGATGCCGGGACCTTCCATCTAATGACAGGGAAGCAACCCACTTACAGGGTAAGGTGGACGTGGCCCAGGGACGAGTGACTCTGCAGGTAGAGGAGGAGTGTAGGGAGTGCACACGGCAGGGTCAAGCTCCCTCCTAAGCAGGCCATGGCAAATAGGATCAGCCTAGATGGTAGGAGGACCCCAAAAGGAGACAGTGTATTTACTACCCACGCCTCGGCAGGGGAAAGCCCAGGATCGGCTGCTGGCGAGCAGGCAGTGGCGGGGGTGAGGATGTGGTTAGAGGGTGACTAGGAGAAGGGCAGCCTATGGACGATCTGGGACCAAAATATACAATTGTATCTTGGAACATAGCATGATGGTCCTGGTTATGGAATCATGAGGTGAGGGCCTTCCTGGATGCAGGGGATATTATTTGCATCCAGGAATCCTGACTTTTGGACGCCTCCACCTTTAAGTTCCCAGGATTCCAGGTCTGGGACTACCCGGCAATGAGGGTTGCAAAGTGTGGTCAGCCTTCAGGAGGCCTTCTTACCCTCCTGAATGATTCATCTCATCTCTCTGGTAGTCGCCTAGATAATTCCCCTAGGAATGTCCTTGCTATCGTGTTTTCCTCTGAATCAGGCAGCGGGGTCCTTATACTCAATGTCTATATCCCTCCTAAATCGGCATGTGAGGCAGCTTTCTGGGAACAGTTAAGTGATTATATCGATTTGTTGGAGAGTGGCCATCCTGGAGTGCCTATGGTAATTGCTGGAGGCTTCAACGCAAGAATAGGGAATCTCAAGTCACGGCAAGCAGAGGTGCTGAGAATTGATGAATCCGACGTCTTTTTTTGGTCTACCCGAGCATCCAGGGACAAGGAGATTAATGCACAGGGAGTCCAATTTCTGAGGTTTTTGTATCTAGGTAGGTGGAAGTTGATGAACGGTGGCTCTGTCTTAGACCCCAATGGCCAATATACATATATGTACCAGGCAGGTTGTAGTGTGATCCATTACTTTTGTGTTCCCAAGTTTTATTCACACAGATGCTGCAATTTTGAAGTTAGGTTCGAAGGATTTGGTGATCATTTGCCAATTGTTATGGATTTACTAACTTATGAGAATGATCACAAGGAAATTGATTATTTAGTATCTCCTTTGACACAAAACGGTGAGGACTTGCTAGATGCCATAAGCCAGGTTCGCTGGTCGGATAAAGTGAGAGACGAGAGTTGGGTCTTCTTTGCTAGGGAGGATTTGGCTAGAATAAGGCAGGGCATATTGGATGCTCACCCAAAGGAATTTAGTTCTTTAATAACCAATTTTTCGGTTCTATTGGAACAATTTAAAAATGCATTGGCACCCAAACAATCTGCCCTTAGGTGTCCAAAGCCTAGGAAGATTTTTCCCAGCTGGTATGACGGACTGCAGGAGGCAAAAGAGCTGCCTTAGATATTATAATAATAATAAATTTATTGCGGCCGAAGCCAGAAGAACATAAAAAGTATAACACATACAACAGAAAAAAGAAACATAAAAACAACAATCTAAATCTAAAGAAATACAATCATAAAGGGAAAGGAAGCAACCCAAAACCACCTATATAACTAATTTCCCTAGCGACCACAGTCCAATTACACTACTTGCCAAGTGTCCAATTTCCTCAGTGACTGACTAAACAATACCGGATAGTAATAATAATTTTGACAGTATGCCAATAAAACTCCTAATACATGCCCGAGGCTAACCATCAATGGGCTGCTTAAAGTTTACAAACAGAGTCCGCAAGTTAAATGCTTGCATCAAAAAGTGAGCCACCACAGTTGTAATTGCAGGATCCATATCTGCCAGGGCAAATAATTGGAGGCTCCACTCAGTTCTCCCTGGGAGCCTCCGAAAGAGTGGGGCAAGGAGCTCTGTGTGAATAGCGTCATAAAGATGACAGTTGCATAATATGTGATGGACCGTCTCCACACTTTCAGCATCAAAGGGACACAATCGATCAACCAGAGGTTTAGCCCTCAAACGCCCCTCGTAGAGGGCAGAGGGTAGGGCATTTAGCCTCGCACACATAAATAGATACTTCCCCCTAAAAGGAATATCAGCAGAAAGATAAGCCGGCCTCTCCAAGGGGGATTTCAAAAGGGGGAGGTAACCCACCATGTGGACCGAAGCTCTAATTTGCGCCATCTCCTCCTGCAGGCTCTGGTCCCGCAACCTCCTCAGTATAATATACAAGGTAACTCCCAGGTCCTTACCAGCAAAAAAGGAGGGGGCAAAACCTAATTTACAGAGAGCCCGCTCCACTGCCCACTGCCACTGACTCCTATAGGAGTCCTCCCTCCAATATTTGATTAACCCCTTCCTCTGTGGGACAAGGAGCTTAGCCCAAAACTTCATCACCAGAGCCCAAGCTTCCACAGACCAGCGACACTGGCCACACTCTACCCTAATTGCCGCAGAAGGGGTACCCCCAGGTACCCTCAGAAGTCTTTGGAGGAAGCCCGTCTGAAGACTATTTAATTTCCCAGACCATCTCGGAAGGAGAAGGGGCATCCAGACCTCCGCCCCATATAAAGCCTGGGCACGAACCCTGACATTAAGAACCTTGAGTGCAGGGGCTACGGCGCGCTTCCCTGAATGGACAAGGAGCCTAGCAAGTGCAAATGCAGAACCCCTTGCCTTCACCATTGCACCCTCTACATTCCTGCTCCATGACCCACCTGCCTGAAAAAGCAGGCCCAAATAGCGATAAGCACCTACTTGCCTGATCGTATGTCTACCCACCCTCCAATGGAAAACACGTCGTGAGCTGGAAAAAACCACAACCTGGGACTTATCATAATTGATCTCAAGCTTATTTTGAGAGCAAAACTCGGAAAAACACTGTAACTGTCGCCTTAAGCCCACCCTTGTCTGTGACATGACTGCTATGTCATCGGCATAAAGGAGGGCACCTACTGGATGCCCCGCCAGTTTGGGGGGGTGAAATGATGGTTCAGCCAACAGGGGCACTATTTGATTAATAAATAAAATAAACAAAATAGGGGCAAGAACGCAACCCTGCCTGACCCCAGAAAAAGTGGGAATATCCTCAGTAAGATGGCCAGCCTGATCTGTCTTCACGGCAAGAGAGGAATTTTCGTGAAAGGCACCAAGAAGTCCTAACAGCCTTGGTTCCACTCCCAGGGCAGCTAACCTTTCCCACAAAAGCGCCCTGTCGATAAGATCGAAGGCTGCACGAAGATCAAGAAACGCAACATACAGCCTCCCGGATTTGGCTCGATATTTCTCCACAAGATGGAGCAAAATGAGACAATGCTCTACAGTGGAGCGACCTTGTTGGAAGCCGGCCTGTTCCGGGAATATAATGTCATGCTGATTTATCCACAAAAGAAGTTTGGACAGCAACCATTTTCCATAAATCTTTGAAACTACACATAAAAGGCTAATGGGCCTATAGCTTGCAGGGTCTGCACCATCTCCCTTTTTAAATATTGGGACTACCACAGCTCTACTCCATATGGCTGGGAGTCTGCCTGTATTATTTATTGATGTAAACAAAGCGGCCAACCTGGGGGCCCACCAGTCAATAGTATCCTTAATCACATCTATTGGGATAAGGTCCAGGCCAGGGGCCTTACCCTTCTTAAATGTGCCGACAATCTCAACTATTTCCAGGGGCGAAACCGAAGGCCAAAGAGGCGCAGTAATCCATTCCCGGTCCAGAGTGGAAGACCTGAGACTAATCCGGGGTCCCACATAAAGACCACGGAAGTATGCAACCCAAGTCTCATCCAGGATTGTCACAGGGGATCGACCGGGCCCAGACCTGGAATGCCTATTAATTAGCATCCAGAACCGCCGTCCATCTTTGGCGATGGCCGCCTCCAATACCTCATCCCAATAGCTATCCCAATAAGCAGCCTTCTTAGCTTTAAGCGTTTCCTTATATAACCTCCTAGTCAAAAAATACTGCACAGGGAGAACCCCGTCCCCCTATATTGCTTATAGAGCACAACCAACTGAGTCCTAAGGTCCAAACACTCCCTATCATACCAGCCTTTTGAGTTAATAAATTTACGCTGGTACGGGGCCGAATCACGAATCATAGCAGCCAAAAAAACAGTCAAATCGCCTAACATCTGTAAGAATTGGTCGATAACCTGGCGACCACCTTCCTCCAAATCACATACCACTGCCCCAAGAAAGACCCTAATTTGGGCAAATCTTGCGGGATTAAATCTAATTGTTATATGACGGGGACCATCCACCTTAGATATTGGAGTAAACAGGTTATACGAAGTTCAATTCAGGATCGCATTGCTCAATACTTAATTTAGAAGGTTAGATATAAGAAAATAATTAAGGAAAAAAAAGGGCCTTTCAATGTAAAGCGTGATAAGAGCTGGCCGCTGCTTTTAAACAACTAGATTCTTTGACCTTCTGGGCACTGGTTAATGTGGGTTTTAGAGCCCCCACCATTTTGGCAACCTTGGTGGCGGATGTATGGTTGTCACACTTTGGGGGGATATTTTCCCAAGTTCCCGATTTGTATGTCATCCTGCAGGATGGTTTGAGTGACCTGCTCCAATGGCCTGCTGTGGAGTGCGAGGAAATCAGGTTACTTATTGGTAGAGTTGGCAGGAGAAAAGCGTCGGGGATAGATGGCATCCCAGTTGAGATTTACTCCCATAACCTTGATTGGTGGCTTCCAATTCTTACTATCGAGATTACAGGCGGTCCAAGTCAAAGGCGATACCCACTCAGTACTTTGCAGTCAAGAAATTGTATAAAGAGACTATTAAGCAAAAGAGACTCTGCTATTGGGAAAGTTTTTGGGACAGACTGGTCTTGGCGGCCGATATCCATGATAGTAGAAAGTTCTGGGCCCTGGTAAATGGGGTTGGCAGGGCAAAGGTTGGACCACTGCGGGGCACTGTGCCAGAGGCAGGCTGGGTGGCTCATTTCGCTTCCCTTTATGCGGGGGTAGGGACGGGGACTGATGCACCTCCTGCCTTGGATGCCAATTCGGCCCCTCTGTGGCCGGCAGTCTTGGCTGTGGAGGTAGCAGAAATTATTGGGACCTTCAAAAAGGGCAAGGCCGTAGGGCCAGATTTGATTCCTATAGAGCTTCTTAAAGGTGCGCTGGACTGGTGGGCGCCCAGATTGGCCCAGCTGTTCTCGGCTATAAATGCTACTGGGCAGTTGCCCCCAGTGTGGGCAAAGGCTATAGTGGTGCCTATCTTTAAAAAGGGGGATCGTGGTAACCCGGTAAATTACAGGCCAGTTAGTTTACTATGTACCATTGCCAAGGTTTATGGCAAGTGGTTGCGCTGGAGACTGAATGCTTGGATGAGAAGGAGGAGGTCTTGTGGCCTGAGCAGGCAGGGTTTCAGAGGGGGCGCTCCACCTTGGAACATTGCTTGATCCTATGCCATCTGATAGAAAAATATATGAGTAAGAATGGGAAACTGTTTGTGGCTTTTCTAGACCTGCGGTCAGCCTTCGACCTAGTCAATAGGGATATCCTCTGCGGGAGGCTAGAGGCCCTAGGGATGGAGCCAAGATTACTTTACCTGGTACGGCAATTACATGGGAATAATGTGGTGGCAGTTAAGTTGGACCCGGAGGGTCGCCTGACACAGGATATCCCCGTTCGGGCAGGAGTTAGACAGGGGTGCATCTTGGCGCCTACCCTGTTTAATTTATTTATAAATGGTGTGGTACCTAGGCTGGCCGTCCCCGCTCATTTTCCACCCAAAGTAGCAGACCACCCAGTTGGGTGTCTGTTATACGCGGAAGATATTGCCATTCTTTCGCAGACTAAGGTGGGGCTGAGGAGGCAGCTACAATGTTTCTCTGATTTCTGCGGCCAGAGTGATCTGGCTATTAACTTTAAGAAATTGCAGATAGTGTTTTTTTCTAGATCAGGCAAGCTAGGGAAATGGCAAATAGGAGAGCAGGCTATAGCGCAGGTTAAATCCTTCCGATACCTGGGCCTGCTCTTTCAATCTACGGGGATATGGAATAATCATTTAGAAGGTGCTCTGTCATCAGCACGGGAAGCGATTTTTACGCTGCTGAGGCTTTTTGGCAAGTCAGGTAGGAGAGCTGTGGGCCCCGCAATAAAGGTAATGGATGCTAAAATCCGAATGCAGGTGCTGTATGGGGCGGAAGTTTGGATGCCACTCCTCCCCTCGAGAGCAAGGAGGGTGGACAGTCTCCAGGCTCTTTTTCTGCAAAACCTGCTGAAGGTCCCCCGGGGCACCCCGCATGCGGCTATCAGGGTGGAGGTGGGCCAAGAAAGATGGTCTACAACAGCATGGGCCGCAGTGTTAAAATTCTGGGCCAAATTAACTACGTCCATTGATCA
>QEPC01013134.1:427987-457656 GCA_003113815.1 Sphenodon punctatus | reverse complement strand
TGTCCTTACAGTCCCAAGATTAAAACTTCTCAAAATGCCCCAAACCTGACACTACAGGTTCAAGGCTTCCAAATCTCAGAGCTGCCAATGCAAACCCCAAGACCAAACTCTCTAAATGCCTCAAACCTGACACTACAGGTTCAAGACCAACAATTTCACAGACCCCTGGACTGCCTCTAGCAATCCCAAGTCCTAAATGCCCAAAATTGTCTCTACAAGTTCAGGACCAACAATTCCATAGATCCCTGGACTGCCTTTAGCACGCCCAAGATCCAAATCTCTAACAATCCCAGGACCACTATATACAGTCCCAAGATCAACAACAACCCCCTCCCACAATATTTTCCCAACAACCCACTCCCCAAGGGAAAAACATAAAATAAGGGGGGGGGGGATTGGGGTCCGGTGAAGGCACAGAGAGAGAGAGAGAGAATCTGGACCTGTAGTTTACCTCTCCTAGCTGATTGCACAAGGGACCAGCAGCCCGGGATCCAGCGTAGTTTTGGGGGGATGGGGTGGTGGAAGAAAAAGAGAAGGGCAGACCAAAGTCTGGGAGACCCCCTTAGCACAGACACGTGCAGAGCAACTGCATGTATCTGCCTTCCAAGATTTCTCAGAGGTGGAGGGGAAAACCAGGAGCAGTTATAGGGTACTGGGCAAAGGATTTGAGAGACTAAACTGTGCTTTATGGGGTGTACAATGGGCTGATGAGGGGAAGAACCAAAACTTCTACTTCCATCACAAAAAGGGCTATTGGAGATGCATAAGCAGGGCCCCGATTCTTCTGCGCTACCGCGATTCGCAGAATTTTCGCAGAATCCTGCCCTGGGCAGGATTATCGCAGAAACTGGGGAAATCCCTGCGGAATTTCCCTTCTCTGACGGTGAGCCAATCCGGGACCTGCTTTATTCTAGCCACAAGCCAATCGGGGGTTTGCGTGGCCTCTATAAAGCAGCTCCTGGATCCTGCCACTTACCTGATCGCTGAGGGACCCGACCACCACTCCAGGGATCATCGCCGCCGCTCCAGCCGCCGCTTCAGGAATCACTGCCGCCACTCCAGGGATCGCTGCCGCCGCTCCAGGGATCACCACCTCTGCCTGCTCCAGCCATAAGGTAAGTAGGTGTGGGGTGGGTGTGTGTGTGGACTCCTGCGTGGGGAGGTTCCGCTGCGAGCTCTGCATTGCCATGTGTTTTGGGGGGTGGGTTAGGAGCTGTGCCCTCTGCATTGCCATGTGTTTTGGGGGTGGGTTAGGAGCTGTGCCCTCTGCATTGCCATGTGGGTTTTTTTTGGGGGGGGGTTGTCTGATATTTGAAATACCCATACACAGAAAAAATTATAAGCAGATTTTTTATTCATTGGTACAATGAAATGGATCGCCATCTCACAGTTTTAATTTTATTAGACTTGTTTTGTAACTTTATTGGGTCGCAGAATTTTCAATTTGGGGTCGCAGAATTTGGGGGGGAAATTGCAGAAGAATCGGGGCCCTGTGCATAAGATATTTTTGACACAGGGGGAAAGAGTAAACAACAGTGGCTGGAGTGTAGTTAAGGAGGGGAGGAGAGGACTTAACGATCGGCTTCCTGGGACACAAAGGACACACCTGGTCTCTAATGTCTGCTTAACACAGGGGGTCCCTAGTCTCACTGGCCTGGGGGATGTTACTGAGCTAAGTCATGTCCCTGAGGCATTGATCAATAGAAAAGACACCCTTCTCCTAATGGCTCCATTCTTACTTTGTGTGTCTTCCCTTTATTCTTTCTTCCAAGCTGAAAACTGGTATCTTACATGAGTGAGCTAGTGATCCTGGCATCGGGCCCAATCCTTACTTTTCCTTTACTTTTCTCCTGCACCCCCCCTTTCTGCTTGTGCACTTCGTATGGGGAGGCTTCCCTGTCAAGCCTCTATACCCATGTTCTCCGGCCTCAGTTGGTTCCTGGGGGCTTTTTGCATGCCCTTCTTCTCAGGTCCCTTGGCCTCAGTTTACATAGCAAGAGTGGGGGGAGTGGTACCCATTGTAGGGGAATTTTAGGGGTCCATTTTTATCAGGGTAAAGCAGGGCTGTGTCCTCGTACCTTTTTTATTTAATTTTTATATAAATGGGATAGTGGCGACTGTGATGTGAGATCATCTTCTGCCTGCAAGGATATTGGGCCGGCCTGTAGCCATTCTGTTATATGCAGACGATATGACAATATTGTCGCCTGCTGCATTGGGTATGAGGAGAATATTAGTTGCAGTTGGACAATTCTGTGCAAGAATGCACCTTTCCATATATTATGGAAAGACCAAAGTTATGGTTGCTGGGAAGTGTGCCCGGAAGTATAGGTGGATCTTAGACGGAGTTGAGCTGGAACATGTTACTGTCTATCCATATCTGGACTTAAGCTTTACAGGAAATGCCAACTGGCGGAGGCATGTGGAGATGGCAAGGCTCAAACTCCAGCAGGCAGTGAGGGGCCTGCTGAAGTTTTGGAAGCTCCATGAAGGTAGACTGGTGGCCCCGGCAGTAAAGCTATTCCAATTGAAAACAAGACCATGTGTCCTGTATGAAGCAGAAATATGGGACTTGGGTGCTATTGATATTTTAGACTGTCCTCAGAACTTGTTTCTGAGAGAATTGCTTGCAGTCCCCAAGTGTGTTCCATCTAGTCTATTGCATTTTGAAACTGGAATTTTGCCCATTAAGGTCAAGATCCGTATGGCTGTACTGAATTTTTGGTGCAGCCTGGAGGAAATGACAGAGGATAGACTGCCCCGCCGGTGTGTCGAGGAGGCTAAGACATGGCCTTCTCTATGTTCAGGGAGAGGCAGGGCCTTAAGCCAGCTGTGTAAATTGGGCCTCTCACCAGAATTACTTAGTTCTCTGCCTCCGCATAGTAGAAGGAAACTGATTCAAAAGTAGCTAGTGGACCAAGCAATCCAGACAGACGGGGGCGATTTGTACACTTAAGAGCGCACCATTCTACAAGGTATTCAAACTCACCTCCGGCTTAGAGATTTATTTAGTTATACTCGAAGCTCCCGGTCTACGTAGGGCAATGACTCAGTTAAGATTCGATTTGTTACCAACTAAAGTGCTGTCAGGGAGACAAAATGGCATTCCATATGGTAATAGATTGTGTGACTGCAATATGGGCTGTGTAGAGAATTTATTACATGTGTTATTCGATTGCCCTCTCACACAGTATGCAAGGGATTTATGTCTTGGTCCATGGTTAGCCTCAAAACCACACTCCTCCCCCTTGCAATTGCTGACCTTTTTCACCATGGCCAAAACAGCGGATATGGTCACCGCCTTGACCCTAATGGCTTGTGAGATTTGTAAGCACGAACCATGACCTTTTTGGTATTTATTATGAAGATCTCCAGAATCATTGTATTATTTGATGCATTTTTGGACATCTTAAGCTGCTCGATGATACAGGATTGCCTGATATTATTTGAATCGATATTGTATTGTATCTCCTTGGATGGAGAGTTTTACTATCTGCATTTTTGTATGTATAATTTTATGTACCTCATGGGACATGGCGAAAGCTAGTTCCCGAAATAAAATAACTAACTAAATCTTCACAGGATGAGGTTATATATGCTGGCTTCAATGGGGCAGTGGAGTTCTGAAATAAAGGATGTCCATTATGTTCTCTGCAGTTGTGGACCTCTGAAATAAGTAATACCTGTAATGTGCCGTGGGCCAACGAAAAAGGAAAACCTATTCTGTGGGCAATGAAATAAAGGATGTTTCCTTTAAAATAAGAGACCTTAGTCTTGCTTCAGATTTGAAATCCACAGAACACTCGGGTTCAGCTTAGCTCAGACTCTAACATTAATGGATGTGCATTCAGGAGAGACTGAGGAAAGGAACAGAGAATGGGCAGAGAAAAAAAAAAAGTAACAAAGGCTATGTGTAAGCACACATGACAGCAGGGTGCCACTGACACGACACGAACTGGAGTGGGACCCTGCTGCTGACATGTCAGCTCAGGCCACCGGTCACATGTTGAGTGCATCTGGGAGAGCTGTCCCATCGCCTAGGTGGCTCAGTCAGGGCAGAAGCTGCAGCGGGTGTGCCTCACACCACTCATAGCGCCCTTCCCCCTGCTGTGATGGGCAGTCATGGCGGCCCGGCCATAGTGGACCCAATCCAGCCCAGGTCACAGCAGATCAGAACACCCCTTTTGACCTGCTGTGCCCTGGTCAGGCAGGCCTTAGCCAGGCTGTTGCCAAGGTGAGAGATCGGGCTAGCCGCCAATACAAGCAGACATACCCCGAGTCAGCATCTGGTGGCCATAAATCAAACATGACAGTGGCCTGTGGGGTAATACGGGCCACTTACCCAAAGTGAAAAGTGATGCAGAAAGACAAAATGCTGAAATTAATGGGAAAATACAGAGGGGATGGGATCTAGAAACAGGAATGGACCATGATAAATCTTAATAGAAAAATTTAATGCATTTTAAATCTAGCAGTTGATATGTGCCTCCCATTCTTTTTCTTTTTATACAGAAATGGCAATTAATGGTAGGGCAGCTATTTCCCTGTTTTTAATTCCTCCTCAATACATCAGATGATTTGAAGGTCTCTTGTGGGTGGAATGTTTTTAGCTCAAAGCCTTGAATAAAAAGCATTTCCTTTCCCTCAGCTCCAGTCTCAGGTGTTTGTTGTCCTTACTAGCATACGGGAAAGATTATTCTTAATATATTCGAATGAATACTGTATTGACTAGAGCATGGTGAGTAACTGATTTATGGAGGTATCCAGTCTTGATTTATTTCTGAAATACTTTCAGTATTACAATGCCAGCAGTTGGATTATTAGGCACAGCGGATCAAGCATTCTAATAAATCGCAAGCATTCTTTTTTATCTTGCCTTGCAACTTATTTTGGTGCACAATTTTTTTTCCGAGCTGAAGTAATAGGTAATTCCCTGACGATAGTACATCGCTTGCTGTGCCATCAAATGCAGGCTGAAGAATAGGAATAATCAAATTTCACACTGGGCACATTACATCCGTATGCCAAGGGAATTAAAAATTCAGTCACACAAGGCACTGGATGGCTTTGGTAGAATGTTAATAAGATGCAGTCTTTCATTTTCCGTTCTAAACCAAGTTCAGCTTGGCAGAGTCTGAAGGTAGATACTCTAATAGCCCTTTGGAAACTCTTATGATAGGAACTGGTAGTCTGTGCTAAGAATTCAGAGCTCAATCATGCTGAGTGCTCTAGTTTAGCCTAGCTGGTCCAGGTCCAGGTATTGGACCTGGACCTGGGAAACCGTTCAAAACCCATCTTAGCCATGAACATGCTGGATGGCCTTGGACCAGCCCTTATCTCTTGGTTTCAGTTCCCCATCTGTAAACTGGGAATAGTAATTGGCTAGCTCAGAAGGTTGTTGTGAGAATGAACTGTATAAGAATTGAAATGTTCCACTGAAATAAAAAAATAAGTTATAAAAATTTTAAAAAGATGCATTGGGTGCAGCCACATGAGCTGATCCCCACGTGAGCCTGTGGCGGACAAGCGTTTCTGCCACACTTAAAGCAAGCGTGTAGAGCTGGGTAGACAGTCGCCCCCAAAGGGCAGCTGGCCACTGTCGGACCTCCTGCCACAGCCAGGGCAGGCCACGGTGCCAGCCATGTGAGCAGGTGCCTGGCCCTGCTCTACCTCCCTCCCCCGGCCTGAGCAAGATCCCAGATGTGGTGGAGGTGATGAGTGAGAGCACCTCCCATAGAGCACACCATGCAGCAGGGCAGATACAGCCTGGTCACACAAATTGTCCTGCCTTGGGCAGCTTTACCCCATTTAGGGTAAAGTGGCTACATAACACGTCTTTGGACTTTTTCCGAGGATGTATCGTGAAGCAGCCAAGCTGCAAGTTTGAGGGCGATGATGTGACCCTTGCTTTTGGATTGTTTCTCAATTGTCAAACCAAATCCACAGCATGGTGTCAAAATGCGCTCTAAGTGGGGCTGCCCATGGCGACGGTTCGGAGACTGCAGCTGGCGTCCCGTCTCCTTATGGGAACAGGCTGCAGGGAGCATATTACACCGGTGCTCCGTTCTCTGCACTGGCTGCCTGTAGTCTTCTGGGCCTGATTGAAGTTGTTGGTTCTTACCTATAAAGCCCTATATAGCTTAGGCCCCATATACCTGTGGGATTGCCTCACTCCCTGTGCTCTGTATCGGCCCCTGTAGTCGACTGGGAGCACCCTTCTCTAAGTCCCCCGGGTATCCCAGGGAGTGACGGTGGAGAGGACGTTCTCGTTGGCCACGCTGAGGCTGTGGAACTCCCTCCCGGCAGAGGACCAGGTGGCCCTGGACCTCTCCTCTTTTCAACGTCAATGCGAGACCTGGCTGTTCCATCAAGCCTTTAGCGAGGGAGATGGGTGAGGGTGGGTTTTTATTTTTATGGGGGTGGTAAGGGTGAGGTATTTTTTCCCTCCCTCCTCTTTTCCCAGAGGGGAAGTTTCCCCCTTTTTTTTCCTCTTCCCCCTTCTTTAGATGTTTTATGTTGTTTGTTTTTATATTTGTATATATTGTAAGCTGCCCCGAGCTGCCTTTGGCAGGAGGGGCGGAATATCAAATGTTTTAATAAAATAAAATAATGATCAATTCTCACACAGTTTCTTGCCCATTTGAAATTCAAACAGACTCACTCATTCGAAAAGCCCTGCCAAACAATACTTACGAACTGCTTCGAACAGGGTGGCTTCTAACATCTAAAAGTCCTGTGGGAGAAAACCAGTTATTTGCAACAAAATGGTGGTAATGGGGAGCCTTGGGTCCTCCCACCCATAATGATAACACAGATAGCTATACTCAGCTTTTGAGTCTCAGCTGCAGTATGAAACTGTAAGAATTAAATTGCTCTTTACAACAATTCCAGTAACCTTATTTTAAACTGAGCCCTGTGGTATTAATTAGAAAGAATGAGTTCTGCAGGAATTATCTTAGAAATCAGTTATGTAAAATACACAATTATGATTTGATTTTTTGGCTATTATACACAATTACATTATCATGTCCTTGGGGACCAAGGATTAAAGTAGGATGTTGTTGGTTAAGACAGTTTACCAATAAATGACTTCAATTGGAAATACTAAAACAGTGGCATCCAAACTATTCTTCCTTTTGAATGGTTGTCGATTTTCATAATTAAAAAGAATATAATGCAGCTGAGTCATGATCATTTCTATGTATCTATTTCTTTATAAAGTACCCGGGTGCGGTATAGAATAAATTAATATGTTCATCTGAAATGTAAATAGAAATCATTTAGCGGAGATGCTAAGCCTAGTAACATGTAAGCAGCTTGTTCAATATCACATATTATTATTATTATTATTATTATTATTAACAACAAATATTTATATAGCGCCAGCAGTGTACCTGGCACTTTACAAAGTAATAAAATAGACATTTGAAGGTATGAAGGAAGGGGGCAAGGTGGATGTGGACAGGGAGGGAGTTCCAGGCATGGGGGGCAACAAGTGAGAAGGGACGAGGGCACTTAGGGGAGCAGGGAAGGCGTGGAAGGGTGAGAGAAGGGACAGAGGAGGAGCGAAGTGCACAGGCTGGAGTATGCAGGACGATAAGTGCAGAGAGGTAGGGGGAAGCGAGGTTGTGAAGAGTTTTATAGGTGAAGACTAGAAGCTTGTGCAGGATTCGTTCAGGAAGGGGAAGCCAGTGAAGTGAAGAGAGAAGGGGCTGCACGTGGTCGAAGCGACTGGTGAGGTAGATGACCCTGGCAGCAGAGTTTTGGACAGAGATGAGGGGAGAAAGGTGAGACCGGGGAAGGCCAGAAAGAAGGAGGTTACAGTAATCGAGGCAAGAGATGACCAGAGCATGAACAAGAGTTTTGGAAGACGAGACAGAGAGAAAAGGGCGAATCTTAGCAATGTTATGGAGGGAGAAGCGACAGGATTTAGCTACAGAGTCGGTGTAGGATTTAAAAGAAAGGGGTGAGTCAAAGATGAAGCCTAGGCTACGGGCTTGGGGGACAGGCAGGATGGTGACTCCATCAATAATTATTGACAGTGAGTAAGGAGAGGAAGGATGAGGGGGGAAGATAAGGAGTTCAGTTTTAGCCATGCTGCGTTTAAGTTGACGTTGAGACATCCAGGTAGAGATGTCAGAGAGACACTTGATGAGACGAGCTTGAACCTGTCTCTTATACACATCTAGATGTGTATAAGAGAGAGGGAGTAGAGAGAGAGAGTTGAGTGTCATCAGCATAGAGGTGGTATTGGAAGCCATGGGAGGCAATGAGTTTGCCTAAGGATGAGGTATAGATCAAGAAGAGGAGAGGGCCAAGAACAGAGCCTTGAGGAATACCAACTGATAGGGGGAAGGAGGAGGAGGCGGAGTTGGAGAGAGACACATTGAAGGTGCGGTCAGAGAGGTAGGAGGAGAACCAGTTATGGACAGAGCCACAAAAGCCAAGGGAGTGAAGGGAATCCAGCAAGAGTGAGTGGTCAACAGTATCGAAGGCAGCAGAGAGATCAAGGAGGACAAGAATGGAATAGAGACGTTTAGATTTAGCCACCGGAAGATCGTTGGTGATCTTAGCTAGAGCAGTTTCAGTAGAATGAAGGGGGCGGAAGCCAGATTATTAATGCATGTGTAGTTTAAGGTTCCTGTGAATTTGCCTTTGTACCTCCAACATGCTGTCAACATAGTGGATCTCAGAAGTTTAAGTGCACGGGTATAGTGCGTTTAGCATTCCTCTATGTTTTTATTTTGAATTCTGGCTTACGGCCTTTCAATCACTTGCCGCAACTGTTAGTTTTAGTTTCTGGTAACCTGAACAGAAAGCAGACTACCCAGGAAAACACTGGGTGCACTTATTTATAATATGGGTACCTGGGATTTAGTTTAGTGATGCAGATTCTATTGCTTATGAAGCGGTGCCATGTGTATTCAATTAGCTTTTTTGAGAATTATGACATTTAAGATACAGCACACCGCCCAGCAGATTGCGTCTGTTTCAAATTGAATGGCCTAATGGAATTATCTAGTATGATCTTATTACGCAAGAGGTTCTCTTGGCATTATGCAAACATTCCTTTTAGTTTGCGCCTGGTTTTCCTTGACTAGCATTTTTAATAACATTATTGTACATGCCTGCATCCTCTCAAGTGTTCCAACAAACTGACCCTTTTGTTGCCACCTTGCAATAAGCCATGGTATTGATGGAACTGTGGGTATGAGATGTGCTACATCTACTTCCCCATTCTCCATCGCCTTTTCTTCAAGTGAAGGATTAAGCCAATGCTACCATTACTAACTGGTTTTGGTAGAACATGAAAGTAAAGCTAGCTCCCCTGCATAAGAAGCTTCAGTATTGGGTGGCAGAGAGGTATGATTTAGAGAGATTAGATAATTTTTAATCTGCAGACATGCAGACCACTTTGGCCTATCTAAAATGCATACTTTATCAATGGCAGAGGAGATGCACGCAATAGCCTTCCAGGCATCTAACGCACCAGTCTGAGTTGAGGTGCTTTTACGACAAATTTCTTAGCAACTCAAGCCTGTATTTGTGAGTCCACCCCTAGATTATTTAACTGATGAAACTTCTATTTTCTTCAAGTGCAGTCTTTTGGAAATGGTCACCTGTATTCCGCCAGGTATTATATCAGAGGTAGCCCTGTATGCCTAACTGGCAGATTTATAAAAACTGGAGCACACCTATGAAATATAACTTCTGCTTTCAGCTGAATGGTGTTACATAGCTGTGTGTGGTGTTAAATGGCACATTATCTGTTCTTACAGATACTAAGGAAGTGATATGTTGGAAGGAGAGGATAGCATGTTGGAAGTCACTGATGTCTGGAAATTGGTAAAAACCCTAAGTTTCTTAAGAGTGTGCCATTCTTAGATTAGCCAGCTGTATAATGCGGTGTTCATATGTCTGACTCAGGCACGTACTTTGCAGCTGCCACTACAACTGCATCCCAACCAAGTAAGCACCACTATTTTGGCCCAAAAAATATTAACTCCTGAATGGATCGCTTCAATAACTAAGTAAATTCAATTTAAATGGTTGTTTAAAGCGGTCCAAATAACAGTCTGATCCTAGACTGATCCTAAAAAAATGTTATTTTAATGATACTGTAATTGTTAATATAGTTCATAAATATTTTTCTTTCAAAGTTTGAGAAAAGTTCATGTGACAATATTGACATGAAATTAGAAAGCCACATTGCAGCAACTATGAAAAACCAACAATTTTTAGCCTATATGCTAAAATCTCATTCATGGTTCAAGCTAAATTTAGTCTATATACTAAAATCTCCTTTATTTAGCGTTTAATCTAGCTCTCTTTTGGAATCGATGGATTCAGTGGGTCAAATTTATCCCTAGTATAATTTTGTTGATCACCCACCTCAAGCCCAGATAAATTCAACATAATAAGGGGCACTTAACCCCCCAGCAACTAGAAGTTCATTATATGGGGGCTGCTCCTGAATTTCTCACTTCACCCCGAACAGCATGAGATCTCTTTGGTGTACAGGGAATTCTCAAAATCGTGCCATTCAGAACTAGTACTATGGCTTCTTATTTAATATTGTGGCACTATATACTTGTCTGACCTTCCCTGTACTATCAACAGTTAGCTTTGATCACATTGCCCTTCCTGTAGGGACCCTGACAAGCACTGGTGCTTAAGGGGAGGGTGCCAGCTGAAGGAGGGTGGGCATCAAGGGCGGGCCTCAGAATAATTCTAGTCTGGGATAATAGTGGGCCAAGATGTATGTTACACATAGATTTTGTAGGGCCTGAACAAGCACCCTTGAGACCCTGATCATGGTGCCGGGCCTCTGTGTCAACAAGGCACTCTGAATATAAGGGGGGACCCCAGGGCTGGACCCTAGTACTATGAATGTGGACCCTGGCAACCACTTAGCCCTGCCTCTCGGGCTCAGTCACCCTGTGAGGCAATATATTAAGGCCTCTGTGCCCCTCTGCTGCCCCTGAGGCAGAAAGATGAAAGGTTTACCCACCCACACTCACTATGGAGAGGTAGATGGGGTGAGGAGCAGGGCCTCTGTGCTGGAGCCACCAACACACATGCAGGAGGAGCAGGGAAGGGACCCTACCAGATGAAGTGGATTCCATAATCGCTGAGCTACTCAGCAGGCCCTCAACTGCCGCATTCCAAGCATACCCCCATTGAACAGCGGGGGGGGGGGAGGGGGGACGCAACCACCAGCCTACTCCAAGGAGCCCTGAGCAGTGTTTGCTCCTGCTCTAGCTCCTCTCAGCAACTGCCACTTGAGCCCTAGACTAGAGGAATGGCACCTGCAAGTCTCGTGAGATGAGACTTGTCTTGTTACACCTTCACTCCTTGCCCCTGGCAACCACACGCATGGTGGGCTCCTTCCCTGAAGCACTTAGCAGTGTCACCACTGGTAAGTGCTTGCGTTTTCCTTGGGGGGTGGAGGGAAGAGACAAAGACCTCCGCCCTTTCCAGCACTGCTTGAAGCAGGCAAGGAGGCAAAGGCAATTATTCCTTGTGCTTGGCCCAATTTGCCTCAGAACATTTCAGTCAATCAACTGGCACTGCTTGGCCTTTCTTACAGAGTTAACATCCCACAATGTGCAGTAATGTGTAAATCATTGTGTAAACATAAGTTCTACTATATTGCACAAAGTGACAGGGCCAGGTAGAGGATGAAGAGTTCCATCTCCACCCTAGGGGTGTCTTTAGATATAACACCAATGGGTGTTTGAATGCGTGTTTTGTTTTGACCTTGACATGAACACCAGTTTGGTCCTGTGTTCACTATGTGGTGCTGCTTAGATACACAGCCCATCTTGGGACAAATCAGTGTTTTGCTTACCACCCGATCTCAGTGCACAAGTGCTACCATCTTGTTTCCCGTGTTGTACCTGCTAACATGCTATGCAATATTGATAGACACAATGTTGGCCTTGTGTTCAGCTGAAACAGGCAAATTGTCCTTTTGATGCAATGGTGTTCACATCACATGTTCAAAGGTGGGCCAAATTGATGTTGGGATTGTTGTGGTGCTTACACACAGCGGCCAAACATGTGCTTAGGAGTTTTGACACCTGATCTTTGTTATGTCTAAAGACGTCAGAGTCACTTGCTCCGGACACTAGACACTTCAGGGTTCCAGAAAATTTATTTTATTTATTCACATTTATTATTCCACCCTATCGTGAGTCATTATCATTTCCATGTATCTGTTTCTTTATGAAGTATCTGAGTACTGTACCGAATAAATTACAGGGCGAGTTACAGCCATAAAATCATAAATAAGCATAGGTAAAACCAGTTAAAATCCCTTATCCCAAACTTCCTCAAGCCACCAAATAAAAAAAGCCTTACATTGCCTCTGAAAGATGAGCAGACTTGGGCTGTGATGAACCTCAGCAAATGGGAAGGGAGTTCCATAATTGTGGAACAGCTATGAAATGTGTCTCTTTGTGCCTTCCTCTACGAACTTGAATGACATATGATATGTGCAAGAGGCCACTCCTGACTGACCTCTGAGGCACATGACATTTCAGATATGTTAGGTCCAGGCCATTTAGGCATTTCTAGGGCAAAACAGTATCTTGACTTGTGCCTGGAAAGCTCTTTGGAGCCAATGCAGAATTAGGAGCACTGGTATAATGTGCTCACAGTGAGCCACCCTGACAGAAGGCAGGCAGCTGCGTTCTGCACCAGTTGCAACTTCCAAACAGTCATCAAAGGCAGCCCCATGGAGAGTGAATTGTAGTAGTCAAGCCTCAAGGTTATTAAAGGCATGGATAATGGTGGCCATGTCTGAATCTAATAAAAAGAGTTGTAACCCTCTCACCAAATGGAATTGACGAAAAGTACTCCTGGCCACCCAGTGACCTAATGTTTGAGGCACAGCAATGGATCTTGTAAACTTGAGTGACCAATGGAGACTGTATTCCATCAGTGACAAGTGACACTATGCCTCCCCACCCTTTCAGTCGCAGGGCCAACCAACCATCATCACTTTGGATTCAGCTTCAATTGGTTTGGCCACATTCAGTCTCCAATGGCAGCCAGGCACTAGGTAAGCTCTGAAACTGCAGGAACTGGGTCAGATGAAAAAGCGAAACAGATCTGCGCATCATCAGCATGTTGGTGGCACCTCACTCCAAATCTCTGTACAATCTCGCCAGCAATGGGCCCCCTCTTATCTCATGAAAGCTTTGGCAAACAATGTGGGTTAAGGGTAAATGACACATGAAGTGTATGGGTCAGACTGTGTTCCTGTGGGTCTCTTGGTGGGTTATTTGTTCTGTCATTGGAGACATTTTCAGTTAATTCTTTCAAATTGGTGGCTAATTCAGATTGTGTTAAATGCATACACAGCACAAGTAGCTCCCTGAAAGCTTCCAAAGGGCATTTCCAAACGAGACTTCCCTGTTATATAAAGATTAAAACTGTAGGGATTCTTCTCTCACACAGCAACTTTCATTTTGGTGGATCCAATGGGCTTTATTAGGGGTGGACTTTATTATTCTGTTTTTGTTTTAGTTAACTTTAGTATATCTTCTGTTTCATTTCTGTTTTGTTTTCCATTTAAGTCAATGGGGGCCTTTCCCCATAGAAGTAAATAGAAAAAAGATCCATGGGGTTTCTAAAACTAGTAAAGTGTCTAATAGGGATGTGCGAACAGAACGCAGTTCGGATGTTCGGTCTGAAAACTTACTTCGTGTTCGTGAGTTTGGTCCCGTGGAGTTTGGACCCCCCAAATGTTTGGAAAGTTCAGCCCCGCCTGGAGGTGCTCCAGGGAGGCCTGTGGGGGCATGGCAGGCTGTCAGAGACACAGCAGCAGCAGAGACCGGGAAGGCTTGGGGCTTGGCACCCTGGCTTGCCCGGGCAGGCAGACTTGGCGCTTGGCCCCTGGGGCTGTCCGTGGCACCATGACTGGCCATCTGAGACCCAGTGGCGGCAGCAGCAGAAGCCGGGAAGGCTTGGTGGCTGGCCTGGCACCCCTACTTGGCCCGGGCATTGCAGGCTGCCAGGCATCAGTGAAGCAGCAGCAGACATTGGATGATCCGGTAGCAGAACCCATGGCACAGCAGAGGCAGCAGACAGGCAACGTGGCATGAGCAGCAGAAGGCAGGCTGAGGCAGGGTTCAAGGTTGGCAACCAGGGTGGGCAGACAGGCTCTTTGGCAGGCTGGGACCTTGGCAGGGCACTCAGGCTGGCGAAGACTGTGCAGGGCAAGAGAGAGCCAGTCAGATAGGCAAGCCAAGACCGTCTAGCCAGAGGCTGGCTGGCAGGCTTACAGCTTCCCAATGACACCCTGCATCATGAGGTCAGTCAGATAGGCTGACCGAGGCTGTCTAGTGAGAAAAAGAGAGAGAGAGAGGCAGGGCAGGTGCCAGGCATTGGGAGGAAGGGACAGCATCTCAACAGCAGCAGCAGCAGCTCAGATTGAGGAGGAGCCCCGTCCAAAGACTGCCCCTGGCATGGGATGGTGTGTGCCACTGCACCATCAATCCATGTCCAGGGGCAGCTGGGGGAATCCCAGCAGCAGAAGGTTGACCTTGATGAAAAGCAACTGCTCCACCAACTTGGCCCCCAGTCTCAGGCGGTGCGGTGAGCTAATTTCCCCTGCCATGGAGAACTCCCGCTCGCTGGGGACACTTGTTGGGCACTGAGGACAACAAACCCTTGCCACTTTGGACAGGGCTGGCCACATGTCCCTCCGAGAACTGTGTCACCACCATGTTCTGCTCCTCCCATCAGCGCTGTCAGTGATGCAGCAGCAGCAGCCAGTTGAGGCCCAGAAGCATCAGTGCACCATGGAGGAGCTGGGGTGGGGGCAGCTACCAGGTGCCCCCACCCCAGCTGCAGGACATGGAGGGCAGCGTGGCTTTCAATTGAAAGCCACACGCATGTTGGGGGAAATGATCGCGCTGGATGGGCAGCCCTTCTCAGTGGTCAGGGACATGGGGTTTAGGCACCTGATTGGCTTCCTGGCCCCCCAGTTTAAGCTGCCCTTGTTCACCACCCTGAGTCGGCAGGTGCTGCCAGCCTTGTACCAGGCTTTAATGGAGTGGGTGAGATAGCAGCTGGCCTGGGCTGGGGATGCCACCATCCACTTCACCACAGACTTGTGGTCGAGCAGAAATGTGCTGCATGCCTACCTGGTGGTGACGGCGCACTGGTGGCAGGATCCAGAGGCAGCATTAGGGAGTGGCAGGAGGGGTCCCGAAGCAGGGTACAGGTGGGCCCTGCATCAGGTGGAAGTCATGGACAGTGCTTGGAATATTTAGGCAGCCCTGACCACCATGATTAGGGACTGGGTCACGCCAGGTGTTCCCTTCACTAAGGGGTGCGTGGTGACACACAACATGACCAACATATTGAAGGCATTCTGCAAAGGGGGACTTCACCAGCATCCCTTGCACCGGACACACCCTTCACCTGGTGGTCAGGGACGCTGTGGGCTTGGGAGAGAAGGGGATTGGGGAAAGCACCCTTAGCTCCCTGATCAAGCAGGGGAGGAAACTGGCTGGTTTCTTTAACTGGAGCATGAAGGGCAGCGACCTCCTGTGGGCGAAGCAGGCAGAGCAAGGCTCCCCAGTGCACCAGGTGGNGGGCAAAGCAGACCGAGCAAGGGTCCCCAGTACAGCACCCTTAGCTCCCTGATCGAGCGAGGGAGGAAACTGGCTGGTTTCTTTAACTGGAGCATGAAGGGCAGCGACCTCCTGTGGGCGAAGCAGGCAGAGCAAGGCTCCCCAGTGCACCAGGTGGTGCAGAACGTGTCCACCAGGCGGAATTCCACTTCCTGATGCTCAAGCGGCTTCTCGAGCAGAAAGCTACCTTGCATCAGGTTCAACTGGTGATGCATAGCGGAGAACCTCAAGGGTACAATGGGGTGGAATGGGAGATCCTTGCTCGCACTGTCTTTGTTCTCAGACCATTCCTGGCTGTGATGGAGAACATCAGCTCCTCCACAGCCAACATCAGCCAGGTGACCCCTCTGGTTCAGAGTCTCTTCAGGAGACTGGATGAGCTTCTCCAGGGGCAGGATTGTGGCCCTCAGGGCAAGAAGCTGGTGGATGAGGCAGTTGCCCTGGTGCGACAGCTGAAGGCAGGGCTGAAGGTATGGTTCAATTAGCTCCTGCAGCAGGACAAATATGTCTTGGCAACCATGATTGACCCCAAGGTCAAGGGCAGCGTGGCATGCCAGACAGTGCTCTATGGCCACTGGAAGGGTGAGCTGGTGGAGAGGGTCCAGCAGGCAGAGAGGACTCTGGAGAGTGGATGGCAGCAGCAACAGGATGCCCCTGGGGATGGTAGGAGTGGGAGCAGCCACCCCTTTCAGCCGGAGGCGTCTATCCCTGCCCTCATCCCTAGCAGTAGCAGCACCAGCAGCAGGATGAGCAGCAGCAGCACCTCTATTGCTTCTGGATGACGTGGATGGACAGCCCTCCCTGCCTGTAATGTAGGCCCCAGAACCCTAAGGGTAGGGATGGGCGAACAGAACAGAGTTTGGAAATTCAATTTGGTTCGGTTTGGTTTGAAATTCAAGTTTGGAAATTTGGTTCGGTTTGAAATTCGAGTTCAGTTCAGAAGTTCGGTTTGGTCGACCAAACAGACCGAGTTTGGTCCGAACTTCTGAACCACGTTCACCCATCCCTACTTGAGGGTGTGTCCTGGGGCTGGCTGCTGCTTGAAGAAGTGGAATGACAGCCCTCCCTGCCCATAACGTAAGGCACAGAACCCTGGTGGTGGGTCCAGGGACAGAAGTGGCAGCTTCTGGATGAAGTTGAATGACAGCCCTCCCTGCCTGTAACATAGGCCACAGAACCCAGAGGGTGGGTCCTGGGGCTGGAGTGACTGGCTGTTTCTTGATGCGGTGGAATGACGGCTCCCCATGAGTGGAATGACGGCCCCAGAACCCTGATGGTGGGTTGTGGGAGTAGAGTGGCAGCTTCTGGATGAAGTGGAATGACAGCTTTCCCTGCCTGTAACATAGGCCCCAGAACCCTGATGGTGGATCCAGGGACAGAAGTGGCAGCTTCTGGATGAAGTGGAATGTCAGCCCTCCCTGCCTGTAACATAGACCCCATAACCCTCAGGGTGGGTCCTGAGGCTGTTGTGGCTGGCCCCAGAACCCTGATGGTGGGTCCTGGGAGTAGAATGGCAGCTTCTGGATGAATTGGAATGACAGCCCTCCCTGCCTGTAACATAGACCCCAGAACCCTGAGGATGGGTCCTGGGGCTGGAGTGACTGTCTGTTTCTTGATGCAATGGAATAACGGCTCCCCATGAGCGGAATGACCACCCCAGAACCTTGATGGTAGGTCCTGGGACTAGAGTGGCAGCTTCTGGATGAATTGGATGGACAGCCCTCCCTGCCTCAAACGTAGGCCCCAGAACCCTGAGGGTGGGTCCTGTGGCTGTAGTGGCTGGCACCCCTACCTGGCTGGGTGCTGAAAGCTGCCAGGCATTGGTGGAGCAGCAGCAGAGGCCCAGCCAGTGCTTGGTGGCTGGCACCCCTACTTGGACAGGCATTGCAGGCTTTCTGGCATCGGTGGAGCAGCAGCAGAGGCCCGGTCAGGGCTTGGTGGCTGGCACCCATACTTGGCTGGGTGTTGCAGGCTGGCTGGCATCAGTGGAGCTATTTGGCTTCTCTCACATGAAGCACTCTGGATTTTCGGCAACTGCTCTGTGTGTTGCCATGTGTGGGTACTCTGCGGTATGGCACCTATGTGTTATGCATTATGGCCAGTATGGCACCCCTACTTGGCTGAACATTGCAGCCTGGCATCGGCAGAGCAGAGGCAGAGGCCCAGCCAGGGCTTGGTGACTGGCACCCCTAATTGGCCAGGCGTTGCAGACTGGCATCGTACTCGACCTATCTCAAGAAGCTCTACTGCAAATTTAGCAAGCCTTGCCCGGTGGTGAATCTCATGGACACCCAGACCCCGCCTGCCAGTGCACTCATCCGAGGTATGCTCATCTACAAGAGAGAATAATAATAAGTTTATTAGATGTCAGCTTTCGCCATAGCAATAACATTTAGACAAAGATATACCATAAAATATAAAATACACAATAAAAAGGGGGAGGGTTTCCGACAAAGAATACAGAAAAAAGAATAAGTGGTGCAGAGGGCAAAGTCAAGAGGAGAGCAGAGCTAAGAGATCATGCTGCTATGGGTTCTGGCTGCCAAAAAGGCAAATGAAGCAATTGCCTTTATGGTAACTTCATCCTGATCCGTTAGCAATAGTATAATTTTCTGCAGAGCTGGAAGATGTTCCCTCCCCCTCAAGATTGGGACAAGCCATGTTTGCCTTAATTCCTCATAGAGGGGACAATTGAAGAGGAGATGTTTTAAATCCTCTACTACCAGGTTTTTCACATGGGCACAACCTATTCTCATAAGGGACATTAGAGTATCTTCCTTGAACAATGGCAGAGTCAAACAGTTGAAAGCGGATCAACGTAAAAGCTCTACGTAACGAAGGTTCCACCAACCCATCCATGTAAGGTTCAAATCTATGCAGGAGCTTAATATGCTGCAAGCATGGTGCCACCTTCCAAGCAGAAATTGCCACCAGATCATCCTGGTTAGAAATATCGCCTATCCTGAGCTTAATAAGGTTTTTCTGCAGGGCAATACTTTTCCCCCAGAAGCAGGAGGCTGAGAGCCCCAGCTGCCTCAAATAACTGAATATTTGAGAGATCCAAGGATATAAAAGACCTCCCTGCAACTCTAGTTCCTCCCTAAGGCACAGGGCAGGTAGCAATAACTCGGACTGGTTAGCCACCTTTACCCAGTACCGAAAGGCCGCTTGCCGGCCCAGACAGTCAATTGCCAGGGTGCCTGTCTCCACCCTGACAATGGCTGCTGGAAAACTCTGTGGGATTTTTAACAGCTTCCTCAAGAATTTATTTTGAGTAACCTCCAGAGTCTGAAAATCCGAGTCATAATCCAGGCATAATCTCAGAACTGAATACCAGTAGGGATTGTGCCTTGGCTCTATAAACATTCAGAATAGATGAAATATGAACCCCAGAAGATCTCACAACAAGCCGGGAAATCCCGCTAGCGACTACACTGGCCTTTAGGGCTGTCAGCCTCTTATGTTTACCCCATAACCCATTATCGGTAAGTATCGTGCCAAGATAGACATACAAATAGACCTGGGAAAATTCCTTTCCCTTGATAATCCACTTAAACCTGGGCGCTTTTCTCTTGTCTGACACCATAATCTGTGATTTTTTCAGATTAATTTCCAATTCATTCTCCGCACAGTAAGTTATCAGGCTCTTCAGCTGGTTGCACAGTCCTTTTTTAGTTTGCAACATTAGGACAATATCGTCCGTATATATCAATGCGGGCAAAGGTCTGTCCTTAACCTTAGGAGGGTGGCCATCAGATGCCAATAGATACATTATAAGATCACTTAAGTAGAGATTGAATAGAATGGGGGCGAGGACACATCCCTGCCCAACCCCCCACAGAATACGAATAGGCCTAGAAAGTTTCCCATCCGATCCCAGCTTGATCTTGGCAAAATTATTGGCATGAACATAAATAAGAAGGGCCAGGAGATGGTCATCTATACCCAGTTTGTGTAACTTGCTCCACAATTTGGATCTGGGAACCAAATCGAAGGCTTTGGGAAAATCAATAAATGCGAAAAAGAGCCTTCCTGCCCTAATCTTCATGTATTTGGCCATTACATGGGATATAACAAAGCAGTTATCCAAGGTAGAAGCTTTTTTCTGGAAACCAGCTTGTTCCTGGGGGATAACCTACAAGAGTGAGGAGCAAATGGCTGACGTGTAGTACTAGCAGCAGCAGCAGACGTTGGATTGCCGGGGCACAGAACCCATGGCAGAGGCAGCATTGACAGCAGCGACAGACATTGGATTGCCTGGTCTCAAAACCCGTGGCACAGACAGCAGAGATGGCATTGGCAGCAGCAGTAGACATTGGATTGTCCAGGCACAGAACCCATGGCACAGACAGCAGAGGCAACATTGGCAGCAGCAGCAGACAATGAATTGCCCGGGCACAGAACCCATGGCATAGACAGCAGAGGCAGCATTGGCAGCAGCGGCAGACATTGGATTGCCCGGGCACAGAACCCATGGCACAGAATGCAGAGGAGCATTGGCTGCAGCGGCAGACATTAGATTGCCCGGGCACAGCAGAGGCAGCAGAAGTGGACATTGGATTGCCAGGGCACAGAACCCATGGCACAGCAGAGGCGGCATTGGCAGCAGCAGNGGCAACTGCTCTGTGTGTTGCCATGTGTGGGTACTCTGCGGTATGGCACCTATGTGTTATGCATTATGGCCAGTATGGCACCCCTACTTGGCTGAACATTGCAGCCTGGCATCGGCAGAGCAGAGGCAGAGGCCCAGCCAGGGCTTGGTGACTGGCACCCCTAATTGGCCAGGCGTTGCAGACTGGCATCGTACTCGACCTATCTCAAGAAGCTCTACTGCAAATTTAGCAAGCCTTGCCCGGTGGTGAATCTCATGGACACCCAGACCCCGCCTGCCAGTGCACTCATCCGAGGTATGCTCATCTACAAGAGAGAATAATAATAAGTTTATTAGATGTCAGCTTTCGCCATAGCAATAACATTTAGACAAAGATATACCATAAAATATAAAATACACAATAAAAAGGGGGAGGGTTTCCGACAAAGAATACAGAAAAAAGAATAAGTGGTGCAGAGGGCAAAGTCAAGAGGAGAGCAGAGCTAAGAGATCATGCTGCTATGGGTTCTGGCTGCCAAAAAGGCAAATGAAGCAATTGCCTTTATGGTAACTTCATCCTGATCCGTTAGCAATAGTATAATTTTCTGCAGAGCTGGAAGATGTTCCCTCCCCCTCAAGATTGGGACAAGCCATGTTTGCCTTAATTCCTCATAGAGGGGACAATTGAAGAGGAGATGTTTTAAATCCTCTACTACCAGGTTTTTCACATGGGCACAACCTATTCTCATAAGGGACATTAGAGTATCTTCCTTGAACAATGGCAGAGTCAAACAGTTGAAAGCGGATCAACGTAAAAGCTCTACGTAACGAAGGTTCCACCAACCCATCCATGTAAGGTTCAAATCTATGCAGGAGCTTAATATGCTGCAAGCATGGTGCCACCTTCCAAGCAGAAATTGCCACCAGATCATCCTGGTTAGAAATATCGCCTATCCTGAGCTTAATAAGGTTTTTCTGCAGGGCAATACTTTTCCCCCAGAAGCAGGAGGCTGAGAGCCCCAGCTGCCTCAAATAACTGAATATTTGAGAGATCCAAGGATATAAAAGACCTCCCTGCAACTCTAGTTCCTCCCTAAGGCACAGGGCAGGTAGCAATAACTCGGACTGGTTAGCCACCTTTACCCAGTACCGAAAGGCCGCTTGCCGGCCCAGACAGTCAATTGCCAGGGTGCCTGTCTCCACCCTGACAATGGCTGCTGGAAAACTCTGTGGGATTTTTAACAGCTTCCTCAAGAATTTATTTTGAGTAACCTCCAGAGTCTGAAAATCCGAGTCATAATCCAGGCATAATCTCAGAACTGAATACCAGTAGGGATTGTGCCTTGGCTCTATAAACATTCAGAATAGATGAAATATGAACCCCAGAAGATCTCACAACAAGCCGGGAAATCCCGCTAGCGACTACACTGGCCTTTAGGGCTGTCAGCCTCTTATGTTTACCCCATAACCCATTATCGGTAAGTATCGTGCCAAGATAGACATACAAATAGACCTGGGAAAATTCCTTTCCCTTGATAATCCACTTAAACCTGGGCGCTTTTCTCTTGTCTGACACCATAATCTGTGATTTTTTCAGATTAATTTCCAATTCATTCTCCGCACAGTAAGTTATCAGGCTCTTCAGCTGGTTGCACAGTCCTTTTTTAGTTTGCAACATTAGGACAATATCGTCCGTATATATCAATGCGGGCAAAGGTCTGTCCTTAACCTTAGGAGGGTGGCCATCAGATGCCAATAGATACATTATAAGATCACTTAAGTAGAGATTGAATAGAATGGGGGCGAGGACACATCCCTGCCCAACCCCCCACAGAATACGAATAGGCCTAGAAAGTTTCCCATCCGATCCCAGCTTGATCTTGGCAAAATTATTGGCATGAACATAAATAAGAAGGGCCAGGAGATGGTCATCTATACCCAGTTTGTGTAACTTGCTCCACAATTTGGATCTGGGAACCAAATCGAAGGCTTTGGGAAAATCAATAAATGCGAAAAAGAGCCTTCCTGCCCTAATCTTCATGTATTTGGCCATTACATGGGATATAACAAAGCAGTTATCCAAGGTAGAAGCTTTTTTCTGGAAACCAGCTTGTTCCTGGGGGATAACCTACAAGAGTGAGGAGCAAATGGCTGACGTGTAGTACTAGCAGCAGCAGCAGACGTTGGATTGCCGGGGCACAGAACCCATGGCAGAGGCAGCATTGACAGCAGCGACAGACATTGGATTGCCTGGTCTCAAAACCCGTGGCACAGACAGCAGAGATGGCATTGGCAGCAGCAGTAGACATTGGATTGTCCAGGCACAGAACCCATGGCACAGACAGCAGAGGCAACATTGGCAGCAGCAGCAGACAATGAATTGCCCGGGCACAGAACCCATGGCATAGACAGCAGAGGCAGCATTGGCAGCAGCGGCAGACATTGGATTGCCCGGGCACAGAACCCATGGCACAGAATGCAGAGGAGCATTGGCTGCAGCGGCAGACATTAGATTGCCCGGGCACAGCAGAGGCAGCAGAAGTGGACATTGGATTGCCAGGGCACAGAACCCATGGCACAGCAGAGGCGGCATTGGCAGCAGCAGCAGATATTGGATTGCCCAGGCACAGAACCCATGGCACAGACAGCAGAGGCAGCATTGGCAGCAGCAGCAGACATTGGGTTGCCCGGTGTCATAGGGCTCCATCACCGCAGGGTGCCCCCACACTCCATGCCCACCCCAGAACCCCCTTCGTCACCTTCCCTCCAGCGGGTTGTGGCAGATCCACTGACAGAGCAGGGTAACAGGGTCCACGCTCTCAGAGGCAGCACTCATGCCAGCAGCTGCAGTCCCTCCTGAGGCTACAGGGGTGGACCTTAGAACCCTGAAGCACTCTGCCTGCCTGCAGGGGAAGCCTCCAGCTGCAGGCACTGAATGAATAGGCTATTTAAACCAGCGCTTCCTTGTACACAGCACTGGTGATCATCTTCCCTGGTTTGGACTGGCCCCGTCGTGTGGAAAAGCTAAGTGCTTACATTCCGCTGGTTGTTTATTGTGAGTGAAGTGTGTGGTTTGTTGTGAGCTTTGTGTATAACCTGTTTGCAGACGTAGTGGCTTGCTCCTCCTTTGTTTCCCTGTTTCCCTTCCTTGTGAGTGAGAGCAAGGGTGAGCGTAAGTGTGAGAGTGTGACCCCTTCCTTCCCCCTTCCCTGGGCCCCTGTTCCCCTCCGTGTGGTGTAAGGCCCTTCTCCTCCTTGCCCCCTGGGCCCTGGATCCTTTCTCCCCTCACTGTTTGGGACACCGTGCCGATCTCCCCAGAATCTTCCATGGAGTGCTTGTGGGTGATTGAGAGTGGCAGGCAGCCACAGGACTCCTGTAACCCCATGCCTGATGATGATAGGCACCTGACTTCCTTGTGGTTCCCACACCCGGAAGGGCCCACTTACTATTCTGAAGGGCATTTTCACCCAGAGGGCCTTCTTGAGGAATGAGGAGGGTCTTGTGTGTGGTGCGCGTCCGGTCCTCTTCCCCCGTAACACCCGGTCTCAGAACCCATGGCACAGCAGAGGCAGTATTGCCAGCAGCAGGTATTGGATTGCCAGGGCACAGTGCCCATGGCACAGCCGAGGTAGCATCAGCAGCATAGATTGGATGGCCAGGGCACAGAGCCTGTGGTAGTACGGAGACGGCAGCAGCAGACATTGGATTGTCAGGGCACAGAACCCGTGGGACAGCAGGAGTAGGATTTGCCTGTGCCCAGCACCCATAGAGCCAGGATAGTAGGATTTTCCAGGGAAGAGCTCCCATACAGCAGCAGACAGCAGCAGCAGGATTGCGTGGGCACATTTGGATTTGCCAGGGCAGAGCACCCATGGACCAGCAGATAGCAGCATCGGGATTNAATCCCGCTAGCGACTACACTGGCCTTTAGGGCTGTCAGCCTCTTATGTTTACCCCATAACCCATTATCGGTAAGTATCGTGCCAAGATAGACATACAAATAGACCTGGGAAAATTCCTTTCCCTTGATAATCCACTTAAACCTGGGCGCTTTTCTCTTGTCTGACACCATAATCTGTGATTTTTTCAGATTAATTTCCAATTCATTCTCCGCACAGTAAGTTATCAGGCTCTTCAGCTGGTTGCACAGTCCTTTTTTAGTTTGCAACATTAGGACAATATCGTCCGTATATATCAATGCGGGCAAAGGTCTGTCCTTAACCTTAGGAGGGTGGCCATCAGATGCCAATAGATACATTATAAGATCACTTAAGTAGAGATTGAATAGAATGGGGGCGAGGACACATCCCTGCCCAACCCCCCACAGAATACGAATAGGCCTAGAAAGTTTCCCATCCGATCCCAGCTTGATCTTGGCAAAATTATTGGCATGAACATAAATAAGAAGGGCCAGGAGATGGTCATCTATACCCAGTTTGTGTAACTTGCTCCACAATTTGGATCTGGGAACCAAATCGAAGGCTTTGGGAAAATCAATAAATGCGAAAAAGAGCCTTCCTGCCCTAATCTTCATGTATTTGGCCATTACATGGGATATAACAAAGCAGTTATCCAAGGTAGAAGCTTTTTTCTGGAAACCAGCTTGTTCCTGGGGGATAACCTACAAGAGTGAGGAGCAAATGGCTGACGTGTAGTACTAGCAGCAGCAGCAGACGTTGGATTGCCGGGGCACAGAACCCATGGCAGAGGCAGCATTGACAGCAGCGACAGACATTGGATTGCCTGGTCTCAAAACCCGTGGCACAGACAGCAGAGATGGCATTGGCAGCAGCAGTAGACATTGGATTGTCCAGGCACAGAACCCATGGCACAGACAGCAGAGGCAACATTGGCAGCAGCAGCAGACAATGAATTGCCCGGGCACAGAACCCATGGCATAGACAGCAGAGGCAGCATTGGCAGCAGCGGCAGACATTGGATTGCCCGGGCACAGAACCCATGGCACAGAATGCAGAGGAGCATTGGCTGCAGCGGCAGACATTAGATTGCCCGGGCACAGCAGAGGCAGCAGAAGTGGACATTGGATTGCCAGGGCACAGAACCCATGGCACAGCAGAGGCGGCATTGGCAGCAGCAGCAGATATTGGATTGCCCAGGCACAGAACCCATGGCACAGACAGCAGAGGCAGCATTGGCAGCAGCAGCAGACATTGGGTTGCCCGGTGTCATAGGGCTCCATCACCGCAGGGTGCCCCCACACTCCATGCCCACCCCAGAACCCCCTTCGTCACCTTCCCTCCAGCGGGTTGTGGCAGATCCACTGACAGAGCAGGGTAACAGGGTCCACGCTCTCAGAGGCAGCACTCATGCCAGCAGCTGCAGTCCCTCCTGAGGCTACAGGGGTGGACCTTAGAACCCTGAAGCACTCTGCCTGCCTGCAGGGGAAGCCTCCAGCTGCAGGCACTGAATGAATAGGCTATTTAAACCAGCGCTTCCTTGTACACAGCACTGGTGATCATCTTCCCTGGTTTGGACTGGCCCCGTCGTGTGGAAAAGCTAAGTGCTTACATTCCGCTGGTTGTTTATTGTGAGTGAAGTGTGTGGTTTGTTGTGAGCTTTGTGTATAACCTGTTTGCAGACGTAGTGGCTTGCTCCTCCTTTGTTTCCCTGTTTCCCTTCCTTGTGAGTGAGAGCAAGGGTGAGCGTAAGTGTGAGAGTGTGACCCCTTCCTTCCCCCTTCCCTGGGCCCCTGTTCCCCTCCGTGTGGTGTAAGGCCCTTCTCCTCCTTGCCCCCTGGGCCCTGGATCCTTTCTCCCCTCACTGTTTGGGACACCGTGCCGATCTCCCCAGAATCTTCCATGGAGTGCTTGTGGGTGATTGAGAGTGGCAGGCAGCCACAGGACTCCTGTAACCCCATGCCTGATGATGATAGGCACCTGACTTCCTTGTGGTTCCCACACCCGGAAGGGCCCACTTACTATTCTGAAGGGCATTTTCACCCAGAGGGCCTTCTTGAGGAATGAGGAGGGTCTTGTGTGTGGTGCGCGTCCGGTCCTCTTCCCCCGTAACACCCGGTCTCAGAACCCATGGCACAGCAGAGGCAGTATTGCCAGCAGCAGGTATTGGATTGCCAGGGCACAGTGCCCATGGCACAGCCGAGGTAGCATCAGCAGCATAGATTGGATGGCCAGGGCACAGAGCCTGTGGTAGTACGGAGACGGCAGCAGCAGACATTGGATTGTCAGGGCACAGAACCCGTGGGACAGCAGGAGTAGGATTTGCCTGTGCCCAGCACCCATAGAGCCAGGATAGTAGGATTTTCCAGGGAAGAGCTCCCATACAGCAGCAGACAGCAGCAGCAGGATTGCGTGGGCACATTTGGATTTGCCAGGGCAGAGCACCCATGGACCAGCAGATAGCAGCATCGGGATTACCAGGTAAGTGGGGCACATTACCCAGGGTTGCCAGGGCAGGCAAACAGGCACCTTGGTATGAGAGGCAGGCAGGCTGGGGCAGGGCTTCAGCTTTGCCCACAGAGTGGGCAGACAGGTACTTTGGCATGAGCAGAAGGCAGACTGAGGCAGGCTTTGATCTTGGCCACCTGGGCGGGCGGGCGGGTAGACAGGCAGCATGGCATGAGCATCGGAAGGCAGACTGAGGCAGACTTTGATCTTGGGAACCTGAGTGGGTGGGCAGACAGGCAGTGTGGCATGAGCAGAAGACAGACTGAGGCAGGCTTCTATCTTAGGAACCTGAGCGGGTGGGCAGACAGGCAGCATGGCATGAGCATCAGAAGGCAGGCTGAGGCGGGGTTAGAGGTTGGCAACGAGGGTGGGCAGACAGGCAGCATGGCATGAGCATCGAAATGCAGGCTGAGGCAGGCTTTGATTTTGGCAACCTGTGTGGGCAGGCAGACAGACAGTGGCATGAGAGGCAGTCGGTAAGGCAGGCTGGGACCTTGACAGGGCACTCAGATAGGCTGGGAAGACCGTTCAGCGCAAGACAGAGCCAGTCAGATAGGCAGGCCAAGATTGTCTAGCTGGAGGCCGGCTGGCAGGCTTACAGTTTCCCAATGCATCATGAGGTCAGTCAGATAGGGCGACCGAGACCGTTTTTTTTGTGTGTGTGTGTGTGTGTGTGTGTGTGAGTGTGTGTGTGAGAGAGAGAGAGAGAGAGAGAGAGAGAGAGAGAGAGAGAGAGAGAGAGGCAGGGCGGGCGCCAGGCATTGGAAGGGAGGGACAGCACCTCAGCAGCAGCAGCCCAGATTGAGGAGGCACTCAGTCCCAAGACTGCCCCTGTTAGGGGATGGCGTGTGCCACTCCACCAACAATCCATGTCCTGGGGCTGCTCGGGGAATCCCAGCAGCTGAAGGTTCACCTTAAGGAACAATAACTGCTCCACCAACTTGACCCCCAGTCTCAGGTGGTGCAGCGAGCAAATGTCCCCCGTCATGGAGAATACCCACCCGCTGGGGACACTTGTTGGTGGGCAGGACAACAGACCCTTGGCCACTTTTGACAGGGCCGGCCACACGTTGGTCTTACCAGCCCAGTAGGCCAAGGGATCGCTGCTGGGTTCGATGCATGGCTCCTTCTCCAGGTAGGTCTCCACTGCTGCTGATGTGCTGTCATACTCCCTCGTGTAGCTCTGCTTGGGCACCAGCTCCACCACTGCCCTCAGCCACGCTGCCTGCCCTGCTGTGCATGGGCCCATGCTGCCCAGAGTGGCCTGCACATATGAGCTGCTGCTTCTCAGCCTGCTGCTGGTGCTGCTACTGCCAGGGCTAGGGTCAGGGATAGACCCCGTTACCTGAAAGGGGTGGCTGCTCCCACTCCCACCATCCCCAGGGGCGTCCTGCTGTTGCTGCCACACGCTCTCCAGAGCCCTCTCTACTTGCCAGACCCTCTCCACCAGGTCACCCTTCCAGTGGCCATAGAGCGCTGTCTGGTGCGCCATGCTGCCCTTGACCCTGGGGTCCAGCATGGTTGCCAAAACGTATTCCTCCTGCTGCAGGAACTTGTCGAGCCGTGCCTTCAGCCCTGCCTTCAGTTGACACACCAGGGCAGCCGCCTCATGCATCAGCTTCCTGCCCTGAGGGCCACATCCCACCCCTGGAGAATTTCCTCCAGCCTCCTGAGGAGACTCTGGACCAGAGGGGTCACCTGACTGATGATGGCTGTGGAGGAGCTGATGGTCTCCATGATGCCCAGGAATGGTCTCAGCACAAAGACAGTGCGAGCCAGGATCTCCCATTCCACCTCATTGTACCCTGGAGGTGCCCTGCTGTGCGTTGAACCTGATGCAAGGCAGCTTTCTGCTCGAGCAGCCGCTCGAGCATCAGGAACATGGAATTCCACCTGGTGGACACATTTTGCACCAGCTGGTGCACTGGGGAGCCTTGATCTTCCTGCTTTGCTTGCAGGAGGTCGCTGCCCTTCACGCTCCAGTTAAAGAAACTGGCCAGCTTCCTCCCCGGCTTGATCAGGGAGCTAAGGGTGCCTGCCCCAATCCCCTTCTCTCCCAATCCCAGAGCATCCCTGACCACCGGATGAAGGGTGTGTGCAGCGCAAGAGATGCTGGTGAAGCCCCCCTCATGGACTGCTCTCAATATGTTGGTCACGTTGTCCGTTACCACGCACCCCTTGGTGAAGGGCACACCTGGCATGACCCACTCCCTCACCATGGTGGTCAGGGCTGCCTCAATGTTCCGAGACATGGGGGCCATCCATTACTTCCGCCTGAAGCAGGACCCACCTATACCCTGCTTCGTGATCCCTCCTGCCACTCCCAAATGATGCCTCCAGGTCCTGCCACCAGTGTGCCGTAACTGCCAGGTACGCGTGCTGTGCGTTCCTACTTGACCACAGATTGGCGGTCCCTCACCCACTCCTTTAAAGCCCGGTACAAGGCTGGCACCACCTGCTGACTCAGGGTGGTGCACGAGGACAGTTTAAACTGGGGGGCCAGGAAGCCAGTCTAAAACTCCCTAAGGACTATAAACACCAACTCAAGTGGTAAATGTCAAGCTAAGAGGGTGGAATGAAGTATTGCACCAGAAGTATTAAAATAAAACAATATGCAGTGGTGGCTCCCCCCATAGGTGTCAGCCGCCGCAGCCGCTGCCTGGCACGGCGGCCCCCCCGAAGGCTCAGGAACCCCGCTCCACTCACCTGGAGTGTAACGCCGCCTCCGTTACAGGCGCCCCCAGCCGGAGGCGCCAAAGGAAAAGGCGGCCAGGAAAATGGCTCCCGGACCGGGCAAGACGCCCTGGAGCCCCGCCCCCCGTTGCGGCGCTCTGCGCGCCTCCAGGCACGCACGGGGGGGCGGAGCCAGCACTACAAAGGCCGGCACTGCAAGTGTAGCAGTGCCGGTGAACAGAGCTACAACCCTGGAGAGACTGGCCTCCCTCCTGAGCTAAGTGGTGAAATTGACTACCTTGTTTGGATTGCTGTTTGTTCCTCCCTTTTCCT
>QEPC01013134.1:398358-414195 GCA_003113815.1 Sphenodon punctatus | reverse complement strand
CTCCTTGAGGGGTGGGGGGGTTCTTTTTTATGTTTTTTCCCATTAGGGGCTGCAAGTCCACGTTTTTTACCTTTTTTTTATGCGAAGTCTGGCTGGGCTGTCTGGAGTGTTTTGCAGAGGCAGCTACTGCTCACGCATGCCCAGAAGCTCCTCTCATTTGTTCAGTTTATTTTAATATTTATTCTGGTAACTTTTGGTCATTTTGGTAGGTATTACATTTGGGTATTTTTAGACGAACAAGGTGATGGAGGGGTCCTTGGCCACTGAGTGGCTCTGTCATGGAGCACCCGCTCAGTTGGAGTGTGTGGGGAGCGATTCAAATGGGCAGCTCCCAGGGTGGCAGCTGCAGTCACAAAAACAGCCCCCGTGCACTCCCCTGTCACAGATCATGGGAAAGGGGGAAGTGCATCGGGCTGGCCTTTGCAAGTGATGTGTCTCTGGTGTGAGCACTGGGAAATTCACGCTCCCCAGCATGCCTGGCCAGTTCTTGTGACTTGCAAAGGCGACTTCCCCCCTCCACAGTGTCTCTGAATGGTGGCCCTATTCACTGACATGGCTGGCTGCCCCAATTCATATGGGCAGGGGCGCAATAGACACCAGTTCTTCTTTGAGGATCTCCATGATTCTCACTATTGGGATTCACTTCCTACTTCGCAGGTACCGGAAAACCTTCTGTCAGCAGTTTCCAGGCAGAAAATAGCCTGGAAAAGTCTAGAACAAGGTGAGGGCTCCGTCCCTCCCTCTCCCCTCCCACTCGAAAGAAAGCGCGGGAGTCTATAAAAGGGGGCGGAGCCCTTGCTGCCTCAGTTCCTTCCAACCGTGTCGTGCTTGGAAGACCTCAGTGCTGTTCAGCACAAGTCAGCATTTACCACACAGAGGAGAACTTCTTCTCTGGTAAATCCTCGATATTTCTTCTGAAAGCGCAGAAAAAAAGAACAACATTGATTGAGGTGCGGCCCTGTCCCACCCTGAGGGTTTTCCCCACCCCCTGGACCTCCCACCAACTCTACAAAGCATGCCCAAACAACCGGGCTTCAAGCGGTGCACCTCCTGCCCCGCCACACTCTTGGTGAGTGACACCCACAACCTCTGTCTCTCCTGCCTGGAAGAAGTGCATATCACAAGGACTTGTTCTCACTGTGCATTCCTCTCCTCCTGAGCGAAAAGAGCGCAGGCTCTGAGGTTACAGGAACTCCTCACCAAGAGAGCACTCCAAGGGGACGAGGAAGGGCTGCTGTCCCTCTCGACTGGGCGCCAGACCCCCGTGGACCCACCGGCCTCGTCGCAGGCTGCTTCGCCACACTCCACGGAGACGACGCCCACAGCTCCGGTACCGCAACCCATACCAGTGGTACCAGATGCAACCAGCACCAGTACCGCCATCGGTACCATCACTCCGGGCACCAAGGAGAGGCGCTCCAAGCACCAGGGAGAGCACCACAAGAAGAAGAAGCGGTTGCTCAGTGCCGATGAGACTATCTCCCAGACCCTAGAGGTGTGCACAGTTTTCTCCGAACCGGTTCTGATGCACCCAATAGGACGGGCCCAATCTGGGGCCTGAAGCCCACCAAGGGGCCAAAGCCCGGTACCGCAGCCCAGGGATCGGAGCTTGGTACTGAGGCCAAGGGATTGGAGCCCGGGATCACCATCAGGGGTTAGAAGCCTGATACCGTCTTCATGGATAACCCCAATACAGCCTCCACCCCTGCCGCAACGTCCAGAGGAATGCGAGGGACACTTCCGTGCTTCACCCTATGTGCGTTTCCAGCAGGCTCATTGGTTCCACTCTAGATCACTGAGATGGGAGCCCAGACAAGCGGTTTTCGCCTCGCAGAGGAAACATGTCAACTCCCATCTCCGCTCCCACAGGGATCTATGTTCCTGATCCCCCTGCTTCTGTTGGTCCCCGCATGGAGAGGCACGGTACCACCCGGAGGACTTCGGCTGGTACCAGGGATATGAACATTGGGGCTCTCCATACTGCTCTCGGAGCAGGTCCCCTTACCCCTCTACCAGGGACTTCCTCCTCCTAGAACGGGAGCAAGCTCGGTCTAGGCACCAATATAGACCCCCAGCACTGCCGAGAATGCCGCCGTTGGCAATGGCATCCAGGCCTCCTGATTCACCGCAGGACCGCGCTTCCTAGTCGAGGCTACAGCCGGACCAGTCTCGGGAGGAACATCGTGGAGATGTACCAGCGGTACCAGAGCTGCAGATGGAGCCACAGCAGTGGAATAGAACGGAGACAAAGGTTAGACCCACCCACGGAGCCATCCCTTCTTAACGTGCTCCTGGGCATCCTACAGCCGCCTGGGGCTAATCCCATCACAGCGACTACTCCTGCTGCCCTACTGACATTGAGGTTCTCTCTGAGCGGTTGCCCTCTGTTTCCTCCTCATCCTCCCAAACTGATGAGGATGAGACTATCTCCCCACCCCACCCCCAACACGATCTCTGACCCAAGTCTCACTTTTTCCACCAAAGACAATAAGGCTTTTCAGGCCATGTTACGGCGCATGGTTGCTGCCCTCCCCAAGTTACCTACGAGAGTCCTCAAAAAGGCCCAGTCAGGGCCTGTCTTGAGCATTCTTGGTTCTGGGGACTCTGACCAAATCATGATCCCCATGCTGGAACCCGCTAAGTCAGTTTGGACCAAGCCTTCCTCCGCCCAACCCACGAACAAGCTGGTGGACTTGTATGCAATTCCCAGGCAGGGGGCAGCTATGTTCTACAAACACCCAGCTCCAAACTCCCTTGTCATAGCAGCAGCCTCTCTAAAATTTAGAGCTGGCGGTATACAAACATCCCCCGCAGATAGAGAAGGGAGGCACCAAGATGTGCTGGGCAGAAAAATTATCTCCTTGGAGAGTCTCTTCCTGCAAGCTGCCAACTATGGTTCCACTCTCTGTGGCTACCAGCACTGGTTGTGGTCGCAACTAGGTAGAGCCACTGACCCTGCCCAGATCCTGACTTTGCAAAGAGAAGGCATGCAAATAGCACAGTTTCAGCTAACCGCAAACATGCATGTTGCCGACTCTAACATAAGGGGCATGGCTTCGGCCATCACTCTCGGATGACATGCATGGCTTTGCTCCGCTGCCCTTGCTCCTGAGAACAAGACCCGTATTGAGGATCTCCCCTTCGATGGGGAAGGGCTCTTTGCAGCCTCTACTGACGATACCTTGAAAAAAGTCAAGGAAATGTGTCAGAGTGCCAGGTCCACAGGAGTAATCAGGTCTACTAAGAAAAGGCCTTTCTACCAGACCTCTGCCCCCTACTCTTATCAGGCCAGACAACGTCCTCATTTTCCCTACCAGGCCAACAGACAGTACTCCCCCAATACCAACAATACCAACCCTCTGCTGCTCAACCTCGGAGGAAATTCTCTAAACAGAAAGGCAAAGGTAGATCCTCCTCCACTGAGGCAGTGGGACCTCCATCGAAGCAGCATTTTTAGAACATCTGAGATCAAGGGGGAACTTGAGTGTCCCCCTACCTTTTGCAACCATCTCTGACCCTTCTATCATCTATGGACTTCCCTCACCTCTGACCACTGGATTAGGGGGAGAATATATCATGGCTACTCCATTCAGTTCCACACACTCCCCCCAGATTCCTCTCCACACCCCTCCTGGGGTCCCCCCCATACTCAAATACTACTAGAGATACAGGTGCTTCTTGCCAAAGGGGCCATAGAGGAAGTTCCCCCTCCTGAACAAAACTCAGGATTCTACTCTGCTTACTTCCTGGTTCCCAAGAAGGACAAAGGGTTCAGACCCATTTTAGACCTACGCCAGCTTAACAGGTTCATTAAAAAATTTAAATTCTGTATGACCTCCCTCCCTATCATCTTCCTCGGCCTTCAACAAGGTGACTGGTTGGCCTCCCTTGATCTTAAGGACGCATACTTCCATATTTCTATTAACACTGCTCACAGAAGATACTTGCATTTTCTTGTAGGAGACTGCCGTTTCCAATACTCGGCCTTCCCGTTTGGCCTCTCTACATCCACACAGGTCTTCACCAAATGCATGGCAGTGGTAGCAGCTCACTTAAGGACTATGAAGGTAAGGGTATTGCCATACCTGGACGGTTGGCTTCTTGCAGCATCTTGCAGATGCACCCTCATAGACCATCTACACGAGACTCTACATCTCCTAAAAACTCTGGAGTTCATCATCAATTAAGACAAGTCGCATTTAATACCCACTCAAAGGCTCCAATTCATCGGTGCAGTGCTGGACACCGTACATTCAAGAGCTTAACTGCCTACAGAAAGGTACTTCAACATATTGTCCACATTCTCGGTCATGTCGACCCAGACCACCAGCCCAGTCCACTTTTTTCTCCGCCTGCAGGGCCTCATGGTGGTGACACCGCATGCACGCCTCCATGTTCGACCCTTACAGCATTGGCTAGCGAAGGTCTATACCCCGGCCCGCCACCCTCTGTCCCTGAGAGTAACCATCCTGCTAGAGACCCTCTCAGATATCCAATGGTGGACCAATCCAACCCACCTGCTGACCAGCATGCCATTTGACCCACTGCAACCAAAGACGTCCATTACTACCGACACAGCACTCACAGGGTGGGGAGCCCATATGAATCACATAAAGGTCCATGGCCTCTGGTACAAAGAGGAGACTCTTCTGCACATCAACGTGCTGGAACTCAGGGCAATCCGCTGGGAACTCAGAGCCTTGGTCAACCACATCGAGGGCCGAAATGTGCTGATCCTGACAGACAACACCGCAGCGATGTGGTACATCAACAAGCAGGGCGGCGCCAGATCCACTCATCTATCCATCGAGGCCCAGATGATTTGGGCCTGGTGCATCGAGTGAAACATTCACATTCATGCTATTCACCTAGTGGGCCAAGACAATATCATTGCAGATCACCTCAGCCGCAAGGTGAGCCGCACCTCACCTCCAATCAACACGAATGGACGTGCAAAGACAAGGTACTCAAAGATATCTTCGACACATGGGGCACCCCTATAATAAACCTGTTTGCTACACAGGAGAATTCAAGCTTCAAAGACTTTGCAGCAGGGCAAGCAGAGCCCCGGGGTCGATTTCCGATGCCTTCGCCATCTCCTGGAAGGGGCCCTTTCTATATGCATTCCCTCCTATTCCCCTGCTCTACAGGTTTCTCCACAAGGCTCAGAGGGATCACGCTCATGTAATCCTCATAGCCCCAGTCTGGCCTTGCCAACCGTGGCTCCAGACCCTACAGAATCTGGCAGTGGACTCCATTCTCCTCCCACTACTACCCGACCTCCTCTCCCGCCAACGGGGCACAATTCTGCACCACGACCCATGGGCGCTCCACCTGGTTGATCCAGTCTTAATGCGAGATGCCCCTCCTGACGTCGCGGAGGTTCTTCTCAACTCCCGCAGACCATCGACATGCGCCTGCTATGCCGCAAAATGGAATCATTTCTCAGCTTGGTGCAGGTCGCTTCCTTGCTCTATGACGTCCCTCTCTATTCTCCATGTCTTCAGATATTTACTATACCTACATGGCTCTGGACTTTCCATCGCTTCCCTCAAAGTACACCTAGAGGCCATCTCTTCTTGCCTGCAACCAGAGGGAGCAGACACTCTCTTCTCGCACCCTATCACTAGAGTTTTCTGGAGGGGATTGGTTAACTCGTTTCCACCAGACTCACAAATCGCCCCACAATGGGACCTTAATCTGGTCCTGACTAAGCTCATGGAGCCCCCCTTCGAGCCTATGATCACCTGTTCATTGGAGCATCTGTCACTCAAGACAGCCTTTTTGCTTGCCATCACCTTGGTCAGAAGAGTTTGGGAACTTTCCGCTTTCTGAGCATCCCCACAGTACACTTATTTCCACCCTGATAAGGTGGACCTCAGGACGGACCCATCATTTGTTCCTAAGGTGGTTATCCCTTTTCACCTGAACCAGACAATCTCCCTGCCTGTCTTCTTTCCGAAACCTCAAGCCTCACGAGCAAAGCAGACGCTGCATACACTAGACGTCAAACGAGCTCTCGCTTTTTACATTAATCGTACCCGCCTAATCAGAGCATCAGACTCTCTGTTTATCTCGTATGGTGGATGACGCATCGGCGTGAGTCTTACGTCACAAAGATTATCTAAATGGATCCTCCTTTGCATCCAGAAGTGCTATGAACTAGCGGGGAAACCTTCCCCCTCTCCTCTTAGAGCGCACTCCACCAGGGCGGTGACCTCCTCTCTAGCCAATGCTCCATGCATGACTATGGGTGGGTGCTCCATGGTTCACCGGAGCACGCATCTGGACACGCCGCCTTCAGATGGGCAGTGGGCTCCGTGACTCCTGGGTGGTCATGAAGGATAGCATCTCATCCAAAAACACCCATTGTTTTGGCACTTTTAGTGCTTTTGCACAGGTGTAACAGTGAAACAAAGTAACCAAAATATCAAAATGACTGAAAAACCAAAATGAAACGCCATAATCTAATCTCCCTACGCACTCCTGCATGCGCTCTCTGCTCTTCCTCTGTCCCCTCCCTCACTCTTTTCTCCTGCTCACCTAACCGCCTTCTCCCTCGCTGCCCCCCATGCCTGGAACTCCCTCCCTACTCACATCCGCCTTGCCCCCTCCCTCCGCTTCTTCAAATCCTTCCTCAAGACCCACTTTTTCCTTGCCACCTTTCCCAATGCCTGCTAGTCGTTCCCATATACCTACTGTCTGCCCTCCTCTGCAGACTGCTGCAACCAACCTGATTGTAACCAAGCCAAGCACAAGCACCTGCGACTTCGCATCCGCTTGAATGTTTGTTGTTTGTTGGTCTTCTCCCCTGTCTCTCCCACTGTCCCCTCTCCCTGTCTCCCCCTCCTTGTCTTTTAGATTGTAAGCCACAGGCAGGGACCGCATCTATTTCTATGTTCTGTACAGCACCAGGTCACACTACTGGCACAATATAAATGTTTATAATAATAATAATAAATAATGAAACCAAAATGAAATATTTTTATTACCTCTAGACTGGATTACTGCAACGCGCTCTACATGGGGCTACCCTTGGTGCTGGTTCGGAAGCTGCAGCTGGTGCAGAATGCGGTGGCCCATCTCTTGACTGGGATGGGCTGATGCAAGCATATTACACTGGTGCTTCACTCTCTGCACTGGCTGCCGATAGGTTTCCGGACCCAATTCAAGGTGTTGGTGTTGACCTTTAAAGCCCTAAACAGCCTGGGTCCCGTCTATCTGCAGGACCGCCTCATCCTCCGGGTCCTGGATTGACTCCTGTGGTCGGCTGGGGGTGCCCTTCTCGGGGTTTCCCAGGTGTCTACTATGAGAGGGGAATTCTCTGTGGCTACGCCACAGCTGAGGAACTCTCTCCCATCTGAGATCTGTTTGGCTGCCGATCTCCCCTCTTTTTGCAGACAATGTAAGACCTGGCTGTTCCGCCAGGCCTTTTCTGAGGGAGATTGGGTGGGTAGGGTAGGGGGGATGGGGTTTTATATTGTTTTTAATTGTAATATTGTTTGAAATGTTTTTAAGATGTTGTGAGCTGCCCCAAGATGCCTGAGGCGGAAGGGGGCGGCATATAAATTTTATCATAAATAAATAATACTGAAACAAAATCCAGAAATAAACTAAATGAAATATTCAAAATGGAGTTCTGACAAAAGAGGAACAAATAGTGGCCATTCTCCATTTTGTTGGAATTAAAACAAACAGGCAAGTTTGTCCTGTTCATTTTGTGTAATTTTCATTTCATCTATAGATACAGTATTTTCTGTTTATTTTCTATCTCTTTCCCAATCATTCCTAATGTTGTTTGCCCTTTTTTTTGCTGTAGCTGATGGTTTCAGTGACCTGTCTGCCAAGACCTCTCTACTTTTGAATGTTTAATTTGGAACCCAACATTTATGTATGGATGGATGGATGGATAGAATTATTTTTCCAATGTGTTACTTAGCGCTCATCAATAGAAGTATAGAGATATGGATGCCGATGCCAATTCTGCCATTGCAAATAGCTTTGTTTTTCCATCACTTAATAAGTACCCAGAATGGGGTTTTTCTAGACCTAGGTGGAAGTTGTATGTAAAATAAAGAGGCTGAGTAATCTGACCTGAAATTAATGATGAGGCTTTGTTTTCCAGCACCATGAATCTTGAGACTTTACAAACCCAAATATTTTTCCTGTGCAGCAAGGGATCCAAGTAGTATCCTCCTAATATCCGTTGTATGAAACACGACTGTGCTATTTTCATGACAGTCTACTGGCAAACCACTTAAGCATTTAAAAAGTGTAAGCCTTGTCTTCAAAGTTTCCAAAAGTGGAGGCCTGAATATCACGGACAGCTATACGAAGACTTTTCATCTGTCAAACCCAAGCCAGGGAATTTGGCAGGGCTGGTGTTTCTCTCTAGACTCAATACCCCCAGGAGCTCACGAGTGTAGATTTCTTCCCTGGGTTCCTGCCAAAAATCTCCTTAGGGAAAAATACAGACTGTCTGAATCTGCTACTTTTCATTACTTCTTCTCTCTTGCTCTCTAAGGAGGCTGAAATGTTTCCTGTTAAGCCAGTGACAGCTCATGTTGCTTTAGTCAAACGTGTACGAGAGATGCTTTCTGGACATAAGATCTAGTGGTGCCTGATGTGTGCATGTGTGATTAAAATCTGTCCCTTTCATGAATGATCTATTTAGAAGTTCAATGAGGACACTAGGAATAAAACAAAACATCAAGAGGGTTATTTTTTTCAGGAGGTCCAATCACCCAGAGACCCAGCTTTCTCATAAATAAAACCAGTGTTTGTTGTGTGGTTAGTTTCTACATATTCATTGGTATACATACACATTCATTTTGTAACAAGGATGCATATAGTTAGAGAAAGGAGAGGAAATGTCCTATTAAATCATCTACTCCAACCTTCCTTCCCCCCCCCCAACCCGGCAGAAATTAAGGGTGCAGTCTTCCACCATTAAGGGTGATGGGAGCTCAGCCATTGCCTCCAATGGACAGAGGATTTATGTCCTTAGACTGCAATCCTGAAATCTACTTAATCCTGAATGCTACTCCAGAGTAAACAGTTTTTAGGGCTGCAGCTTTATTCTCCTCACAAAGGATACATCAGATACATCCAGCACCAAATAATTGGGATGTGAGTAATTGAGATTTCCACTTAAATGGGACAGAATCTTGGGGACAGTTCTTCCTAATGCTGTTTATGTCTCTTAATGAAGATCTCCCTTTGCCTAGTTGGGATGCTGCAACATTTTCTAGAAATGAACAAAGATGGCTCTTCTGGATGACCTCCTTAAGCCAGAAGTTGCAAATGGTGAACCGAGTTAGACAATTGGTACTATTAGAATTAAAGTTGCATGGCATCTTTTGAGCATGGTAAAAGATAAAGTTCTGTCTGAAGCACCCACTTGTTCAAACAGTGTAGAACTGAATTGTATTTTGCCAATGCAGAGGCAGTCCAAATGTCACTTCAGAAGAAAGGTCCCTTAACAGAAAGTAGTCTACTAAAAGCAGGATTTTTTGCTGATTTTTAGATCTCTGAGCTGTGAAAGGGGAATTTAACCCCTGTGTCCTGGCTAAATTCCTGCCTGGGTAATAATATTTGTTCTACCTAATAAATCCACCTGCAGAGTCAATTTTAAAGGCTATATTTTCCTCCCTGCCCCGATCTGCTCAGTAGCAGTGCTGTGCACAGTTATCCAGTCACTGAGCTTCCCTTTGGAGGTGACTGTCTGGATGGAGCGGGCAGTTCGAGAGAGCGGTGTTGAGTCGGCACAGCTCTTTGGGGATGCTCTGGGATGAAGTGCATAGCAGGTATCTGAGAGGATCATCCTCTCTCTGGCTGTTATGGCAACATTCACATAAGTCCTGTTACACAATTCCCACATGATGCTTGATTTTATACCCAATTGCACTTCTTTTATTTAATAATCAGATTAATCCCACAGGTACATTGTTAGTGCCTTGGCACCATGTACAGCAGCATTTATGGCACACTAATCTAGAGTTTAGTACAGAAAATCTGGTTAATTGTTTCACTAGAGAAACTTGGTGTTACGCATTTGAGGGCAAACTCTGAGTCCTAGCATCTGGCTGAGCAGATGTGCAGGAGTTGATATGCAATCCTCTCATAATGGGTAGAACTGCAGTCACTCCAAGCGGTTGTAGGCCAAGTTCTTTCTTTTTTCTTTGTCTTTTTTAATAACAAGTGTGTCCTTTTACGCTACCCTAGAAAAATGGATCCTAAAGCCTCTTCTCTACCTGACCTATGTGCAGAGATCCATGTTGACTATGTTGCTGAAATTTGCAGTGATTTTTGCAAAATCAGCTAGTCCCTACATGCTGAAACGGCAGTGAAACTGAGGGATCTTTAAATTCTGGCTCAGGCATAAACATATTGCCTGACCCCAAACTAAAACTGCTGCTGCAGAGAGGTGTGACCATGACCCATGAGAGTGACTAGACTCCTGGGAGATGAATTGTGGGTGGGTGGGTCTTAGGAACCTATGTTTTGGTGAGGGAGGTGTGGGCTTTAATACGAGGTGGAAGTTCTGAGGTGCTAAAATTCCAGAGGTTTTGAGTGGTGTTTGATTAACAAAGTTGTGATTCTATGTCAAACCTGTTGAAAAAGCATGCTGGTAAGCAAATGTACATGTATACATTGTTGCATAACTATGCAAATCAAATTAATTATGCAAATATTAATGCTCATGGTGAATTTGCAGAATTTGGCTTCACTGGCTACAAGACTTAAGATTTTTTGGTGTGGCAAACACTGGTCCCTGCCTTTGTGCCACTTTCTATGAGCTGCCACCGGTGAAGTTCCTTCAGGAAATGGGTTCTATGATGTGATACTTGCACATTGTTAGCACATTACAGGTAGTGCTGTTTGATGAGGACTGGAGCTGCCACTACCACCACTGATCAGCTGTTGGTGTCAAAACACTCTTTCAGCCAAACAGTTGATGGAAGGGCAGTAGCAGCACCTTCCTTGCCCTCCTACAGAAGCCCCAGCCCTGTTGCAAGAAGGACTGCAGCTGAGGCTATAGCTTCTTCAGCCAGCCAGGGGTAAGGCCTTGTAGAGTAACCAGCTGGGGGAAGGGCCCTGCAGACTAGCAGCAGTGACGGGGCCTGGTGTTGAGGCTGAGCCCTGGCAAGCTGTGGTACAAATGACTGTCTATGGAACACTACATTACTGTGCCCTGTGGCATTGCTGAGCACAGGAACACTGAAACACATGGAAATTCTGCTTATATAGCATGTGTAGATTACTACCAGCTGATGTTACTTTAAAGTATCCACGAGGAGTAATTAACACAGATTCCCCCACCCCCCCCACACACACACACTCGGTACTTCATGGTATGACTTACTACTCATGGGTATATTCATGTATCAGGAGAGCATTTGTAAGAGTTAGCAGTTCTGCAGAGATGGAGCATGAGGTTGCCATTTGAACACTGATCTCTGAACGCATCAATACTATCATGGGGTACAGTGATTCTCGGGTTTCCCTTCAATGGGGTGTTGCTCCCCTTGCCATAACATGTGAATGAGGCCTTAGAGGCTGGAAGCAGGGGGAGGATTTGTTTTCTATGGAGTGCAACTGGTTTGAATAAGTAGGCTGTTACTGATTGACTCAAATGACAGTTCTAGAGAACACCTCTCAGCTGATCCATGGTGAACTAAGAAAGAATTTTCCTTTGGAAGCTGGCTGTGAGAAAATATTCATTGGTTTGTTGATCCATCATTTTAAAGAAAAAAATCACCATGCTCTGCAGTTGGTAAATGCCGCAGGATGTATTAAATATATGTAATGAGATTTTAAATGTTCAAAATGCAAATATTGTTGCACTTTGAGATCACCAGTGTTCTGGGAGAGAGCTCTGGTAAATGTCTGCAGTTCTCCAGAAACTCTCCTTGTTTTGAGGACACTCTCTCCTAAGAAGCCTAAGAGGTAAGTTGGGGTACAGCTCAGCCAGAAGATTTCAGTTATTCAATTTTGGACCAGTGTATTTCATGGCATTAATAATGATTTTTAAATGCCCTCCACCCAGACGTACGGGTGTGGTGGTCTGTTTGTGTGTGTGCAGTGGTGATATTGTGATGACTAAATTGTTGTAGAGATGCAAACCAGTGATACATCAATTTTAAAAAGGTAGCAAGATGTCTGCCAGTGTGGCTAAATGATGAGGTAAAGGAGGCTATTAGAGCCAAAAAGGCATCCTTTAAAAAATGGAAAGTTGTCCTAATGAGGAAAATAGGAAAGAGCACAAGCACTGGCAAATTAGACATAAAACATTAATAAAGCAGGCCAAGAAAGAATTTGAAGAGAGACTTGCTAAAGAGGCACGAACTAGTAATAAAAACTTTTTAAATTACATCAGAAGCAAGAAGTCTGCTAGAGAGTCAGTTGGGCCATTAGATGGCAAGGGGTGTCCATGGAGGATAAGGCCATTGCAGAGAAGCTGAATGAATTCTTTGCTTTGGTCTTCACTGCAGAGGATGTTGGGGAGATGGCGGTGCTGTGGCCATGTGGGGGTTGTTTGATCTATGGGTGATTTCAGACATTACGAGTCTGAAATTCACCCCGCCTGAACCACAGTCAAACACGGGCTGCATTTGACTGTGGTGAACGTCTGTTGGCTTGCCATCAGATGTGCACCACAGTCAAACGCGGCCCATGTTTGCATTCACCACGCTTCTGGACCACCAGACGCGAGGAGTTCGAGAAGTGTGGTGAAAGGCCACGATGACCGTGGTGAACAGAAAGTAACGTCTGTTTACTTACCATTCACCATGGTCAATGGATTCCACCCCTGCCTGTGGTTGTGGCGTCAGGAGTGGGGAGGGCCGGCGGGGAACGCAGGGGGTGGGGCTGTGCGGCAGCACGCTGCGCCGCATGGCCATGCCCCCTCTGGGGGGAGGTGCCGCTTCAGACGTGACAGGCGGTCGCTTTCACCATGGGCCGTGGTTTGGCGGTCCCCACAGCCGAGGGCAATGGGACGCACGTCTGTTGGCTCGCCCCTTCATCCACAGCCATGGTCTGAACCACCCCATGGCCCATGGTGAAAGCGACCGCCCGTCACATCTGAAATCACCCTATGTTTCATCAGCTGGATCTATGTTTGAACTTCTGTGTTGGGAGTGTAATAGGGTTATGCTCAAGAGAAGGATGGTTCAGGCCATGGATCTGTGCCATAGATGGTCTGTCCCTATCCTTGTGTGCATGCCCTCATATGTTTTAAATGAGTCGTTGCTTAACCATATCTGTGTCCTGTGCTTCTTTTCATCTAAACGAGATTTAAATGTTCTTTGGTGCACATTGTACTGACAAGTTAAAAATAACTTGTATGACAATTCTCTTTAATTGTCAAAGGGAAGTACACTATAATGTGCACAGTAAGAAGAATAAAAAGAATATACATAAATGTCTATATGCAAATGCTAGAAGCCTAAAATGTAAGATGGGAGAATGAAAGTGTATGGTGCTAAATGAAGATCTAGACATTATAGGCATCACAGAGACATGGTGGAATGAGGATAACCAATGGAACACTGTAATACCAGGGTACAAAATATATCCAAATGACAGAGTATATAGAGTTGGTGGTGGGGTGGCTCTATATGTAAAAGATAACATTGAGTCAAGTACAATTAAAATTTTAAAGGATACAAACTGTTCCCTAGAATCTCTATGGATAGAAATGTCAGGTATAAAAGGGAAGAGCATTGCAGTAGGGCTATACTGTTGTTCCCCCTGACCAGGATGGAGAGACTGATAAAGCAATGCTAAAAGAGATTAGAAAGGTACTAAAGTCGGCAACATCATAATAATGGATGACTTCAATTACCCTAATATTGATTAGGGGAATGTTTCCTCGGGGCGGGATGTGGAGGTCAATTATCTGGATGCCCTAAATGACTGCTTCCTAGAACAGCTGGTTCTGGAACCAATGAGGGGAGGAGCTATTCTAGATCTAGTCCTGAGCGACACGCAGGACCTGGTGCAAGGAGTAACTGTGGCAGAGTCACTGGGCAATAGCGATCATAATATGATCACATTTGACATAATTTCTGTAGGGAGAAAGATAAAGAAAAGTACAGCAGTAGCATTTAACTTTAAAAAGGGAGACTATGACAAAATGAGGAAATTAGTTAAAAAGAAACAAAAAAGCCCAGTTGCAAGGGCTACAAGTTTTCAAGAGGCATGGAGGCTGTTTAAAAGCACCCTTCTGGAAGCCCAATTTAAAAAAGGAAGCAGGAAGACCAAACGTCTTCCACTGTGGTTAAATGGGGATGTGAAGGAGGCTGTTAGAGCCAAAAAGGCATCCTTTAAGAAATGGAACGCTAGTCCCAATGAAAATAATATGAAAGAGCATAAACACTGGTAACGTAAATGTAAAGAGCTAATAAGGTAGGCCAAGAGAGATTTTGAGGGAGGGTTGCTAAAGAGGCAAAACCAAGCAACAAAAACTTTTTCAAATACATCAGAAGCAAGAAGCCTGTTAGGGAGTCAGTTGGACCATTAGATGACAAGGGAGTAAAAAGAGTGCTCATGGAGGATAAGGACATTGCAGAGAAGCTGAATGAGTTCTTTGCATCAGTCTTCACTGCGAAGGATTTTGGGGAGGTACCTACGCCGGATCCTTCCTTTGTGGGTGAGGAATTGGAGGAGCTGTTACAAATCAATGTGACGTTGGAGGATGTTCTAGGGCAAATTGACAAACTGAATACTAACAAGTCACCAGGACCAGATGGCATTCACCCCAGAGTTCTGAAGGAACTCAAGTATGAAATCGTAGACCTACTGTTAGTAATTTGTATCCTGTCACTAAAATCTGCCACTGTACTCGAGAGGGTGGTAGATGTAACCCTGATATTTAAAAAGGGATCCCGAGACAATCCTGGAAACTACAGACCAGTAAGCTTGATGTCTGTGCCGGGCAAAATGGTGGTAACCATCATTAAGGACAGAATTACAGGGCATGTTGGCAAACATGGCTTAATGGGGGAAGAGTCAACACGGATTTATTAAAGATAAGTCATGTCTCACTAACCTGTTGGAATTCTTTGAGGGTGTAAATAAGCATTTGGACAAGGGAGACCCAGTAGATATAGTGTACCTGGATTTCCAGAAAGCATTTGATAAGGTCCCTCATGAGAGAGACTTGAGAAAATGAAAAAGTCATGGGATAGGAGATAGTGTCTTACTATGCATCAGAAACTGCTTAAAAGATAGAAAGAAAAGAATAGGACTAAATGGTCAGTTTTCACAATGGAGGGATGTAAAAAGTGGTGTGCCTCAGGGATCTGTATTGGGACCGGTGCTGTTTAATGCATTCATGAATGATTTGGAAAAAGGTGTTAAGAGTGAGGTGATCAGATTTGCAGATGACACCAAGTTATTCAAGGTAGTTAAAACATGAGCAGCCTGTGAGGAACTGCAACGGGATCTTATGATACTGGGTGCCTGGGCATCTAAATGGCAAATGAGATTTAATGTGGACAAGTGCAAAGTGGTGCACGTAGGGAAAAATAATCTAAACTATGTGTGCGCAATGCTGGGTACTAAGCTAGGAGTTTCCACTCAGGAAAAGGTTCTGGGGTGGTTGTGGACAATACAATGAAATCCACAGTGCAGTGCGCAGCAGCAGTCAAAAAAGAAAACAGAATGTTAGGAATTATTCGGAAGGGAATAGAGGATAAAACTGAGGATGTCATAATGCCTCTATGCAAATCAATGGTGTGACCGCACTTCGAATATTGTGTGCACTTCTGGTCACCCCAAAAAAGACCTAGCTGAACTAGAAAAGGTACAGAGAAGGACAACAAAAATGATCAA